>CM055125.1:309014836-309398175 GCA_029206835.1 Rana muscosa | reverse complement strand
ACCACTACCAACCCACCACCACCTCCACCACCCCACCACCCCACCACCATCACCACCTCACCACCTCCACCACCACCACAAACCACTACCACCACCACCACACCACATCACCACATCACCACAACCTCACACCACCCATCCACTCCTCCACCCCAACCCCTACCACCCCACCACATCACCACCCCACCACCCCCACCACATCACCACCTCACCACCTCCACCACCCACCACAAACCACTTCCATCCCACCACCACCTCCACCACCCCACCACCCCACCACATCACCACCTCCCACTCACCACCACCACAAACCACTACCATCCCACCACCACCTCCACCACCACACCACATCACCACATCACCACCTCACCACCTCCACCACCACCACAAACCACTACCATCCCACCACCACCCCACCACCCCACCACATCACCACCTCACACCTCACCACCCACCACATCACCACCTCACCACCTCCACCACCACCACAAACCACTACCATCCCACCACCACCTCCACCACCCCACCACATCACCACCTCCACCACCACCACAAACCACTACCATCCCACCACCACCTCCACCACCCCACCACCCCACCACATCACCACCTCACCACCTCCACCACCACCACAAACCACTACCATCCCACCACCACCTCCACCACCACACCACATCACCACATCACCACCTCACCACCTCCACCACCACCACAAACCACTACCATCCCACCACCACCTCCACCACCCCACCACATCACCACCTCACCACCTCCACCACAAACCACTACTATCCCACCACCACCTCCACCACACCACACACATCACCACCTCACCACCTCCACCACCACCACAAACCACTACTATCCCACCACCACCTCCACCACACCACACATCACCACCTCACCACCTCCACCACCACCACAAACCACTACCATCCCACCACCACCTCCACCACACCACACATCACCACATCACCACCGCCTCACCACTACCACCCCACCACATCACCACCTCACCACCTCCACCACCACCACAAACCACTACCATCCCACCACCACCTCCACCACCCCCACCACATCACCACCTCACCACCTCCACCACCACCACAAACCACTACCATCCCACCACCACCTCCACCACCCCCACCACCCCACCACATCATCACCTCACCACCTCCACCACCACCACAAACCACTACCATCCCACCACCACCTCCACCACACCACACATCACCACCTCACCACCTCCACCACCACCACAAACCACTACTATCCCACCACCACCTCCACCACACCACACATCACCACCTCACCACCTCCACCACCACCACAAACCACTACCATCCCACCACCACCTCCACCACCCCCACCACCCCACCACATCACCACCTCACCACCTCCACCACCACCACAAACCACTACCATCCCACCACCACCTCCACCACACCACACATCACCACCTCACCATCTCCACCACCACCACAAACCACTACCATCCCACCACCACCTCCACCCACCACCACCTCCACCACAGCACACATCCACCTCAACTCTCCTCCACCACACCACATAACCACTATTCCCACCACCACCTCCACCACACCACACATCACCACCTCACCACCTCCACCACCACCACAAACCACTACCATCCCACCACCACCTCCACCACCACCACCACACCACACATCACCACCTCACCACCTCCACCACCACCACAAACCACTCCATCCCACCACCACCTCCACCACTCATCACCACTCACCATCACCACCACCTCCACCACCACTCCAATCCACCACCCACCTCCACCACCCCCTCCACCCACCACATCACCACCTCACCACCTCCACCACCACCACAAACCACTACCATCCCACCACCTCCACACCACACCACCTCCACCTCACCACCTCACCACCTCCACAACCACAACCACCAACCCCACCTCCCCCAACTCCACCACATCACCAACTCCACCACCTCCACCTACCCCCACCACACCCACCACCTCATCACCACCTCACCACCTCCACCACCACCACAAACCACTACCATCCCACCACCACCTCCACCACCACACCACATCACCACATCACCACCTCACCACCTCCACCACCACCACAAACCACTACCATCCCACCACCACCTCCACCACCCCACCACATCACCACCTCACCACCTCCACCACCACCACAAACCACTACCATCCCACCACCACCTCCACCACCCCCACCACCCCACCACATCACCACCACACCACCTCCACCACCACCACAAACCACTACCATCCCACCACCACCTCCACCACACCACACATCACCACCTCACCACCTCCACCACCACCACAAACCACTATTATCCCACCACCACCTCCACCACACCACACATCACCACCTCACCACCTCCACCACCACCACAAACCACTACCATCCCACCACCACCTCCACCACCCCCACCACCCCACCACATCACCACCTCACCACCTCCACCACCACCACAAACCACTACCATCCCACCACCACCTCCACCACACCACACATCACCACCTCACCACCTCCACCACCACCACAAACCACTACCATCCCACCACCACCTCCACCACCCCCACCACCCCACCACATCACCACCTCACCACCTCCACCACCACCACAAACCACTACCATCCCACCACCACCTCCACCAACACACCACACATCACCACCTCACCACCTCCACCACCACCACAAACCACTACCATCCCACCACCACCTCCACCACCCCACCACCTCACCACCTCCACCACCACCACAAACCACTACCATCCCACCACCACCTCCACCACACCACACATCACCACCTCACCACCTCCACCACCACCACAAACCACTACTATCCCACCACCACCTCCACCACACCACACATCACCACCTCACCACCTCCACCACCACCACAAACCACTACCATCCCACCACCACCTCCACCATACCACACATCACGACATCACCACCGCCTCACCACTACCACCCCACCACATCACCACCTCACCACCTCCACCACCACCACAAACCACTACCATCCCACCACCACCCCCACCACCCCACCACATCACCACCTCACCACCTCCACCACCCCCACCACCCCACCACATCACCACCTCACCACCTCCACCACCACCACAAACCACTACCATCCCACCACCACCTCCACCACCCCACCACATCACCACCTCCACCACCACCACAAACCACTACCATCCCACCACCACCTCCACCACCCCCACCACCCCACCACATCACCACCTCACCACCTCCACCACCACCACAAACCACTACCATCCCACCACCACCTCCACCACCACACCACACATCACCACCTCACCACCTCCACCACCACCACAAACCACTACCATCCCACCACCACCTCCACCACCCCACCACATCACCACCTCACCACCTCCACCACCACCACAAACCACTACCATCCCACCACCACCTCCACCACACCACACATCACCACCTCACCACCTCCACCACCACCACAAACCACTACTATCCCACCACCACCTCCACCACACCACACATCACCACCTCACCACCTCCACCACCACCACAAACCACTACCATCCCACCACCACCTCCACCACACCACACATCACCACATCACCACCGCCTCACCACTACCACCCCACCACATCACCACCTCACCACCTCCACCACCACCATAAACCACTACCATCCCACCACCACCTCCACCACCCCCACCACCCCACCACATCACCACCTCACCACCTCCACCACCACCACAAACCACTACCATCCCACCACCACCTCCACCACACCACACATCACCACCTCACCACCTCCACCACCACCACAAACCACTATTATCCCACCACCACCTCCACCACACCACACATCACCACCTCACCACCTCCACCACCACCACAAACCACTACCATCCCACCACCACCTCCACCACCCCCACCACCCCACCACATCACCACCTCACCACCACCACCACCATCCCACCACCACCTCCACCACACCACACATCACCACCTCACCACCTCCACCACCACCACAAACCACTACTATCCCACCACCACCTCCACCACACATCACCACCTCACCACCTCCACCACCACCACAAACCACTACCATCCCACCACCACCTCCACCACACCACACATCACCACATCACCACCGCCTCACCACTACCACCCCACCACATCACCACCTCACCACCTCCACCACCACCACAAACCACTACCATCCCACCACCACCTCCACCACCCCCACCACCCCACCACATCACCACCTCACCACCTCCACCACCACCACAAACCACTACCATCCCACCACCACCTCCACCACCCCACACATCACCACCTCACCACCTCCACCACCACCACAAACCACTACTATCCCACCACCACCTCCACCACACATCACCACCTCACCACCTCCACCACCACCACAAACCACTACCATCTCACCACCACCTCTACCACACCACACATCACCACATCACCACCGCCTCACCACTACCACCCCACCACATCACCACCTCACCACCTCCACCACCACCACAAACCACTACCATCCCACCACCACCTCCACCACCCCACCACATCACCACCTCACCACCTCCACCACCACCACAAACCACTACCATCCCACCACCACCTCCACCACCCCACCACATCACCACCTCACCACCTCCACCACCACCACAAACCACTACCATCCCACCACCACCTCCACCACCACACCACACATCACCACCTCACCACCTCCACCACCACCACAAACCACTACCATCCCACCACCACCTCCACCACCCCACCACATCACCACCTCACCACCTCCACCACCACCACAAACCACTACCATCCCACCACCACCTCCACCACACCACACATCACCACATCACCACCACCTCACCACTACCACCCCACCATATCACCACCTCACCACCTCCACCACCACCACAAACCACTACCATCCCACCACCACCTCCACCACCCCCACCACCCCACCACATCACCACCTCACCACCTCCACCACCACCACAAACCACTACCATCCCACCACCACCTCCACCACCCCACCACATCACCACCTCACCACCTCCACCACCACCACAAACCACTACCATCCCACCACCACCTCCACCACACCACACATCACCACATCACCACCACCTCACCACTACCACCCCACCACATCACCACCTCACCACCTCCACCACCACCACAAACCACTACCATCCCACCACCACCTCCACCACCCCACCACATCACCACCTCACCACCTCCACCACCACCACAAACCACTACCATCCCACCACCACCTCCACCACCACACCACACATCACCACCTCACCACCTCCACCACCACCACAAACCACTACCATCCCACCTCCACCTCCACCACCCCACCACATCACCACCTCACCACCTCCACCACCACCACAAACCACTACCATCCCACCACCACCTCCACCACCACACCACACATCACCACCTCACCACCTCCACCACCACCACAAACCACTACCATCCCACCACCACCTCCACCACCACACCACACATCACCACCTCACCACCTCCACCACCACCACAAACCACTACCATCCCACCACCACCTCCACCACCCCACCACATCACCACCTCACCACCTCCACCACCACCACAAACCACTACCATCCCACCACCACCTCCACCACACCACACATCACCACATCACCACCACCTCACCACTACCACCCCACCACATCACCACCTCACCACCTCCACCACCACCACAAACCACTACCATCCCACCACCACCTCCACCACCCCACCACATCACCACATCACCACCTCACCACCTCCACCACCACCACAAACCACTACCATCCCACCACCACCTCCACCACCACACCACACATCACCACCTCACCACCTCCACCACCACCACAAACCACTACCATCCCACCACCACCTCCACCACCACACCACACATCACCACCTCACCACCTCCACCACCACCACAAACCACTACCATCCCACCACCACCTCCACCACCACACCACACATCACCACCACCTCACCACCTCCACCACCACCACTTCACCACCACCACCTCACCACATCACCACCACCTCACCACCACATCATCACCATTTCACCACCACCACCTCACCACATCACCACCACCTCACCACCACATCATCACCACTTCACCACCACCACCTCACCACTTCACCACCACCACCTCACCACATCACCACCACATCATCACCACTTTACCACCACCACCTCACCACTTCAACACCACCACCTCACCACATCACCACCACCTCCACCACCCCACCACATCACCACCACCTCACCACTACCACCGCACCACATCACCACCTCCACCACCACCACAAACCACTACCATCCCACCACCACCACCTCCACCACCCCACCACCTCACCACATCACCACTACCATCCCACCACATCACCACCACATCACCACCTCCACCACCACCACAAACCACTACCATCCCACCACCACCACCGCACCACACATCACCACCTCACCACATCACCACCTCCACCACCACCACAAACCCCTACCATCCCACCACCACCTCCACCACCCCACCACATCACCACCACTTCACCACTATCACCGCACCACATCACCACCTCTATCACCACCACAAACCACTACCATCCCACCACCACCTCCTCCACCCCACCACATCACCACCACCTCACCACTACCACCGCACCACATCACCACCTCCACCACCACCACAAACCACTACCATCCCACCACCACCATCTCCACCACCCCACCACACATCACCACCTCCACCACCATCACAAACCACTACCATCCCACCACCACCACCACCTCCACCACTACCACCGCACCACATCACCACCTCCACCACCACCACAAACCACTACCATCCCACCTCCACCACACATCACCACCTCACCACTACCACAAACCACTACCATCCCACCACCACCACCACCTCCACCACCCCACCACCTCACTACTACCATCCCACCACATCACCACCATCACCACTACCACTCCACCACATCACCACCACAATCACCACATCACCACTACCACTCCACCACCCCACCACACATCACCACCTCCACCTGCACCACAAACCACTACCATCCCACCACCACCACCACCACCTCCACCACTCACTACCACCGCACCACATCACCACCTCCACCACCACCACAAACCACTACCATCCCAACTCCACCACCTACCACACATCACCACCTCACCACTACCACAAACCACTACCACCGCACCACATCACCACCACAAACCACTACCATCCCACCACCACCACCACCTCCACCACCACCTCACCACATCACCACCATCACCACTACCACTCCACCACATCACCACCACAATCACCACATCACCAATACCACTCCACCACATCAACACCATCACCACTACCACCGCACCACATCACCACCTCCACCACCACCACAAACCACTACCATCCCACCACCACCACCTCCACCACCCCACCACCTCACCACATCACCACTACCATCCCACCACATCACCACCACATCACCACCTCCACCACCACCACAAACCACTACCATCCCACCACCACCTCCACCACCGCACCACACATCACCACCTCACCACATCACCACCTCCACCACCACCACAAACCCCTACCATCCCACCACCACCTCCACCACCCCACCACATCACCACCACTTCACCACTATCACCGCACCACATCACCACCTCTATCACCACCACAAACCACTACCATCCCACCACCACCTCCTCCACCCCACCACATCACCACCACCTCACCACTACCACCGCACCACATCACCACCTCCACCACCACCACAAACCACTACCATCCCACCACCACCATCTCCACCACCCCACCACACATCACCACCTCCACCACCATCACAAACCACTACCATCCCACCACCACCACCACCTCCACCACTACCACCGCACCACATCACCACCTCCACCACCACCACAAACCACTACCATCCCACCTCCACCACACATCACCACCTCACCACTACCACAAACCACTACCATACCACCACCACCACCACCTCCACCACCCCACCACCTCACCACTACCATCCCACCACATCACCACCATCACCACTACCACTCCACCACATCACCACCACAATCACCACATCACCACTACCACTCCACCACCCCACCACACATCACCACCTCCACCACCACCACAAACCACTACCATCCCACCACCACCACCACCACCTCCACCACTCACTACCACCGCACCACATCACCACCTCCACCACCACCACAAACCACTACCATCCCAACTCCACCACCTACCACACATCACCACCTCACCACTACCACAAACCACTACCACCGCACCACATCACCACCACAAACCACTACCATCCCACCACCACCACCACCTCCACCACCACCTCACCACATCACCACCATCACCACTACCACTCCACCACATCACCACCACAATCACCACATCACCAATACCACTCCACCACATCAACACCATCACCACTACCACCGCACCACATCACCACCTCCACCACCACCACAAACCACTACCATCCCACCACCACCACCTCCACCACCCCACCACCTCACCACATCACCACTACCATCCCACCACATCACCACCACATCACCACCTCCACCACCACCACAAACCACTACCATCCCACCACCACCTCCACCACCGCACCACACATCACCACCTCACCACATCACCACCTCCACCACCACCACAAACCCCTACCATCCCACCACCACCTCCACCACCCCACCACATCACCACCACTTCACCACTATCACCGCACCACATCACCACCTCTATCACCACCACAAACCACTACCATCCCACCACCACCTCCTCCACCCCACCACATCACCACCACCTCACCACTACCACCGCACCACATCACCACCTCCACCACCACCACAAACCACTACCATCCCACCACCACCATCTCCACCACCCCACCACACATCACCACCTCCACCACCATCACAAACCACTACCATCCCACCACCACCACCACCTCCACCACTACCACCGCACCACATCACCACCTCCACCACCACCACAAACCACTACCATCCCACCTCCACCACACATCACCACCTCACCACTACCACAAACCACTACCATACCACCACCACCACCACCTCCACCACCCCACCACCTCACCACTACCATCCCACCACATCACCACCATCACCACTACCACTCCACCACATCACCACCACAATCACCACATCACCACTACCACTCCACCACCCCACCACACATCACCACCTCCACCACCACCACAAACCACTACCATCCCACCACCACCACCACCACCTCCACCACTCACTACCACCGCACCACATCACCACCTCCACCACCACCACAAACCACTACCATCCCAACTCCACCACCTACCACACATCACCACCTCACCACTACCACAAACCACTACCACCGCACCACATCACCACCACAAACCACTACCATCCCACCACCACCACCACCTCCACCACCCCACCACCTCACCACCTCACCACCACCTCACCACATCACCACCATCACCACTACCACTCCACCACATCACCACCACAATCACCACATCACCAATACCACTCCACCACATCAACACCATCACCACTACCACCGCACCACATCACCACCTCCACCACCATCACCCCTACCACCCCACCACATCACCACCTCCACCACCACCACAAACCACTACCATCCCACCACCACCTCCACCACCCCACCACATCACCACCTCACCACCTCCACCACCACCACAAACCACTACCATCCCACCACCACCTCCACCACACCACACATCACCACATCACCACCACCTCACCACTACCACCCCACCATATCACCACCTCACCACCTCCACCACCACCACAAACCACTACCATCCCACCACCACCTCCACCACCCCCACCACCCCACCACATCACCACCTCACCACCTCCACCACCACCACAAACCACTACCATCCCACCACCACCTCCACCACCCCACCACATCACCACCTCACCACCTCCACCACCACCACAAACCACTACCATCCCACCACCACCTCCACCACACCACACATCACCACATCACCACCACCTCACCACTACCACCCCACCACATCACCACCTCACCACCTCCACCACCACCACAAACCACTACCATCCCACCACCACCTCCACCACCCCACCACATCACCACCTCACCACCTCCACCACCACCACAAACCACTACCATCCCACCACCACCTCCACCACCACACCACACATCACCACCTCACCACCTCCACCACCACCACAAACCACTACCATCCCACCACCACCTCCACCACCCCACCACATCACCACCTCACCACCTCCACCACCACCACAAACCACTACCATCCCACCACCACCTCCACCACCACACCACACATCACCACCTCACCACCTCCACCACCACCACAAACCACTACCATCCCACCACCACCTCCACCACCACACCACACATCACCACCTCACCACCTCCACCACCACCACAAACCACTACCATCCCACCACCACCTCCACCACCCCACCACATCACCACCTCACCACCTCCACCACCACCACAAACCACTACCATCCCACCACCACCTCCACCACACCACACATCACCACATCACCACCACCTCACCACTACCACCCCACCACATCACCACCTCACCACCTCCACCACCACCACAAACCACTACCATCCCACCACCACCTCCACCACCCCACCACATCACCACATCACCACCTCACCACCTCCACCACCACCACAAACCACTACCATCCCACCACCACCTCCACCACCACACCACACATCACCACCTCACCACCTCCACCACCACCACAAACCACTACCATCCCACCACCACCTCCACCACCACACCACACATCACCACCTCACCACCTCCACCACCACCACAAACCACTACCATCCCACCACCACCTCCACCACCACACCACACATCACCACCACCTCACCACCTCCACCACCACCACTTCACCACCACCACCTCACCACATCACCACCACCTCACCACCACATCATCACCATTTCACCACCACCACCTCACCACATCACCACCACCTCACCACCACATCATCACCACTTCACCACCACCACCTCACCACTTCACCACCACCACCTCACCACATCACCACCACATCATCACCACTTTACCACCACCACCTCACCACTTCAACACCACCACCTCACCACATCACCACCACCTCCACCACCCCACCACATCACCACCACCTCACCACTACCACCGCACCACATCACCACCTCCACCACCACCACAAACCACTACCATCCCACCACCACCACCTCCACCACCCCACCACCTCACCACATCACCACTACCATCCCACCACATCACCACCACATCACCACCTCCACCACCACCACAAACCACTACCATCCCACCACCACCACCGCACCACACATCACCACCTCACCACATCACCACCTCCACCACCACCACAAACCCCTACCATCCCACCACCACCTCCACCACCCCACCACATCACCACCACTTCACCACTATCACCGCACCACATCACCACCTCTATCACCACCACAAACCACTACCATCCCACCACCACCTCCTCCACCCCACCACATCACCACCACCTCACCACTACCACCGCACCACATCACCACCTCCACCACCACCACAAACCACTACCATCCCACCACCACCATCTCCACCACCCCACCACACATCACCACCTCCACCACCATCACAAACCACTACCATCCCACCACCACCACCACCTCCACCACTACCACCGCACCACATCACCACCTCCACCACCACCACAAACCACTACCATCCCACCTCCACCACACATCACCACCTCACCACTACCACAAACCACTACCATCCCACCACCACCACCACCTCCACCACCCCACCACCTCACTACTACCATCCCACCACATCACCACCATCACCACTACCACTCCACCACATCACCACCACAATCACCACATCACCACTACCACTCCACCACCCCACCACACATCACCACCTCCACCTGCACCACAAACCACTACCATCCCACCACCACCACCACCACCTCCACCACTCACTACCACCGCACCACATCACCACCTCCACCACCACCACAAACCACTACCATCCCAACTCCACCACCTACCACACATCACCACCTCACCACTACCACAAACCACTACCACCGCACCACATCACCACCACAAACCACTACCATCCCACCACCACCACCACCTCCACCACCACCTCACCACATCACCACCATCACCACTACCACTCCACCACATCACCACCACAATCACCACATCACCAATACCACT
The DNA here is from genome assembly GCA_029206835.1 of Rana muscosa. Taxonomy (NCBI): domain Eukaryota; kingdom Metazoa; phylum Chordata; class Amphibia; order Anura; family Ranidae; genus Rana; species Rana muscosa. The sequence continues at coordinate 309,385,759 of CM055125.1, read as the reverse complement.
CCACCACATCAACACCATCACCACTACCACCGCACCACATCACCACCTCCACCACCACCACAAACCACTACCATCCCACCACCACCACCTCCACCACCCCACCACCTCACCACATCACCACTACCATCCCACCACATCACCACCACATCACCACCTCCACCACCACCACAAACCACTACCATCCCACCACCACCTCCACCACCGCACCACACATCACCACCTCACCACATCACCACCTCCACCACCACCACAAACCCCTACCATCCCACCACCACCTCCACCACCCCACCACATCACCACCACTTCACCACTATCACCGCACCACATCACCACCTCTATCACCACCACAAACCACTACCATCCCACCACCACCTCCTCCACCCCACCACATCACCACCACCTCACCACTACCACCGCACCACATCACCACCTCCACCACCACCACAAACCACTACCATCCCACCACCACCATCTCCACCACCCCACCACACATCACCACCTCCACCACCATCACAAACCACTACCATCCCACCACCACCACCACCTCCACCACTACCACCGCACCACATCACCACCTCCACCACCACCACAAACCACTACCATCCCACCTCCACCACACATCACCACCTCACCACTACCACAAACCACTACCATACCACCACCACCACCACCTCCACCACCCCACCACCTCACCACTACCATCCCACCACATCACCACCATCACCACTACCACTCCACCACATCACCACCACAATCACCACATCACCACTACCACTCCACCACCCCACCACACATCACCACCTCCACCACCACCACAAACCACTACCATCCCACCACCACCACCACCACCTCCACCACTCACTACCACCGCACCACATCACCACCTCCACCACCACCACAAACCACTACCATCCCAACTCCACCACCTACCACACATCACCACCTCACCACTACCACAAACCACTACCACCGCACCACATCACCACCACAAACCACTACCATCCCACCACCACCACCACCTCCACCACCCCACCACCTCACCACCTCACCACCACCTCACCACATCACCACCATCACCACTACCACTCCACCACATCACCACCACAATCACCACATCACCAATACCACTCCACCACATCAACACCATCACCACTACCACCGCACCACATCACCACCTCCACCACCATCACCCCTACCACCCCACCACATCACCACCTCCACCACCACCACAAACCACTACCATCCCACCACATCACCACCATCACCACTACCACTCCACCACATCACCACCTTCACCACCACCACAAACCACTACCATCCCACCACATCACCACAATCACCACTACCACTCCACCACATCAACACCATCACCACTACCACCGCACCACATCACCACCTCCACCACCTTACCACCATCACCCCTACCACCCCACCACATCACCACCTCCACCACCACCACAAACCACTACCATCCCACCACATCACCACCATCACCACTACCACTCCACCACATCACCACCTCCACCACTACCACCCCACCACATCACCACCTCCACCACTCCACCACATCACCACTACCATTCCACCACATCACCACCTCCACCACCCCACCACACATCACCACCTGACCACCGCCACCTCACCACCACCACCTCACCATTACCAGCCCACCACATCACCACCACATCATCGCCACTTCACTGCATTACCACCACATCACCAACAACTCACTGCATTACCACTACATCACCACCACCTGACCACCATCACCTCACCACCACCACCCCACCACATCACCACCACTACAAAAAAAATTGCAAAAAAAAAATCAAATGATAGAAATTCTGATATTGGGTGACCTATTCTGACAGGAGCGGCCTCACCAGAGCCATTGAGCCTCAAAAATGAGATATCTTACAATATCCCTTCACTGATTATTATCAGTATTCCATGCGTGTCTCTGTACCTGTTCTGGGCGTGTCCGGTGACAACGCTTTGCCGCTTATTTCTTTTGCGCGATTGCGAGCCAAGAAGATATAAATATGTATGACGATGTCAGCGGGAAGAGCGCCGGAGCCAAATGCAGTGAGAGGCAGGCAGACCTTATGAAAGTGCTGAGATTTAAATAAATTAAAACTCTTTTTAGAGGAAAGATTTTACTTGAATTGCTGGTAAGTTTGTTTCCTAGGCAAAAAAAAAAAAAAAAAACTTTACTGGAAGTCAGTCTGAAGGAAAGACGTCCAAAAGAGGAATTAGAAAAAGCCAAAAGAACCGGAATATTGTTACTGAATATTTTCTAAGCTTCATCCCAAGTGTTACTCAATAGAGAAAGAAAACAAACAAAGAAAAGAAATAGGAAAAAAATAATTTAGTGAAAATTTTGCCCATTTAGCTACTTAGGAGGATTTTTTTGGGGGAAAAAATCTACTTTTTGAGTATATTTCAAGAAGAAATTCAAGTAGAATTTAGAAAACAAAATTAATATTTAATTAAGTGTTTTTTGTATTTGCTTTATTTTTTTTTATTTTTATTTTATCGCCCTTTTTTGGGGTTTATATGATTTTTTGTGTACAGTCACTCTATTTTTTTAAATACATTACTGTCTGTTTTTTTCTTTCTTTGAAAAATATAATTTAATAAAGGTAATGAGGGCGCATTTTTTTGGCATAAGCCAATGGAAAAAAAAAATAAAAAAAAATAAAGGAACTATAGACACTGATCACCAAAATTACTGTGACCGAATATTCTCTAAACTTCAAACAAAAAATAAATAAATAGGAATAATAGGAAAAAATTATATATTTCAAGTAGAAATTCAAGTAGAATTTAGAACACACATATATATATATATATATATATATATATATATATATATATATATTTTATAAAAAAAAATCGACTTTTTTTTTTATTGAAAAAAATAGTTTTTTTTTACAAACACTGCAAGAACAAAACAGTCATTTGATGGGCATGGTTTAAAGAATCAGTGTAGGAAATATTACATGAATACCTAAACATTAATCAATAATGCTGCTGTCAAACAGACACAGTAATTGTGGTGATCAGTGCCTATAGTTCCTTTTTTCTTTCTTCTTTTTCCATTGGCTTATGCCAAAAAAATGCGCCCTCATTACCTTTATTAAATGATATTTTTCAAAGAAAGAAAAAAACAGACAGTAATGTATTAAAAAATATATTTTTATATATATATATATATATATATATATATATATATATATATATATATATATACACACATATATATATATATATATATATATATATATATATATATATATAAAATTGATTAAGAGAAAATTTTGTTAACACAGGAAATCTCAATTTTGCTCCTTGTTTAGGAAAAAAAATCTATTTATTGAGTATATTTCAAGTAGCTTATTTATTTAATGTTCTTTGTATTTGCCTTTTGCCTTTTTTTTTTTTTTTTTTGTGTATATGATTTTTTGTGTACAGCTATACAGCTACTATTTTTATTTATTTTTTGGTCACTGACTGTTTCTTTTTTTTGTGTGTATATGATTTTTTGTGTGCAGCTACTATTTTTATAAATTTTTTTGGTCACTGACTGTTTCTTCTTTTTTTTTTCTTTCTTTAAAAATATTATTTCATATTATTACCGTATATATTATTTAAATATTATATAAGGCTAACGAGGGCCCATTTTTTGGCACAAGAGCAGTACAAGAATACATGAAAGGAGCTTCTGTCACCACAAGGGACTCCTTAAAGCCCATTATACCCTTAAAAACTTCCCAAAAAAAAAAAAAAAACACCTTTATTTTGCCCTCACCGCGCATTAAACTGAAAAGGGTGAATTTTGCCGCAATCTCATAATTTTTAACAATGTTCTGGGAAAATGGAAACGTCCTTTTTTTTTTACTTACCAAGAACTCTTCATACACTTATAGATTTTTTACTTAATTAGGTTTTATTATATTTATCATTGTTTTCACACAAGACTCACAACACTTGCATCCAGTATTTCCATAGTTTTGTCGAAGATTCTATTTAAAAAAAAAAAAAAAAATTGGAAGGAATTTGTGTAAATTTTGGGTGAAAATGTTGATAAATAGACCTTTTTTGGTGGCCTATTTACAATGGGGGGAAAATAATAATTGATTGGCTCCCCTGCAGATTGTGTACGTTTGCCCACTTACCGTATATACTCGAGTATAAGCCGAGTTTTTCAGCACATTTTTTTGTGCTGAAAAAGCCCCCCTCGGCTTATACTCGAGTCACTGGCCAAACTTGGCACACATGTAGCCCCACTCTTCCCCTATAAGTGTGCAAAGTTTGTTGTCCGGGGGACCTACAGCCGGGGAGCACCGATTTTTCAAAGCCGGGCACCCCTTCCATAGACTCCCATGTTAAACTGTAATTTCTCCAGTGACTTTGGGGACCCGGTACTGGCCGGTCGTAGGTCCCCTGGACCCTAAACTTGGCACACATGTAGCCCCATTTCTCCTCTACAGGTGTCCAAATTTTTTTGTCTGGGGGACCGACGGCCGGGGGGCACTGATTTTTCAAGTCCGGGCACCCCTTCCATAGACTCCCATGTTAAACGTCAGTCTAGTCATGGGCACAGTGAGGCATGGACAGGGACACAGTAAGGCATGCACATGGACACAGTGACGCAAAGTGAGGCACAGTGAGGCATGCAGATGGACACCCGAGGCTTATACTCGAGTCAATACGTTTTCCCATTTTTTTGTGGTAAAATTAGGTGCCTCGGCTTATATTCGGGTCGGCTTATACTCAAGTATATACGGTACATAGAAATGAAGGGTCTATAATTTTTTATCATCGGTGTATTTTATATGATAGAGACAGAATATCAACCAAAAATCCAGAAAAAAAAACACACACAATACAAATGTTATAAATTTGAGTTGCAGTTCAGTGAGTAAAATAAGTATTTGATCCCCACGCAAAACATGACTTATGCCGCGTACACACGATTGGACCTTTGTCCGACCAAGCTCACATCGGAATTCCATCGTAGAAAAATAAAACAGGTTCTATATTTAAACTCCGATGGAATTCTTTGGAATTATCTCCGATGGGGCACACACGCGGTAGGAATTTCCGATGGAAAAAGTCAGTCGGATCTTTTTCCATCGGAAATTCCTATCGTGTGTACAAGGCATTAGTAGTTGGTGGCATGGGCGTAGCATAAGGGGATGCAGGGGTCACAATCGCAACCCTGCCCCTAGCACCAGGAGGCCCCTGCAGCCTCCCTCTCATATTATCATCTCCTCCACAAAGTCCAGCTCCGATCTGCCCTAGGGCCCCACACCCACACTCCAGTACTGGGCTTCCACTTTTTTTTTTTGTAAAATCATTTTTATTAAGTTTTCAACACACAAGAAAAAATTAGCCCGCATATGGGCCAGACAGTTGCCCACACAGGGGCCATAGTCCCGCTACAAGAACAGGTCGTAGCAGGGGACAACAGTAAACATACACAACCTACTAAACCTACAACCCCAATACGGGGAGGGGGGTCAGTTCAGGGTGAACCGTGCTCAAAGTGGTATCAGGAGGAATTAGCATCCTGGGGGGGGGGGAATCGATCAACACCCCAACAGGCGGCCAGCTGGTGGCTGCTGGCCTAGACACTCGTCACTGCAGCATTAGCCGTGGTAGCATCGTCCAACCAACATGTCCATATTTTCTCGAACTTTTGTGGGCAGCCCCTACCGGAGTAGGTGTCCTTATAGAGGGGTAAACTAGCATTAACCAGGTGTTTTCAGAACCCGACAGAGGGGGGAGATGACTTTTTCCAATGCATCGTGATAGCTTTACGAGCATAGTACAGTAGCAGGGAGATGAGTATCTTTTTTGATCGGAGCACCGGCAGTTGTTCCACCAGTCCCAGCAGACAGTATCTAGGGTCTCTGGGCTTCCACTTTACCTTCCACGGTCCACACCCCTCCGTTCTCATTGGCTGAGGGACAAGCTGTGAGCCATTTCCTGAATGGAGAAGGAGCACAGGGTGAGAACTGCCCAGGGGCCAGGTCAACTTTTGCATCGGGCCCACAAGCTTCAAGCTACGCCTCTGTGGTGGAGAAACCCTTGTTGGGAAGCACAGAGGTCAGACGTTTCTTGTATGTGGTGATCAGGTTTCCACACATCTCAGGAGAGATTTTGGTCTCTTCTTTACATATCTTCTCTAAATCCTTAAGGTTTCTTGGCTGTTTCTTGGCAACTCAAAGTTTCAGCTCCCTCCATACATTTTTTATAGGATTAAGGTCTGGAGACTGGCTAGGCCACTCCATGACCTTAATGTGCTTCTTCTTGAGCCCCTCCTTTGTTGCCTTGGCAGTATGTTTTGGGTCATTGTCATGCTGGAAGACCCACCCATGACCCATCTTCAGTGTTCTGGATGAGGGAAGAAGATTCTCATCCAAGATCTTACAATACATAGTCCATCCCATTGGCCCCTCAATGCGGCAAAGTCGGCCTGGACCTTTATCAGAGAAGCGGCCCCAAAGCCTCATGTTTCCCCCTCCGTGTGACTGTAGGGATGGAGTTCTTAGGGTCATAGTCACCATTTTTTTTCGTTAAAACAGGGTGAGTCCTCTCCTCAGGTAGACACATGTAAAGTCATGCCAATGAACATCTAAATGATTCAGAGGAGGATTGGGAGAAAGTTCTGTGGTCAGATGAGACCAAAATTCAGCTCTTTGGCATTAACTAGACTCGCCGTGTTTGGAGGAAGAAAAATGGTGACTATGACCCTAAGAACTCCATCCCTACAGTCACACGGAGGGGGAAACATGAGGCTTTGGGGTAGTTTCTCTGATAAAGGTCCAGGCCGACTTTGCCGCATTGAGGGGCCAATGGGCGGGGCCATGTATTGTAAGATCTTGGATGAGAACCTTCTTCCCTCATACAGAACACTGAAGATGGGTCATGGATGGGTCTTCCAGCATGACAATGACCCAAAACATACCGCCAAGGCAACAAAGGAGTGGCTCAAGAAGAAGCACATTAAGGTCATGGAGTGGCCTAGGACCTTAATCCTATAGAAAATTTATGAAGGGAGCCGAAACTTTGAGTTGCCAAGCGACAGCCAATAAACCTTAAGGATTTAGAGAAGATCTGTAAAGAAGAGAGGAGCAAAATCCCTCCTGAGATGTGTGGAAACCTGAACACCAACTACAAGAAATGTCTGACCTCTGTGCTTCCCAACAAGGGGTTCTCCGCCAACTACTAAGGGGATCAAATACTTATTTTACTCACTGAACTCCATTATAATCATGTGTTTTTTCTGGATTTTTGGTTAATATTCTGTCTCTATCATATAAGATACACCTATGATAAAAATTATAGACCCTTCATTTTTATGTAAGTGGGCAAAACTTATACAATCTGCAGGGGACCCAATCAATATTCCCCCCCCCCACTGTACAAGGATGTTGGGTGTAGTAGTTGTATGCTATGTTCTCATGTCACTTTTGGAAAATTAAACACAACATTAATTATGGATCCAAATAACTGGAAAATAGTTAACTGGTCTTTCAGTTGTTTATTTTACGCAGTTCTTTAGTAAACTAAATGTCATCCTGTTGGGGTTTACATCTTCTTTAAACCTAATTAATGTCAGTTTATTTTATGTTAGATTGTGGATGCACCTCCTATATCTCCCGATGCAGCAGATCTATGATGTGTGAAACGCGTCGAGCATCATCTTCATCCCACTGCAGGAATCAGCCTCAACTCCATGGAAATAATTACTGATGTATATAATTGTGACGATATCTTACTCTGTTGTGGTTCTATATATGGAGATATAATTGTGACCTATTGTTACATACAGCTGCATGGAATTTAATTTTTTTTTAAATATATTTTAATATATTATTTTAGTTTTATTTTTTTATTGCTTTATTTTATTTATTTCTTATAAAAAAAATTATCATTTAATTTATTTTCACCGATAAAAAGTTTTTTTATTTTTTTATTATTATGTTGTACTCTATGATATTTAGATGTCTGTTTGGCACCATAGAGGTTCTATTCTAGGTTCATCGCGTCGGCTAGGGATGTGGTGCCTAGATAAATCCCCAGATTTGTTATTAAAATAAAATAAGGGGAATTAAAAGCAATTTTCTAAAGGAAACTTTTTTTTTTTTTTTTTTCTTAAAACGAAAGATAGCGAGACATTAAATTCCCCAAAAAAAGCCAAGAAAAACACTGGTATCCCGCAGATGAGGAAAAACGCAGCAAATAGAATGTCTGACATTGTGCAATGTTTATTTATTTTACATGGAGGACGAGGAGGCCGCCATGCCTTAACCTCCCTTGTTTGCAAGACCGATGCTGACATAGCGGCTATTGCCTTTCCGCCACTTTCATTGCTGGATGGGAATATATAGAAGAGATACAGATAAAATAGAAAACTCAAAAAAAAAATACAAAAAACTAAAAATACTCAAGTCCCATTCGACGCGTGACAACACCCCGTACCCCGAGCGCAATCCGCAGCTGCCCGTATTTATACAGATGTCTCAGAAAATGTTTCTTTGTAATTCTATATAAACATTTTAGTGTTGAATCTGTCTGCCCCCCCCCCCTCCTCCTCCTCCGTAGAAGACAATGGGGCTGATTTACGAAACGCTTGCGCCATGAGTATCGGCGCATCTGCGCGCGCAATGGCTGTTTTGGTATTTACAAAACATTAGCGCCGGTAGCACAGCCCTATTTCCCATTTACTATAGTGTTCTCGGCGGACGGGAGGAGGCGCTCAGTGCGCCACTATGGACCTGGCGCACGGCATCTTAAAATCTAAATATAAAGAAGCTGGAAGTGAGAATATAATGGGGGTGATGTGGGGTGATGTGAGGAAGTTTAGTGACACCTGCCCAAATAACTAATATGCCCAAAATAGAATGAGAAAGTAACTTTTTCTGAACCAGCCCGCTGCGCCAGCAATTACGTTTAGAACTGCGGGAGGTTTTTTTGAGCTCAGCGCGGGAATTTTACTTGTTCAAACGCGCCGGGACACTGCGCTGGCAAAATCTTAGTAAATGTCAAGTCACGTAACTTAATTTGCATAAGTTGAACAGGCGCAGCTCTGACCTTGCCAGTGCGCCTGCAAAATGACATTTTTAAAGGAAAAAAAAAGGCATTTGAAAGCACCCGCGGCTATAATGAATTGTCGGCTCCCGGCAATATAGAGAAAAGTCATTGAAAGTCTTTGATAAAAAAAAAAAAAAAAAAGCCTGGGGGTCCCCTTAAAAATCCATACCAGACCATTCAAGTCTGGTATGGATTTTAAGGGAAACCCTGTGCCAAACGTAAAAAAAAATAGCGTGGGGGTCCCCCTAAAAATCCACACCAGACCCTTTATCCGATAACGCAACCTGGCAGGCCGCAGGAAAAGAGGGGGGGACAAGAGAGCGGCCCCCCTCCCTCCTGAACCGTCACGTCATTCCCCGGGACTGTGACTTCATACGGGGGCGGGGTCAGCGGGTGGCATCACCCGGTGACCACGCCCCATGCCAATATAAGTGGGTGCGCTCCGCGGACAGAGCATTGTAGCGGCAGACAGCGACGAGGCAACATCGGACAGAGAGAAGAGGGAAGAAGACGACGATGAAGACCGGGAATCCACTAGCAAAAGAGCTGGAAGAAGATAGCGGGGCGCCCGGCAGAAGGCAGAAAGAACCGGAGATCGTGGAGAAGGCACCGGAGAGCGGGAGAAGAACCAGAGAGCGCGGAGACGACACCGGAGAACAGAACAAGAGACCCCCGAAGTCGGAAGAAGACGACGAGGAAGCCCGGGACCCCGCTAGCAAAAGAGCTGGAAGAAGATAGCGGGGCACCCGGCAGAAGGCAGAAAGAACCGGAGATCGTGGAGAAGGCACCGGAGAGCGGGAGAAGAACCAGAGAGCGCGGAGACGACACCGGAGAACAGAACAAGAGACCCCCCGAAGTCGGAAGAAGACGACGAGGAAGCCCGGGACCCCGCTAGCAAAAGAGCTGGAAGAAGATAGCGGGGGCGCCCGGCAGAAAGACCCCCGAAGACGACGAGGAAGCCCGTGACCCCGCTAGCAAAAGAGCTGGAAGAAGATAGCGGGGTGCCCGGCAGAAAGACCCCCGAAGACGGAAGAAGACGACGAGGAAGACCGGTACCCCGCTAGCAAAAGAGCTGGAAGAAGATAGCAGGGCACCCTGCAGAAAGACCCCTGAAGACGGAAGAAGACGACGAGGAAGCCCGGGACCCCGCTAGCAAAAGAGCTGGAAGAAGATAGCGGGGCGCCCGGCAGAAAGACCCCTGGAGCTGTGTAATTAATTACTTTGAAAACCTGTGTTGTGTTTTTTATTGACTTTTTTTCCACCAGGTGAATGGGTAGAGGTACGATGTACCCCATACTCATTCACATAGGGTGGGGGGAGCGGCATCTGGGGGCCCCCTTATTAAAGGGGGCTCCCGGATTCCGATAAGCCCCCCGCCCACAGACCCCGACAACCAACGGCCAGGGTTGTCGGGAAGAGGCCCTTGTCCCCATCAACATGGTGGCAGGGTGCTTTGGGGTGGGGGGGCCGCAGGTTGCCCCCCTGCCCCAAAGCACCAAACCCCCCATGTTGAGGGTATGCGGCCTGGTACGGTTCAGGAGGGAGGTGAGGCCGCTCTCGTCCCCCCCTCTTCCCCTGCGGCCTGCCAGGTTGCGTGCTCGGATAAGGGTCTGGTTTGGATTTTGGGGGGACCCCCACGCCGTTTTTTGGCTTAGGGGGTTCCCCTTAAAATCCATTCCAGACCTAAGGGCCTGGTATGCTCCTGAAGGGGAACCCATGCCGGTTTTTTCATTAAAATTTGGTGTGGAGTTCCCCTTCATGATTCATACCAAACACGGGACAGCGAGGCTGCCAAGAACCAGCGCGATGCCATCGCGCTGGAGACATTCTCTGCCAGCTAGTCGCCTCTAGGACACGACTTGAGCGGCTGCTTCACGCTCAGGTCATTTCCAAGTTGCCTCGCAAAGTCGCGCTGTCCCTTGCGCTGTCCCTCTGTCAACCGGCACACGAGTCGCCCCGCGAGTCGGATCGGCTTCATCCGACTTCCCGGGCGACCTCTATTCAAATCAATGGGCTCCCATAGGGAACCATTCATTTTCAATAGAGCGCCGCTGACATTTTTATTTACTATAACAGTGCGCCGCTGGTTCCTGCGCCCAGTGAAGGATTTATCCGGCGCACCAATTAAGGTATCAACCGGCGCAGCGCACTGTTATTAGTAAATCACCCCCAATGTGTATATTTTAAATGTATCTGACACATAAATAATATAAAAAAAAATCCTCAGTTTAGGCCGATACGTATTCTTCTACATATTTTTGATAAAAATGTTTTTGCAATAAGCGTTTATTGATTGGTTTGCGCAAAAGTTATAGCGTCTACAAAATAAAGGCTAGTTTTATGGCCTTTTTATTTTTTTTTTACTAGTAATTTTGGCGATCTGCGATTTTTATCGTGACTGTGACATTATGGCGGACACATCGGACACTTTTGACACTATTTTGGGACCATTGTCATTTATACAGCGATCAGTTCTATAAAAATGCACTGGTTACTGTGAAAATGACACTGGCAGGGAAGGGGTTAACCACTAGGGGGCTGGGAGTGGGTTAAGTGTGTCCTAGGGAGTGATTCTAACTGTGTGGGGGTGGGGCTACATGTGACACGACACTGATCACTGCTTCCGATGACAGGGAGCAGGCGATCAGTGTCCTGTCACTAGGCAGAACAGGGAGATGCCTTGTTTACACTTGCCTCTCCCCGTTCTGCAGCCCTGTGACACAATCGCGGGACACCGGCGGACATCGAGTCCGTGGGTCCCGCGGGCACGGAGCTCGTGGCAGGGGTGCGCGCGTGTGCCCGCACGACACGGAATTCAAAGTGACGTAAATATACGTTACTTTGCGCAGCCGTGCCATTCTGCCGACGTATATCTACATGACGCGGTCGGCAAACGGTTAATGAATTTAAAAAAAAAACTTTTTTGTTAAGTATGAAAGATGATGTTCCGCCAAGTAAATAGATACCCAACATGTCATGCTTTGAAATTGCGCACGCTCGTGCAAAAAAAAAAAAAAATCTTCTTTTTTTTTTCAAACACAACCTTTTGGGAAAAAATACACTTTAATGAATTAAAAAAAAAAATAAAAACACAATATATAACCCGATTTTTTTGTAAAATTTTAAAGATGATGTTAGGCCGAGTAAATAGATACCCAACATGTCATGCTTTAAAAGTGCGCACGGTCGTGAAATGGTGCTCAATGTTGGAAGAGAAGACCGGGCTCACATGTTGGATTCCATGTTGGGCACTAAAAAAAAAAAAAAGACCTGGCTCACCATTGGCATTCCAATTCATCCCAAAGATATTCAGTAGGGTTGAGGTCGGGGCTCTGTACAGGACACTGGAGTTCTTCCATGACCTCAAACCTCCTGAACTCCTTTGGGATGAGAAGACCTCACCCCGAAGGTGTTCTGTAGGGTTGAGGGCAGATACTGGTTATACCAAAGGTCTTCCAAAAGTAGGGTTGAGGTCAGGGCTCTGTACAGGACACTCAATTTCCTCCACACCAAGCTGGTCAAACCATGTCTTTATGGGGATGGTGGATGAGAAGACCTGACTCATACCAGTTCATCCCAATAGTGTTCAGTAGGGTGGAGGATAGGTACCGATGTTGGGTAAGAAGACATTATACCAACGATCTTTTAAATGTTGGGTTGAGCTCAGGGCTTTGTGCAGGACACTTGAGTTCCTCCATGACCTCAAACCTACTGAACATCTTTGAGATGCGAAGACCTCATCCCAATGGTGTTCAGTAGGGTTGAGGTCAGGGCTCTGTGCAGGATTCCCGAGTTCCTCCATGACCTCAACCCTACTGAAAACCTTTGGGATGAGAAGACCTGACACCAAAGATGTTCCGTAGGTTTAAGGGCAGGTATTGATGTTGGATGAAAAGACATTATACCAAAGGCCTTCAAAAAGTAGGGTTGAGGTCAGGGCTGCGTGCAAGACACTCGGGTTCCTCCACACCAAACTGGTCAATCCATGTCTTTATGGAGATGGTGGATTAGAAGACCTGACTCATTCCAGTTCATCCCAATAGTGTTCAGTAGGGTTGAGGATAGGTACCGATGTTGGGTAAGAAGACATTATACCAACGATCTTCTAAAAGTTGGGTTGAGGTCAGGGCTCCGTGCAGGACACTTTAGTTCCTCCATGACCTCAAACCTGCTGAACATCTTTGAGATGTGAAGACTTCATCCCAAAGGTGTTCTGTGGGGTTAAGGGCAGGTCCTGATGTTGGATGTTGTATAACAAAACCTTATACCAAAGTTCTTCCAAAAGTAGGGTTGAGGTCAGGGCTCTGTGCAGGACACTTGGGTTCCTCCACACCAAACTGGTCACACCATGTCTTTATGGATCTGATTTTGTACACAGGGGGGGCACAGCCATGCTAGAACAGAAAAGGGTCTTCACCAAACTGTTACCTCAACGTTGGAAGAACACAATTGTCTACAATGTTTTGGAATTCTGTAAATGAACTCCATCATTCAGAGGGGCCCCACATATTTTTACCCATATCGTTTTCATAGTTGCTGTTCAGTTACGATCTCTTCTTAAGTACACAGTCACACCAAGTTAACCCCAAAAGTATATAACTTGTTCTATTGGACTCGATCTTTATATATCTGAGAAATACAAACCTTTTGGCAGATAAAACAGCTTACTTCTATGTTCAGCTTTTACGGGGGAGCTGAAGAAGGGAGTTTCGGAATATACACATCCCAGTAAAAGAAGGGCACTTAGAAATGCATCGCTACCAGAGTGCGCTTCATGATTGAACGTGACTGACCGATTTCTCAACCGTGAAGTCCTTTCACGGGCTTCTTGACTGAAACAAAATAGTCACTGTCCTAGATGGTAACTGAGAAATCTCAAATGTGTGCTAATGAATGCACAAAAAGGCTTTTCGGTTGACATAGAATCCTTCCCCTGGAGCAGTTGGCAAGATAAACATTCAACCTTGTAAATAAATATATCGCACCCTAGAAGTGGCTCCGGAGAAGAATTTCCCCAAGACAAAAATGACCCCTCGTTAAATTGGCCGGGCCGTTGTTTAATTAGCTCATTAATGAGCTCTTTAACCACTTTGTTAATTGGAATTTTACCTGAATTTTACTGCATGAGGATAAGCCTTGTTTCTTTGTCGAGCAGTCATTGCTCACCCAATATTTATTATGTCTAGGGGGGATATATGACTGGATATACATAGGCACAGGCAGCCTCTCTCTTATTCCTTGATGTGTTATGTATTTGTCCCTGTATGTTCTATTATTGTATCTTTTTAGGTGGATTTAACCAATTATATGCAATTCCACTACTTGGCTTATATTATATCAATGTATTACGAGGGCTGTATAGAAGGTAATCCAAAATTGGGATTTACTTTTTTTAACTCATTAACTTAACTTCAATCGGTCATTCAAATTTCACATGTTGGTAGAAAAACTCTTCCTCTATAGCAGTGGTTCTCAACCTTTCTAGTGCTAGAACATTTAGCGCTCACTGAGTCCCTTCCACGCGTACAATATTAAAACCCCTTATGGTACATTTTAGGATGTACCACTCTTTCTCTTTGTTCTCCTTTCTTTCCCTTTTATCTCTCTCTATGCTAATTTCTTTTTTTCCCCCATCCCTCTCTCTAGCCGTTTTTCTTGTTCTTTCCCTTATTCTTGCTCTCCCTTTTTCTTTGTTCCTCCCCCTCTTTTCCTCTCCCTTCTATATATTCTCTATTTTTATTCCATCTCTTACTCCTTGGTGGGGGGGGGGGGGATCAGTTGCAGTGCTGGCGAGGAGTTCTGATCAGCCAACTTAGATGCTCTTAATGAAGGTCATCTGCTGATCTGAGAACTGTAGTGGGGACTTTTAATGGTAACCATAATCACAGGTAGTGTTACTCACTGTGTCTCTGACTTTGTGGTGTCTCGTAGCAGTGACACCTATGCTGAAATCAGGAGATAGGGTCTCCTCCAGCCCCTCCCACTTCACATTCCTCACCAGTCAGCTGACCTCTAGTCTCTGCCCCCCAGCCATGCTGTGAACTGAATGGGCGGCTGCGAAGAGGCCAAGTGGGCGGCCGTGGGCTCCAGGAACAGCCCAGCTGCAGAAACAGCCCAGGATTTGGTGACCCCTGGCAAATCATCATTCGACCCCCGAGGGGATCCCGACCCCCAGGTTGAGAACCACTGCTCTATAGTAACTCTTCTTCTTTTTCATTGCAGGTAAATACAGGCAGTCCCCGACTTACGAACGATCGACTTACGAACGACTCCTACTTACGAACGGCCTCAATCCCTTCTGCTTGTGCTCCACGCTGGTCCTGGACACCTCCGAGCAGCTATCTTGCCACATTCCACACTGCAGTGCTTCATGTACTGCATGGCCAGAAGAGCCCCAGAAGTGCCCGGAACATCCCACATTCCTCCACAGGCGGACGCCGGAACATCCCACATCCCTCCACAGGCGGACGCCGGAACATCCCACATCCCTCCACAGGCGGATGCCGGAACATCCCACATCCCTCCACAGGCGGACACCGGAACATCCCATATCCCTGCACAGGCGGACGCCGGAACATCCCACATCTCTCCACAGGCGGATGCCGGAACATCCCACATCCCTCCACAGGCGGACACCAGAACATTCCATATCCCTGCACAGGCGGATGCCGGAACATCCCACATCTCTCCACAGGCGGACGCCGGAACATCCCACATCCCTGCACAGGCGGACGCCGGAACATCCCACATCCCTGCACAGGCGGACGCCGGAACATCCCACATCCCTCCACAGGCGGACGCCGGAACATCCCACATCCCTCCACAGGCGGACGCCAGGAACATCCCACATCCCTCCACAGGTGGACGCCGTAACTTCCCATATCTCTGAACAGGCGGACGCGGGTACATCCCACATCCCTCCACAGGCGGATGCCGGAAGATCCAACATCCCTGTACAGGCGGATGCCGGAACATTCCACATCCCTCCACAGGCGGACACCAGAACATCCCATATCCCTGCACAGGCGGACGCCGGAACATCCCACATCCTTCCACAGGTGGACACCGGAACATCCCACATCCCTCCACAGGCGGACACCGGAACATCCCATATCCCTCCACAGGCGGACGCCAGAACATCCCACATCCCTCCCACAGTCGGATGCCGGAATATCCCACATCCCTCCACAGGCGGATGCCGGAACATCCCACATCCATGCACAGGCAGACACCAGGAACATCCCACATCCCTCCACAGGCGGACGCCGGAACATCCCACATCCCTCCACAGGCGGACGCCGGAACCTCCCACATCCATGCACAGGCGGACGCCGGAACATCCCACATTCATCCACAGGCGGACGCCGGAACATCCCACATCCCTCCACAGGCGAAGGAGAAAAAGAATGAGAAGAAGAAGAATGGGAAGGAGGAGGAGAAAAAAAGGAATTACTATAGAGAGAGAAGAAGAAGGAGAAGAAGGGGGAGACGGAGGAGGAGGAGAAAAAAATGAGAAGAAGAAGAATGAGAAGGAGGAGAAGGAGGAGGAGAAAAAGAAGAAGAGTTACTATAGAGGGAGAAGAAGAAGGAGAAGGAGACAGAGGAGAATAAGGAGGAGGAGAAGAAGGAGAAGGAGAAAAAGGAGAAGGAGGAGAAGGAGAAGAAGGAGAAGAAGGAGAAGAAGGAGGCAAATGAGGAGAAGGAGGAGGAGAAGGAGGAGAAAAATGAGAAGGAGGAGAAGAAGAAGGAGAAGGAGAAAAAGGAGGAGGAGGAGAAGGAGGAGGAGAAGTACGGTAGTTTAAAAGAAGAGGAAACCAGTATTGGAGACCAACCAGGCAATGGGATACCATCAGTGTTGGAAAGCCTGCACCCCTCCTTCATCAAAAAGTCATATATAGCACATTGCTTCTGATTGGAATCCAATATTTAACTTCTATGAAACAGAAGAAGAATTACTATAGAGAAAGAGTAAACCTGGCCATAGATTATGCGATTTTCTTTCCTGCAACCCAAATCACTTGATTCTCTGCGGAGCTATTGTGTTCTCCTGGCGGGGGGAGCCATGCCTGCCGGGAGAACACACAGTGGTTATTGCTGGTGGCTCTAGCCGCTGGCAATAATTGCATGAAAAATCTGACAGGCTGGTTGTACCCAAGTTGATCGGTTGATGAACTTGGGAACAACCAGCCTGCCCATACATGGTTCAAATCTCAGCTGGTCCCTGTTTAGCGGCCGAGATTCGAGCAGTCTATGGCTGGCTTTACTCTACCAGCATGTGAAATTTGAAGGACTGATGTAAGTTAATAAAAATGTTATGGCCACGTTTTGCATTACTTTCAGTAGAGCCCTCGTATGTGTATGTTGGAATCCATTGTATCACATCTGGTTACTTTTATCACTTCAGTACAATCTACTTCTCATCATAGTGGTGGGGGCGTGCTGTCTCCTTATAGACATTCTCACTGATGGTTAGTGTCACTTATTAGCGGGCAATGTCATCTTAGCAGCTCTGACCCTGCTGGAACAAATCCTGGAGGTCACCACTTCCTCTACTAGTGGTTCCATGATGGGGGTTCTATTATTCTCTTGTCAGTTAAAATTAAAAGGCAGGAAAAATAGATCCCTCAGCCGACGACCTTTTCTGACATTCACAATGTTTTTATTGGCAGGACGCTCTCTTACTGTAAAAGGGGGAAAAAATAAAAAAAGTAACATTATATCAGCTTTAAATCAAGGTGAATACATTAGAAAATCTCCCTCCATCTGCCTGGCAAGCAGGATGAAGCCTGGCGATAAATCTCCCGGGAGCTGAACGTGGCTGAGATTCAGTCACAGGGACAGGATGGATCTGCGCTTACAACTTCCAAACTTCGACCGCTCAGAGCGAGCCTTGATTAATGGTAATGGTAAGTCCAACTGAACTTCTATCTTAAATCAGCTCAATGCATTTCAGGTGCATCGGTCTGCGTGGAAGCAGTGGTCTCTCTGCCGAGGTCCGACACCCTTCTGAGGCGGAGCCAGAGCTCTCCAATCAGCAAGGGTCATGATCCCTGCTGATTTGTTTTAGTATACCTGGAATGTATTTAGCTGATTGAAATGGAAATTTCATATGGGTTTTAACCACTTCCGCTCTCGTATGCCCCCTATGGACCAGAGCTATATTTTAAATTTTATTTTGGGTCTGTTTATTACTTAATAATATAAGTGATACATACATTGCTTTTCTGGGGACAAGCTAAGCTTTTTTGGGGGCAATATTGTCTTGCAGAAATAATTTTATTGCTATAATAATAATAATAATATTGAAAATAAGGATTGTGTATATGGGATTGTATGATTTTATTGGTTGAACTAGATGGACCTTTTTCAACCAGACTATGTAACTATGTAATAATTATTATTATTTAATAATTAATAATAATAATAATAATAATAATAATAATAATTAAAAAAAACAATATTTTTATTATTATCAATATTAATGATTACATAATGATAAAAATAACGATATTATTATTATTATTGTTTTGTTGTCATTATTATTGATTTTATTATCATATAATTAATATTATTAATAAAAATTATTAATATTTTTTTTTACAGGATTTATATAATGCCAATAAGTTTGCTCAGCGCTTTACAAAATGGAGGGAGACAGTATTTTGATTTTCAGTATTCTATAAACAAATCTTAAAAAAAAATATATATATATATATATATATATATATATATATATATATATATATATATATATATATGGAGGAGGTGTGTTTGTAAAGGCCCAAAGTAACAAACACTTATCGCCAGTTCAATCCTGCTGTATTAGCAGCAGCAGATATATATATATTAAAATATGATAAAATATTTTTCACAAAATACTTTAAAATAAAAAGCAGCTGTTTAAAAAATATAAACAATGAAAAAAGTGGTAAACAATAGAACAGAAATTGTATCTGAATCGTTGATATACACAAAACAGCGCTAAAATTTAAAACTAAAAATTAGACCCGTGGTTACCACGACAACACGCGACCCGGAAGTGACGATTGCGCTCCAAGGCTGCGCTCCACCGTCCATTGCGTCCATTCGGAAGTGTCTGCAGGATCACACACATGCTCCGTGTGACGGCTGGATATGGTGATAGCGCCCTCTGGGGCCATTCTTATGCTCATTTTTCTGCTTGTTATTGTACGTAGTTAGATTAAGGGGTCTCCTGATGTACGGGAAACTGGTCTTTTAATAAACAGGATTACACTATTGGTTTGCTATTTTCTGTTATTTTATGACCTGCATTGGAGCCCATTTCACTGGTGGACCCTGCTGAGAAGTGACGAGCCACGACAGAGTAGCTGATGTACCATTTTCACTTAAGGCCCATATTTATTATGCTTCTGGTGAGTTTGAACCCCTAGGGGGATTATTCGTCACGCGGTGGATTGCAATTGATGTCCTTGGTGGTGGAAGGTGCTCACATGGACCATTGTTGATACTCACCTAATTTCTCTGGACTGGCTGTTTGTCACATTTCTACGTTTGGACTTTTTTCAGTGGTTCTTCCACGGGTCTAATTTTTAGTTTTAAATTTTAGCGCTGTTTTGTGTATATCAACGATTCAGATACCATTTCTGTTCTATTGTTTACCACTTTTTTCATATATATATATATATACATATATATATTAAAAATGCTTATTTTTATTTTGACTTTGTTTCATTTCACTGTATTTTACTGTAAATAAATTGTCTACATGATATTATTTAATTTGCCCTATGGCGCTAGTCTTGCCTAGGGCACGGTTCACTACAACAGGGACAACTGACCACTGGGTCAGAGCAGACTCACCAGGGCAGGATAATTTAGCCTACGTCCGGAGACCTGATGTTGCCCACCTTCCCAGCTCGTCCCCGCCTCATCTGGCTCCCCAGTATCCCCTCCCCACTGTCCTCCTCCACCTCCCCAACTGTGCCCGCCTCGTCCGGCTTCCCAGTGTCCCCTCCCCACTGTCCTCCTCCACCTCCCCAACTGTGCCCACCGAGTCTGGCTCCCCGGTGTCCCCTCCCCTCTGGCCTTCTCCACCTCCCCAACTGTGCCCGCCTCGTCCGGCTTCCCAGTGTCCCCCTCCCCGCTGTCCTCCTCCACCTCCCCAACTGTGCCCGCCTCGTCTGGCTTCCCAGTGTCCCCTCCCCGCTGTCCTCCTCCACCTTCCCAACTGCGCCCGCCTCATCCGACTCCCCAGTTTCCCCTCCCCTCTGGCCTTCTCCACCTCCCCAACTGTGCCTGCCTCGTCCGGCTTCCCAGTGTCCCCACCCCGCTGTCCTCCTCCACCTCCCCAACTGTGCCCACCTCATCCGGCTCCCCAGTGTCTCCTTCCCACTGTCCTCCTCCACCTCCCCAACTGTGCCCGCCTCATCTGGCTACCCAGTGTCCCCTCCCCTCTGGCCTTCTCCACCTCCCCAACTGTGCCCGCCTCGTCCGTCTTCCCAGTGTTCCCTCCCCACTGTCCTCCTCCACCTCCCCAACTGTGCCCACCGAGTCTGGCTCCCCGGTGTCCCCTCCCCTCTGGCCTTCTCCACCTCCCCAACTGTGCCCGCCTCGTCCGGCTTCCCAGTGTCCCCTCCCCGCTGTCCTCCTCCACCTCCCCAACTGTGCCCGCCTCGTCTGGCTTCCCAGTGTCCCCTCCCCGCTGTCCTCCTCCACCTCCCCAACTGCGCCCGCCTCATCCGGCTCCCCAGTTTCCCCTCCCCTCTGGCCTTCTCCACCTCCCCAACTGTGCCCGCCTCGTCCGGCTTCCCAGTGTCCCCTCCCCGCTGTCCTCCTCCACCTCCCCAACTGTGCCCACCTCATTCGGCTCCCCAGTGTCCCCTTCCCACTGTCCTCCTCCACCTGCCCAACTGTGCCCGCCTCATCCGGCTCCCCAGTGGCCCCTCCCCTCTGGCCTTCTCCACCTCCCCAATTGTGCCCGCCTCATCTGGCTCCCCAGTGTCCCCTCCCCACTGTCCTCCTCCACCTCCCCAACTGTGTCTGCCTTGTCTGGCTCCCCAGTGTCCCCTCCCCACTGTCCTCCTCCATCTCTCCAATTGTGCCCGCCTCGTCTGCCTCCCAGGTGTCCCCTCCCTACTGTCCTCCTCTGCCTCCCCAGCTGTGCCTGCCTCATCTGGCTCCCTAGAGTCCCCTCCCCACTGTCCGCCTCCCCAGCTGTGCCCGCCTCTTCTGGCTCCCCAGTGTCCCCTCCCCACTGTCCTCCACCATCTCTCCAACTGTGCCCGCCTCGTCTGGCTCCCCGGTGTCCCCTCCCCACTGTCCTCCTCCATCTCTCCAACTGTGCCCGCCTCGTCTGGCTCCCCGGTGTCCCCTCCCCACTGTCCTCCTCTGTCTCCCCAGCTGTGCCCACCAGACAGCCCTGTGTAGGGTGGCATTCTTCAGCCCCTTGTGTTCCTCGGCCCGGCTGGAGGGGATGGCAGCGGCCTTGGATGTACCACCTAGGCAGCAGTGCACCCTAGGTGGCTGCCTAGTTCGCCTAGCGGGAGCGCCAGCCCTGGGCTCAGGTAGGTATTGGGGGGCCTGGGGGCTGCTGGTGCACACAGAAGGTTTTTTACCTTTGTGCATGAAGTTAAAAAACCTTGAGCCTTTACAACCACTTTATAGATAATCAATTCAGACGAGTCTGGGAGAAATCGCGTCAATCCGTGGCCAAGGGGGGGACCATGCAAAAGCTGACAAATTTGGAATGCAACTGAACGTTTGACATCATTAGAGTGTGGCCCTGATTTTTGTACCTTGGCGTTTATGTGGAGAGGGATGTCCTCTCCACAGAACGGCACCTGGGGTGGACATTGAACTGAGTTGTAACACACGGGAGGATTGGATTGGCGCCATTTTGTTCTTTTGGCAATGAGAGCGCAAATCTCACTAATGAAGACACGGACAGCAGTAGAACCCTTCGGGGGCTCACCATTCCATTCATAACGGAAAAAAACAAAACAAATTTGCGGTTTTAGATATTGTTAGATGTTCATGACAGGTCCACTTATTGGCTACTTTATTCAAATTCCCGCCAATGAAAATTGCTATAAGGCTCTGAGAAATCCAGGAAATCACCAAACAGATAACTTTTTAATAGCCGCTAACCTGCCCGGTTTGCCGAGGCAAAGTGAATTTCTACGACTGCGGTTAACAGGATGCAGAAAATAACCTAGAAAAAGCAAAGAACGTGTCCCAGAGGAAGACGAGTTTATTGAGAATACACAAATCTGTTTCCCAGTGGAGCAGAAGGACGGGTAATAAATCTCGCTGTGGATTTGGTTGTGACTTGCCATTCTACTTAAAACCTTTAAACTGCATTAAATGTGCAGAACGGTGGCCATAAAGCATTGCTGATAGCAGCAATGAGAAAGGGAGAGCCATACATCTTCTGGTCCCATTAGCTGGAGGTGGGCAGGGGTGGGGGCAGGCCGCGTCTCTCAGCGAAATGACATCCTGTTTGGTTTATTGCCGAGTACAAGCAGATATTATTCCACATCCCTTTAGTATCTGATGAAGATGATCATTTTGGCTTCAGAGAGGAAATGTAAAAAAAAATGTTTTATACAGATTTATGCTCCTCACCGCTCTTCTGCTTTTCTTCCAAGGCTTAATGTTTAGCACTGTGGAAAGCAAACCTCCTGGTGGGACCAGGTCCAACATCGTTAACGTTTCCCCAGTCAGGATCAGAGCCTTGGCACCTTACCCAATTCAAATAATATCCTAGTGAAGGTGGACCTTCATGAATAGATTCCTGATGTGCAGGGCTGTCTTAATGAGAGGGCACACCTGGGCACTGCCCAGGGGCCCCAGCTGCATGGGGGCCCCTGCACTTCCCCCAAAGCAGCTGGTCCTTGAGCCCATGATGCGCTAAAATTGGGGCCCCCCATGATGGCACTGAGAGTGATGGATACACAGGGGAGGCAGGCTGGCAGCGGGGCGCCGTGCTATGCAGAACGATACCTATTATTTCACAGCCAGCAGGGAGGGGCAGGGCCGAAGCGCCAGTGATGCTCTGACCCCGCCCCATGCAGCTTGAATGCTCGGGACTCGAAGGCTGCGGGGTAGGAGCTGGAGTGGGAGCTGCTGAGTCGGCAGCACTAAGAGCCCACCTGCGGAAGTAGCATTGTGGATGGTGTCATGGTGAGCCCAGCTGTCCAGTACTGTTTGGACCGAAGGGCTTGGAATGCCCGGAGGTATGCTCCTTCCTCCCCCCCTCCTTCTGCCTGCTTGATTGGTATAGTCGAGTCCAGTGCTGGAGGTTGGCATATAGCCAAAAGTTTACATGCTCTGTATCGCCACTGGAAAAGAGGGTACTACATGGATGGAATAATGGTGCTGGGGAATATCAAGGGTGTATGGGGGGAAAACAATGCTGAGGGGGGATCTGGGGTGTATAGGGGGTATCAATGCTTTTGGTAGCATGGGTGGCTATAGTGCTAGAGGTATCAGGGATGTAGAGAGGCCACAGTGTAGGGGGTATCAGGGATGTAGTGGGGTCACAATACAAGGGGTATCTTATGGTATATGGTAACAGTGCTCGGGAGACTATCTAGGGTGTAGAGGGGTCAGAGTGCTGGGGGTATATCTAGGGTGTAGAGGGGTCAGAGTGTTGGGAGGATATCTGGGGTGTAGAGGGGTCAGAGTGCTGGGGGGATATCTGGGGTGTAGAGGGGTCAGAGTGCTGGGGGGATATCTGGGGTGTAGAGGGGTTAGAGTGCTGGGGGGATATCTGGGGTGTAGAGGGGTCAGAGTGTTTGGGGGGATATCTGGGGTGTAGAGGGGTCAGAGTGCTGGGGGGATATCTGGGGTGTAGAGGGGTCAGAGTGCTGGGGGGATATCTGGGGTGTAGAAGGGTCAAAGTGTTGGGGGGATATCTGGGGTGTAGAGGGGTGAGAGTGCTGGGGGGATATCTGGGGTGTAGAGGGGTCAGAGTGCTTGGGGGATATATGGGGTGTAGAGGGGTCAGAGTGCTGGGGGGATATCTGGGGTGTAGAGGGGTCAGAGTGCTGGGGGGATATCTGGGGTGTAGAGGGGTGAGAGTGCTGGGGGGATATCTGGGGTGTAGAGGGGTCAGAGTGCTGGGGGGATATCTGGGGTGTAGAGGGGTCAGAGTGCTGGGGGGATATCTGGGGTGTAGAGGGGTCAGAGTGTTTGGGGGGATATCTGGGGTGTAGAGGGGTCAGAGTGTTGGGGGGATATCTGGTGTGTAGAGGGGTGAGAGTGCTGGGGGGATATCTGGGGTGTAGAGGGGTCAGAGTGCTTGGGGGATATATGGGGTGTAGAGGGGTCAGAGTGCTGGGGGGATATCTGGGGTGTAGAGGGGTCAGAGTGCTGGAGGGATATCTGGGGTGTAGAGGGGTCAGAGTGCTGGGGGGATATCTGGGGTGTAGAGGGGTGAGAGTGCTGGGGGGATATCTGGGGTGTAGAGGGGTCAGAGTGCTGGGGGGATATCTGGGGTGTAGAGGGGTCAGAGTGCTGGGGGGATATCTGGGGTGTAGAGGGGTCAGAGTGATGGGGGGATATCTAAAGTGTAGAGGGGTCAGAGTGTTTGGGGGGATTTCTGGGGTGTAGAGGGGTCAGAGTGCTGGGGGGATATCTGGGATGTAGAGGGGTCAGAGTGCTGGAGGGATATCTGGGATGTAGAGGGGTTAGAGTGCTGGAGGGATATCTGGGATGTAGAGGGGTCAGAGTGCTTGGGGGATATCTGGGGTGTAGAGGGGTCAGAGTGCTTGGGGGATATATGGGGTGTAGAGGGGTCAGAGTGCTGGGGGGATATCTGGGGTGTAGAGGGGTCAGAGTGCTGGAGGGATATCTGGGGTGTAGAGGGGTCAGAGTGCTGGGGGGATATCTGGGGTGTAGAGGGGTGAGAGTGCTGGGGGGATATCTGGGGTGTAGAGGGGTCAGAGTGCTGGGGGGATATCTGGGGTGTAGAGGGGTCAGAGTGCTGGGGGGATATCTGGGGTGTAGAGGGGTCAGAGTGATGGGGGGATATCTAAAGTGTAGAGGGGTCAGAGTGTTTGGGGGGATTTCTGGGGTGTAGAGGGGTCAGAGTGCTGGGGGGATATCTGGGATGTAGAGGGGTCAGAGTGCTGGAGGGATATCTGGGATGTAGAGGGGTTAGAGTGCTGGGGGGATATCTGGGATGTAGAGGGGTCAGAGTGCTGGAGGGATATCTGGGGTGTAGAGGGGTCAGAGTGCTGGAGGGATATCTGGGGTGTAGAGGGGTCAGAGTGCTGGGGAGGCATCAATCTAGCAGATATATTATATGCACAGGACAGCTTTGTTACTTTATGTATGTAGTATTTTCCCACTGTTTCTTTGCTGTACAGAATGATTGTTCATGTAGTTAATGCGGAGCTCCACCCAAAAGGGGAAGCTTCGCTTATCTGCCTCCTACCTACTTGATGTCTGTTTACCTGCGCTGCCTCCATTGTAGGGGCCCCAGAGCATTGCTTTGCCCAGGGGCCCATGATGCTATTAAGACGGCCCTGCTAATGTGTCCTATTATATACGGAAACTGTATAATTTTTCCAGAAAAGTAAAAATGAGCTGTGGGTTCAAGTCAACCATGGGGACGCCACTTAGGAATTCCTGATGTAATAAGGTGGGTGCGGGAGGAGGGTTCTTTTTCTCCCGGGTTGATTCTGGCCTGGTTTAAAAAACTTTTCCTAGGTTGAAGGCAGGACTCTTCCTAAGGCAGGCCATAGACGGTTTGAATCTTGGCCCGGTTCATCAGGGACCGGCCGAGGTTCAAACCATGTATGGGAAGGCTACAACCAGCATGTTGGGTTTTTCTCGTGATTCTCGCCAGAGGCTATAACCGCTAGCAATATTCACTGTGTGTTCTCCCGGTTGGGACGACTCCCTGCCCCCCCACCCTCTGCCAGAAGAACACAATAGTTCCATGGGGGGGGGGATTTCCCCATCAACACTGACTTTGTTGATGGGGATTGAGTATCTATGGCCAGCTTTAGTGCTAATGCATTTATGTGTCAGGGCCTGGACC
Source organism: Rana muscosa (assembly GCA_029206835.1). Taxonomy (NCBI): domain Eukaryota; kingdom Metazoa; phylum Chordata; class Amphibia; order Anura; family Ranidae; genus Rana; species Rana muscosa. The sequence continues at coordinate 309,359,625 of CM055125.1, read as the reverse complement.
TGAACACCCCCGGGACCTCTGACAGTAACTCTTCTTGCTGAGGCACATTAGATGCTGGACAGCTCCCTTCGGATTCATTCGACAATCCTGCCTTGTGCCTTGTTTTTGTGAACCTTGAAATCTTTGCTCCTCCCATGAACTTCCCATTTAAGCCACACCTTTGCACTTCCTGTTTGCCAGATTATTGTGCTCTCTCCAGCCATTATCTTGCTCTTGTCACTCCTGCTGCTGTCCGTATCTTTGCTACCGATGGTTACCAACCTTTGGCTTGTTCCTCAACTATGCTTTTGCTTAATCCCTATGTGCAACCACTTGTTAAGCCACCTCTGGCTTGTTCCTCGACTACACTTCTGCTTGATCCCTACCTGCTACAGTATAACTGCTACTGGACCCTCACCTTGCTCACCTCCTGGTGGGGCGATCCTGAGGACCGAGACCTGGTACTAATATGCAGCAAACTCATCTCCACCATCAGGATCTCTGGTAAAGACTAGTTAGTACTTAGACTCCAAGCTAGACTCTGGACCGTGACATTATGGTGGGGATTGGGCTGCATTTGTCTGGGAAGGCTATGAAAAGCCTGTGTTACTTATGCCCCTAGAGTGACAATCCAGAGGTGCCATAATAATTCACTTTTGGGGAGTTTACAGTGTTTTTACCTCTTGCAGGCTTTTTTCTTCATCTACCTCTTGAGCTGGGTATTTTGACTAAGACCAGAAGAATTTTTTATACTGGCTGGAAGGCTCGCCAATATATTGCACCTTGGCCCGGCATGTATGCACTTTACTCATTTCAGATTAGTAGGGTGTAGGTCCCCTGGACTTGCCCTGAAAGTCTTGGGCATGTGGCCTTATGGTCAGGTTTTCCACCTCCCTCACAGGAACCCAGCCTAGTACTTGAGTAGGCCCTTGAAGAATGGGGTCTGCTTGGTTTTTGCCAGGTGGAACATGAGTACCCCAGTGGGGCCCAGTTCCTGTCAGGAGTCTTGAACCCCAGGGGATCAGAGCCAGGGCTCATTCCCATTGGAGGAGGGCCATGTGTACACCCTGTGCACTTTTATGTGTGTTTTTGCACTTGGTGTTTAGTTTCGAGTGTGCAAGAAAAAAAAGAAAAAAAAACAATTAGTTTGAATCCAACCCGAGCTGTTCACACACAGTTCCTCAAACAGGCAAACTAAATGGCCAATTCGCTCACCCTAACCTCCAGCTTGAAAATGCCAGGTGAGGTCATGACCTTACAGCATTTGCCCCCACCCCCCCCCCCAGGGACCAGAGAAGAGGAGGATCGGGGCTGCTCTGTGCAAATCCATTACACACAGCAGGCAAGTATAACATGTTTGTTATCTTAACCACTTGCCGACCGCCCCATAGAAGATTTACTGCTACCGGGTGGCCGCGCTGTGCAGAATCACGTGTATATATATATATATATATATATATATATACATATGTGTGTGATTCTGCACTTCCGGGTGAGGGGCGCTCGCCGCTTCTGATTTCTCACAGCAGAAACAAATTAGCGGGTGCCGGCCAATGGATGTCCGCCGGCACCCGCCGATCGGTAGCTCCGTCCTGACAGCGGGGAAGTGATGGATTTTCTTTTTCTGCAAAGCAGGGAATAAAATCCATCACATCCCTTAGTAAAAGCACCATGTACAGTACACACATAAACACTGGCTAGGTACACAGTTAACTCTTTAATTGCCTGGGATGTTTAATCCCCTTCCCAGCCCAGTGTCATTAGTACATTGACAGTGCATATTTTTTGCATTGGTGTCACTGGTTCCCACAAAAGTGTCGAAAGTGTCAGCCAGTGTCAGAATGTCCGCCCCAATATGGCAGTCGCTGATCGCTGACCATGACTAGTATAAAAATAAATCAATAAAAATTCCAGTATATATCCCCTATTTTGTAGACGCTATAACTTTGACGCAAACCAATCAATATTCACTTATTGGGATTTATTTTTTAACAGAAATATGTAGCAGAAAACATATTGGCCTAAATTTATGAAGAAAATTGATTTTTTATTATTATTGGATGTGTTTTATAACAGAAAGTAAATTTTTTTAATTTTTTTTCCAAATAGTTTTTTTTTTTTGTTTGTTTTGTTTATAGCGCAAAAAATAAAAACTGCAGAGGTGATCAAATAACACCAAAAGAAAGCTCTATTTGTGGGGAAAAAAAACACATAAAAAATACATAAATGTCGCATGACTACGCAATTATCAGTTAAAATGACGCAGTAAAGTATCGCAAAAAATGGCCTGGTCATGAGGGTGGGGCGGGGGGGAGGTAAATCTTCTGAAGGTGAAGGGGTTAAAGAAAAAAAAGATGCATTTACAATCACTATAAGCAAATTTTGCCTAAGCAGTACTTAAGGAACATTGAGACAATTTTATTTTTTTTTCACATTTTTTTTTCACATTTTTTTTTATGGATTTGTTTTATAGCAGTAAGTAAAAAATATTATTTTTTTTCCCCAAATAGTTTTTTTTCTTTTTGTTTTGTTTATAGCACAAAAAAAAAACTGCAGAGGTGATCAAATAACACTAAAATAAAGCTCTATTTGTGGGGGGAAAAAAATACATAAAAAATACATAAATGTCGCATGACCACGCAATTATCAGTTAAAATTACGCAGTACCGTATCGCAAAAAATGGCCTGGTCATGGGGGGGTAAATATTCTGAAGGTAAAGGGGTTAAAGAAAGAAAAAAAAAGATGCATTTACAATCACTATAAGCAAATTTTGCCTAAGCGGTACGTAAGGAACATTGAGACAAATTTTGATGAAATTTCAGCAAACGCGTTATCAGTAATTTTGTGGTGAAATCGAGTTCTGCAAAATCACTCGGCTCATTCTCAATACTTTTGTAAAGAATTATTTTTATGTCATAGATTGTTCCACCATATGGGACCTTTAATATTTAATGATACCTTTTATCCATGCTGACAAGTATTTAGTGCGACGTATAAATTCATTTACAACCCATGAAATGCGGCAAGCCGCCCACCGAGTTCCTTATCTCTACCATGCAACAGGGAACAGATACAAACTCTTGCTGTGTAAATATTTTTTTTTTTCAATTTATATTTATGAAAAAAAATAAAATGATAATAAAATACTTTTTAGGATTTCTTTTCTTAAATTAGCACTTGAAAGAAAGTACCAGTACAAGGAAATTTGTAGAATTTTTGCTCCTTCTGTAGAATTTTCACTCCGTCGCTGAGCAAAGCCACCCGAAAAATCTTCACTCCCAGAAACGCGTTGGGATCCTGGTTTCCCATCATGCTCTGTGGTTCCGTCTGCCAGCCTCTATGTCACTTCTGTGTCCTGTGATGACATGGCGGCCAGCAGGAGGACCCACCGCAAACCGTGCAGGTATAGCCTTTTCTTTTACAGCTGCTTTTTATTATTATTCATTATATTATTAATATTATTATTAATATTAATATTATTATTATTATATTAATGTTATTATTATTATTATTATTGTTATTATTGTTATTATTATCATTATTATTATTTCAGCAGAAAATTCATTTTAGGTAATCTAATGACTTGTAGACCTTGGACGTGCTACAAATGCCCCCCCCCCCCCAAAAAAAACAAAAAACATAATTAAAGTACACAGGGTGCCCTTGTCCCCCACTGATCAGACAGGAGATAGATAGAGAGATACAAAGTAACATTGTTTATAAACATTGATCAGATGGGAGATAGATAGAGAGATAGGTAGGGGGTGTGTAGGGCGTGGATGGGGGTGTATGGAGTTTAGGGGGGTGGAGGGGGGTGTGGGGGGATGTAGTGGGAGAAGGTGGTGTAGGGTGGTGTAGGGGGGTGGGGGGTGTGGGGGGGTGTGGGGTGGTGTAGGGAGTGTAGGGGGTGTATTGGTGTGTAGGGGGTGTGTGGCGTGGAGGGGGGTGGAGGGGGTTTATGGGGTGTAGGACGTGGAGGGGGGTGTAGGGGGTTTAGGTGGGTGGAGGGGGGGTGTGGGGGGATGTAGTGGGAGTAGGTGGTGTAGGGTGGTGTAGGGTGGTGTGGGGGGGGTGGTTGGTGTGGGGGGGTGTGGGGGGGTGTAGGGGTGTGTAGGGTAAGGTGACCAGATTTTTAAAATGAAATCCGGGGACATATTTTTATTTTTTACTAGTAATGGCGGCAATCAGCGACTCTCTGCCCGTCGCCACCGCCGCCCGCCTCACAGCCTGTCAAGTCTTACTCTCCGGCCCCCGGCTACTACTGGGTGGGGAGTGGAGGAAGATCACTCCGCCAGGGAAGGAAAAGAGATAAACAGGCGGCTGGCCGGGACTTGAGCCAAGGCAGAAGAACATGTGAGCGGAGCTGAATGGACATGCACCCGAAACTGAAGAAATATTCCCTCCGCTCCAACCAGCACATGATCATCAGAAAGGGGCACAGATTTGTTTTTAATTCTGCACTGACTGTCTTTGAAATTGCCCCAGCCCCTGTTCAAATCCAATCCGGGGATAAAACTGGGGACAGACTTGGTCCGGGGACAGTGTCCTCAATCCGGGGAATGTCCCCTGAAACCGGGGATGTCTGGTCATCCTAGTGTAGGGGGGTGAAGGGGGTGTAGGGCGTAGAGGGAGGTGTAGGGGGAGTAGGTGGTGTAGGGTGGTGTAGGGAGTGGCAGGGGGGTGGAGGGGGTGTAGGGGGTGTGGGGCGTGGAGGGGGTGTAGGGTGTTTAGGGAGGTGTAGGGGGTGTAGGACGTGGAGGGGGTGTCGGGGGGTGGGGTGGTGTAGGCAGTGTAGGGGGTGTGGGGGGTGTAGGGGGTTTAGGGAGATGTAGGGCGTGGGGGGGTGTAGGGGGTGTAGGGCGTGGAGGGGGGTGTATGAGGTGTAGGGGGGTGGAGGGAGGTGAAGGGGGGTGTAGGGGGGTGCAGGGCATGGAGGGGGGTGCAGGGCATGGAGGGGGGTGGAGGGGGTGTAGGGCGTGGAGGGGGGTGTATGAGGTGGAGGGGGGTGGAGGGCGTGGAGGGGGGTGTAGGGCGTGGAGGGGGGTGTATGAGGTGTAGGGGGGTGGAGGGAGGTGGAGGGGGGTGTAGGGGGGTGCAGGGCATGGAGGGGGGTGGAGGGGGTGTAGGGCGTGGAGGGGGGTGTATGAGGTGTAGGGGGGTGTAGGGAGGTGGAGGGGGGTGGAGGGCATGGAGGGGGGTGTAGGGCGTGGAGGGGGGTGTATGAGGTGTAGGGGGGTGTAGGGAGGTGGAAGGGGGTGTAGGGCGTGGAGGGGGGTGTATGAGGTGTAGGGGGGTGGAGGGAGGTGGAGGGGGGTGTAAGGGGGTGCAGGGCATGGAGGGGGGTGTAGGGCGTGGAGGGGGTTGTATGAGGTGTAGGGGGGTGTAGGGAGTTGGAGGGGGGTGCAGGGCATGGAGGGGGTTGTATGAGGTGTAGGGGGGTGTAGGGAGGTGGAGGGGGTGGAGGGGGGTGCAGGGCATGGAGGGGGGTGTAGGGCGTAGAAGGGGTGTATGAGGTGTAGGGGGGGTATAGGGAGGTGTAGGGGGGTGCAGGGCATGGAGGAGGTGGAGGGCGTGGAGGGGGTTGTATGAGGTGTAGGGGGGTGGAGGGCATGGAGGGGGGTGTATGAGGTGTAGGGGGGTGTAGGGAGGTGTAGGGGTGTAGGGGGTGCAGGGCATGGAGGGGGGTGGAGGGCGTGGAGGGGGTTGTATGAGGTGTAGGGGGGTGTAGGGAGGTGGAGGGGGGTGTATGAGGTGGAGGGGGGTGTAGGGAGGTGGAGGGGGGTGGAGGGGGGTGGAGGGCGCGGAGGGGGGTGTATGAGGTGTAGGGGGGTGTAGGGAGGTGGAGGGGGGTGGAGGGGGGTGTATGAGGTGTAGGGGGGTGTATGAGGTGTAGGGGGGTGGAGGGAGGTGGAGGGTGTGGAGGGGGGTGTATGAGGTGTAGGGAGGTGGAGGGGGGTGGAGGGCGTGGAGGGGGTGTATGAGGTGTGGGGGGGTGTAGGGAGGTGGAGGGGGGTGTAAGGGGGTGCAGGGCATGGAGGGGGTGGAGGGCGTGGAGGGGGTTGTATGAGGTGTAGGGGGGTGGAGGGAGTTGGAGGGGGGTGCAGGGCATGGAGGGGGTTGTATGAGGTGTAGGGGGGTGGAGGGGGGTGCAGGGCATGGAGGGGGGTGGAGGGGGTTGTATGAGGTGTAGGGGGGTGTAGGGAGGTGGAGGGGGTGGAGGGGGGTGTATGAGGTGTAGGGGGGTGTAGGGAGGTGGAGGGGGGTGGAGGCCGTGGAGGGGGGTGTATGAGGTGTAGGGGGGTGTAGGGGGGTGTAGGGAGGTGGAGGGGGGTGGAGGGCTGTGGAGGGGGGTGTATGAGGTGTAGGGGGGTGGAGGGAGGTGGAGGGCGCGGAGGGGGGTGTATGAGGTGTGGGGGGGTGTAGGGAGGTGGAGGGGGGTGGAGGGGGGTGCAGGGCATGGAGGGGTTGTAGGGCGTGGAGGGGGGTGTAGGGGGTGAACGGCGTGGAGGGGGGTGGAGGGGGGTGGAGGGCGTAAAGGGGGTTGTAGGGTGTGGAGGGGGGTGTATGAGGTGTAGGGAGGTGGAGGGGGGTGTAGGGGGGTGCAGGGCATGGAGGGGGGTGTAGGGGGTGGAGGGGAGTGTAGGGGTTTAGGGGGTGTAGGAGGGAGTACCAGTTTGGGTGCTGAGTGGTTAATCGGCGGTAATAATTTGGGTTTTCGAGCTTTTATAAGGTTTCTATTCTCTTGCCAAGAAATCCCGGTAAGATTCATGGAAACGTTCAGCGAATTGTTTACCGAGGAAAAGACGAGTAAATTGGAGGAAATAAATCTTTTGCGCACATTTTGTTGTTTCCTATAAACGGCCAAAACAAAGGAGTAAATTAATATTAGAGCGCATTAATGCCGCAGACACTTCCTCACCGAGAGCCATTCCACCTCTTTATTAACCATGTAAGCTCCGGGAAAGATGTACCCCGCCCCCCTCCCTTTCATGACCATTCCATTTTTTGCGATACGGCACTGCGTCGATTTAACTGACAATTGCGCGGTCGTGCGCCACTGTACCAAAACAAAATTGACGTATTTTTTTCCCCCCACAAATAAATCTTTCTTTTGGTGGTATTTGATCACCTCTGCGGTTTTTATTTTTTGCGCTATAAACAAAAATAAAGCGACAATTTCGAATTTTAAAGTTATAGCGTCTACAAAATAGGGGATAGTTTTATGGCATTTTTATTAATATTTTTTTTTTTTACTAGTATTGGTGGCGATCAGCGATTTTTATCGTGACTGCGACATTATGGCGGACACATCGGACACTTTTGACAAATTTTTGGGACCATTGTCATTTTTACAGCGACCAGTGCTATAAAAATGCACTTATTTCTGTGAAAATGACACTGGCAGTGAAGGGGGTTAACCACTAGGTGGCGCTGTAGGGGGTTAAGTGTGACCTAATGAGGGATTCTTACTGTGTGGGGGCGTGGCTTGGCGTGTGACGTCACTGATCGTCGTTCCCTATGACAGGGAATAGACGATCACTAACATGCCACTAGGAAGAACAGGGAAAGGTTACCTCTCCCCGTTCTTCAGATCTGTGACCCAATCTCGGGCGCGGTCATGGAGCTTCGGACCGGGTCGCGAGCGCGCCTCCGGCGGAGCGCGCGCGACCCACGGACGGGTTCTTAAAGGGGACGTACCTGTACTCCCTTGTGCCTGTCCGTGCCATTCTGTCGACGTATATCGTCGTGCGGCGGTCGTGCGGCCCGCCCTTAAGTGGTTAATGTATTTATTATCTTAATGACAGCTATGGGGTTGCTTTAAAAGGGTCCAGAAATATTTGGATCATCAGACAATGCTCCCCTGTTTATTTGCCTCTTCATGTCCTCAGCTGCGTTGACCTTACGGTGATTACGGTTGCTCCGTATGACACCGATGAACATTTCGCCAACAATGTTGTAACAATAGTTATCTCATTTTGTGTCAATACAATCTGACATATCTGATGTTCTGTACATTCCACCAAGTGCCACCCCTCCTGTGCCGTTGTCTCTCTGCCACGTTTCCCCTCACCAGATGACTCATCTGTCATCTTTCCTCCATTAACTGCACAAATCCGAGGCCTCTGGACAGATTTTTTATTGAGGATTTATTTCTGATAGACTTGGAACGCCATCCCGCAGAGCATAAATTTTAATTAATTAGCGTTACGTTGAAACATAAATCCCAGAGATGATTCTTTGTTTTTCACCCTGGATGGCTGATTTCTCAACAGGTTGACGATCGGAAATACAGAGGCACAGTGTAAAGACCTAATTAACATGGAGGGGAGCGGGTCCTTCCTCATATCTGTTATTGCTTACTGCAAAATAATCCGAATATGCAATCTGTAAATCTGTAGGCTACTTAAAACATGAGCTTTGCTACATTTAGAGTTCTGTTGACATCTGCAAGTGTGCTATCTCTTTATATAACGACTAATAGCTCCAGATGGCTCAGGAGATGATCCGGGGTGGGGGTACATCTGCTGCCCAAGATGCCAAGATGTGGCATTTGTGAGTCCAGAGTAGGGATGAGCTTCGAGTTCGAGTCGAACTCATGTTTGACTCGAACATTGCCTGTTCGCCCGTTCGCCGAACAGCGAACAATTTGGGGTGTTCGCGGCAAATTCGAAAAGTCTATGGGAGAAATCTAAAGTGCTAATTTTAAAGGCTTATATGCAAGTTATTGTCCTAAAATGGGTTTGGGGACCCGGGTCCTGCCCCAGGGGACATGTATCAATGCAAAAAAAAGTTTTAAAACCGTCAGTTTTTTCGGGAGCAGTGATTTTAATAATGCTTAAAGTGAAACAATAAAAGTGAAATATTCCTTTAAATTTCGTACCTGGGGGGGTGTGTATGATATGCATGTAAAATGGCGCATGTTTCCCGTGCTTAGAACTGTCCCTGCACAAAATGTCATTTCTGAAGGAAAAAAAGTCATTTAAAACTCACTCGTGGCTATAATGAATTCTCGGCTCCCGGCAATACATAGAAAAGTCATTAATAAAAAATAAAAAAAAAGGCGTGGGGGTTCCCCCAAATTCAATTACCAGGCCCTTCAGGTCTGGTATGGCTCCGTCTCCTATACCAGGGCCCTCGTGCCAGGATCTTGGTTAATGGAAGGGTCTCGGACGCCTTCCCTCTCTCGAGAGGTACGCGTCAAGGGTGCCCCTTGTCCCCCCTGCTTTATGCGCTTGCCGTAGAACCCCTTGCCTCCGCCCTTAGAACACACCCGGGTATTCAGGGCCTACGACGCGGGGACCTGGAGGAGAAAGTTTGTTTATATGCAGATGATATGCTATTATATCTAGCTGATGCAGGCCCCTCCTTGCAGATTGCCCTTGAGACTATCCAAACTTTTGGTGATTACTCTGGTCTTAGAATCAACTCTTCCCTGCTCAGCTCTATGAAATACCTTGGTATCACAGTCACCCGCTCGTCGGAGGACTATGTCAAACTAAACATTGAACCCCTGATAGTAAATATGAAAGCCAAAATCCAGACGTGGTCCAGGTTGTCCTTAGGGGTGATGGGCCGGGTGAATCTACTCAAAATGATTATCCTCCCTGGATTCCTATATGTGTTGTGGCACGCTCCCGCTTACATACCCCTCAGGCTTTTTAAATCAGTGGAAGCACTCCTCAACTCGTTTGTTTGGGGCAGTGCCCGACATAAACTGTCCTGGCAAGCGCTGAAGAACCCCACAGAGTTGGGGGGCGCGGCTTTGCCGGACTTCAACTTCTATTACCTGGCGGCTCAACACGACACGGCCCGATATCTCACGTTGATATGCTCCCCCCTAGCCCCCGGGATCACTCACCCATTCCAGATTATCCTTAAGGACTTCGCTGATACAGGGGCGCTGGGTTCCCACAAGGGACTACTCTACAATCATTGCAGGATATGGGAGGTAGTGCGGCGAAAACTGAAAATGCCCCGTACACACTTTCACACGCCCCTTTGGGACAATCCCGGTCTAAAAGAACTGTTATCTGTGCCTGACTGTATCATCTGGCTCAACTGTGGGGTCAGGTATCTGTCGGACGCCTATCGTGGGTCTGTCCTGAAATCGTTTCAGAAATGTAAAGAAGACTTTGAACTCCCCAATTCTATGCACTTTCGCTACCTCCAGCTCCGCCATGCCCTCCAGACACAATTCCGGGGTGCATCCCCTAACATAGAGCGTTTGAATATTATCCGCACTATGGTGGGGCTTGACTCCCGCAAACTAATCTCGATATTCTACAACTCCCTCATCCGCCCACCTGCGGTGACCCTGGCATACAATCTGAAACATCGGTGGTCTGGAGATGTGGGTGAGCTGGGGGATGATGAATGGGAAGACGCGCTGGATGCCTGTAAAAAGGTCTCCACTAGACTGTCTGACCGCCTTACACACCTTTATATCTTACACAGGTCCTACCTGACCCCGATGAGATTATCCAGATATAAGCCCGACTATAACCCCCTTTGCCCCAGGTGCAATAGTCCCTCCAGCACCTTCTTTCATATTTTATGGTCATGTCCAGCAATACAAGACTATTGGTCCCATATTGTGCAATTCATCCATGATGAAATGGGTTCTCCTCTGAAACTGTGCCCTAAGGAATGTTTATTGGGGATATTCCCTGATCCAAACTCGGATAAATTCCATAAAATTTTCCTCCAGGAATCCCTATTTATAGCTAGACTGCTTATAGCGAGGAAATGGCTCCAGGTTATACCCCCATCGCTGCAGGAATGGAAATCTGCTGTTAATCAGGTGCTCCCTTACAAAAAAGAAATCTATGCTCACAGGGGCTGCCCCACTAAATACAATAAGATCTGGGACACCTGGTTGGGCAATGCTGCTACCTGCAGTGAGATACCCATAGGCGTGTGCACAGGGTGTGCCAGGTGTGCCCAGGCACACCCTAATCACCCTGTGCAGAACAGATTCCCCCTACTGACCTGGCACCCCCTCCTTCCCCCCACAGCACTTCTGGCTTCCCTCCTCTCCCACCGGTTGTTGCTGTGGATGTCTTAGGATGAGTGAGGGAAGGGGCCAGTAAATATGCCATTTACCGGCCCCTTCCCTTTTTTGAATGAACATCGTGAGTGATCGGTAGAGTGTGTTTGAGCTTTGGGGTGCACATTCTAATGCCAAAGGCTGCGCACACCTATGGATATACCAGACTGATGCCCTTTCCACTACCTCCTTCTTGATATTCCATTGGTTTCGTTTTAGTTGATGGTATCCCTCCCCATTGTGCACTTGGGTCTCCTGCTGTGATACGCTGGACCCGCACGCCCCCTCCGATGGTAGACCCGGCTCTCTGATACTAGATCTTTGCTGCCCACATACCTCTGTTTTGATTGGTACACGATGCTTCTGATTGTTGACAACTTAATGTGCAGAACAAAAATATTTGTCTCTTACCTGTACCCTATTGTTGCTTTGCCATGCTTTAATGTTTTGCCAATGTATAAAGTGTAACCTGCTCATACTCTTCTCAATAAAACCCCACGTTATTTGTAAAAAAAAAAAATGCAGAAAGTGGATTTAATTTACATCCCAGGACCTGGCCAGGTAGAAAAAAGGGCAAGTTTCATGCCAATTAGGATGGAAAGATGAAAGTGGATCTGATTTGGGTCCTTAAGCCTGGCCATGTAGACTGAGGGTATTCTTCTTGGCCACCAGGTTGGACAAGCAAGAAGTGGATATGGTTTGGGTACTGGAGCCTGGCCTGGTAGTGAGAGTGAGTGAGTGAGTGAGTGAGTGAGTGAGTGAGTGAGTGAGAACTTGTATAGCGCTGCAATTGCGAACTAAATCGCCTCAAGGTGCTTGGCATCCAGTGTCGTTGAGATCGTTAGAAGAGATGGGTCTTTCGTTTTTTCCGGAAGGCCCGATGGTTTTCTTCCATGCGGATGTTCGTGGGTAGTGCATTCCATAGCCTTGGTCCTTGGACAGCAAACCTTTGTTCTCCCTTGGTAGCGCGTCTTGGGGATGTGGAGGAGGTTTTGGTTGGTTGATCGAAGGTCGCGAGTAGTGGTGTAGTGTTTTATTTTTTCGCATAGATATTGAGGTGCCTTTCCTTGTGCACATTTGTGGGTGAGGCAAAGGGTCTTGAATGTGACCTGATCCTCTACGGATAGCCAGTGGAGGCTTCTCAGGGATGATGTGATTGATTCCCAGGGTTTTTTCCCTGTTACCAGTCTGGCCGCTGTGTTTTGGATGACTTGTAGACGTGCCATCTGGTATTTGGGTAGTCCTAGGTAGAGGGAGTTAGCGTAGTCAAGTCGGGAATTGATGATGGTTCTGACTACTACTGCTCTGTCTTTTTCTGGGATGAAGGGGATAAGTCTTCGTAGCAGGCAGAGAAGGTGGTGCGATCCGCTGACTACTGATCCCATTTGTGTGCGTCCATAGTCATATCTGAGTTAAAGGTGACTCCCAGGCTTTTAACTTTGGTGCTTGGGGTTATGGTTTGTCCAAGGATGGTGGATGGCGTCCATGTGGTCCTGGCGTTTTCCTTTCGGTTAGCGTGGAAAATTAACAGTTCTGTTTTGGATGCATTAAGCTTGAGGGAGCTCTCTGTCATCCAATTGTTGATTAATGTAAGGCATTTTTCCAGTCTGTAATATTGATCTTTTTTGTTGTTGATGCGAAAGTAAAGTTGAGTGTCCTCTGCATAGGAGTGATAACGTACGTCCTGTTCACTGATGATTTTGAGGAGTGGTGGGAGGTAAATGTTGAAGAGTACCCGTGACAGGGGTGATCCTTGAGGGACTCTGCATGTATTTATGCGTGGTGCAGAGGTGAAGGCTCCCAGTTTCACTGTCTGGGATCTGTTTTCCAAAAAGGATGTGAACCATGGTAGGTCCTCGTCTGCGACTCTTGCTACTTCTGTGAGGCGCGTAAGTAGAATTTTGTGATCTACTGTATCAAAAACTGCACTGAGGTCCAGCAGCACCAGGAGGCACGATTCTCCGTCATCTGCTGCTTTTAGTGCGTCGTCCCATATTTTAAGAAGTGCCGTTTCCATCCCATGGCCTGGGCGGAACCCCGATTGAAGTGGATCCAGGAGTTTGTGGGTATCCAAATGAAGTTGTAGCTGTTGTGTTACAACTTTCTCGATGATCTTGGAGATGGTGTTCAGGCTTGTTACTGGTCTTCTAAAATTTGGGTCATTCGGGTCAAGGTTAGGTTTCTTTAGGAGGGGTTTGATTATTCCTTGTTTAAGGGAAGTCGGCACAATACCTTCTTTGAACGATTGGTTGATGAAGTGTGTTATGAGGGGTGCCAAGATGTCGGTACATTCTTTCAGCAGTTTTGCTGGAATGATGTTGTTCGGTGAAGTGCTATCTTGGAGGCTTCTGATGATGTTTTTAGTAGTGTCGATTGTAATTGGGACCAGAGTAAATTTCTTTAGTTGCAGATTATTTATCTGGTTCTTTTCTTCCTTTGGCCGTGTGGGGTTGTTTGATTTTTCTTGCTGAATTATTTTCCTAATGTTATCGATTTTGTTGATAAAAAAATTGGACAGTTCATTGCAGAATTCCTGTGTTTCGTTTTCTGAAGACTCCAAGCAGGTGGGATTCATGGTCTGGGCCACTAGTTTAAAGAGTTTGCGGGGGCGGTTTAGGGCTTTTGAGATGGTGTTAGCGAAATGGTCTTTTTTTGCTTTGAAGATTGCTTTATGATATTTCCTGGTGAGTGCTTTGTAGATTGTGTAGTTCTCGTTTGTTGAATTTCTTCTCCATGCTCCTTCTGCTCTTCTGCGTTCTTGTTTCAGTAAAGTAAGGGCGTCATTGAACCAGCCGCGTTGTTTTTGCGGATGAGTGCTCTGCGTCTTGGAGCTACCGTGTCTGCTGTCTGTAGCAAAGCTTTGTTCAGGGAGTTGAGTGTTTCTTCTGTTGAGTGGTTTTGGTTTAGCATTTCCATATTGTTCCGTAGTGTGCTTTTGAAAAGTTCAGAGTATAGTTTCTTCTGTGATCTTGTCCAGTGTGTTGTTGCTGATTGTATTGATTTTTGGCGGGTGGTGTTGGTCGTTATAGTAAATTTGATGGCATGGTGGTCTGTCCATGGAAGAGGCTGGTTGTCCAGTGTGTTGATGTCCATATTTTGTTTGAAGATTAGGTCGAGAGTGTGACCTGATACATGTGTAGGAGTATTTACCAGTTGTTGCAAGCCTAGTTTTTCTAGTTGGTCGATGCAGGCGGTGGCGATAGGGTCTTCGGGGGCGTTGGCTTAGAGGTTGAAGTCCCCGAGTAGCAGAAGGTTTTTGGTTTTCATGGTGTATGTCGAGAAAAATTTATCGAAATGTGTGAGGAGTTGTGTCTTTGGTCCCGGTGGTCTGTAGCAGAGCAGTATGTGGACGGTGTCCTGGGGTGTCATTTGAAGTTGCAAAGTGAGCGTTTCCATAAAAGGTAATGCGTTCTGTAGAGTTGGTTTGATGAACGTAAGGTGGTCCTTGTAAATTACTGCTAGGCCTCCTCCTCTTTGTCCTGTTCTATGCTCCGTTAGGATGCGGTAGTTCTCCGGCACTAGTTCTAGGATGGTATTGCAGTCGGGTGTTAGCCAGCTTTCCGTGATGAAGAGGCAGTCTATGTTGTGTTGAGTGATGAAATCATGGATTTCCTGTCTGTGTTTGACCGCCGATCTGGTGTTGATTAGGGCACTTGATAGATGTTGTAGTTGCCGTGGTGCTCTAATGTTTTTTCCTGTTGATAGTTGACTAATTCTTAGGATTCGTTCTTTTTGTAGTTTTTTTTGGATGGGTGTCGGTAGTGTAGTGGTGAAGTTCTTTAGGCTTCGGATGGTGTCAGCTGAGTATTTAATGTTGCCCATTTTGAGAATGATCCAACTGATGGTAATGATCCAATGATGATGATGATCCAATGATGATGATTCCTTGCTGATCCCTGGAGGCTGTTGAAGCTGCCCTGAGCCTTCCCGCTAATGGAAGGAGCCTGATATACTTACCTGGTTATCCGATTTGATATACGACTAATGATAGTCCTGAGAAGAGGATGATGATGATGATGATGGTAGGGTAAAAATGAGTGATGATGGTGATGCCGATGATGGTCCTGGTGAAGACGGCGATGATCCCACCTATCTAACCCCCCCCCCCCCCCCTTGATCCAGAGGAAGGCGAAAAACCCCAGCCTAGCACGAGCCAATAGTGCTACAGTGGGGGGAAAAAATTCCTTCCTGATCCCTCTAGAGGCTGGGCTTCCTGGAAACCAAGTTGGTTGGGCAGGAAGTGTCTCTGATTTAGGTCCTTGAACCTTGTTAATTAGAAAAGGGATGGGTTTACTGGCCATCAGGTTTAAAATGCAGAAAGTGGATCTAATTTAGATCCCAGAACCTGGCCAGGTAGAAAAAAGGTCAAGTTTCATGCCTACTAGGATGGAAAGATGAAAGTGGATCTGATTTGGGTCCTTCAGCCTAGCCATGTAGACTGAGGGTGGGCTTCTTGGTCACAAGGTTGGACAAGCAAGAAGTGGATCTGGTTTGGGTACTGGAGCCTGGCCTGGTAGTGAGAGGCTGGGCTTCCTGGAAACGAAGTTTGTTGGGCAGGAAGTGGCTCTGATTTAGGTCCTGGAACCTTGTCAATTAGAAAGAGGGATGGGTTTACTGGCCATCAGGTTAAAAATGCAGAAAGTGGATGTAATTTAGATCCCAGAACCTGGCCAGGTAGAAAAAATGGCAAGTTTCATGCCAATTAGGATGGAAATGAATGAATGAGTGACTTGTATAGAGCTACACATGCAAACTGAATCGCCTCTAGCTGCTTTTTGAAGCCAGTGTCTGCTTGGCTGATGCGGTCATTTTACCCCGTAGGATCTCGACACGCTTGGGACGCACAGTCGTACACACATATATACATGGCCAATTTGGACAAGATCCAATTAACCTACCAGCATGTCTTTGGAGTGTAGGAGGAAACCAGAGTACCCCAAGGAAACGCACGCAGAACATGAAAACTCCAGGCAGATGGTGTCGTTGTCGGGATTTGAACCAGCGACCCTTTTGCTGCTAGGTGAAAGTGCTAACCACGACACCACTGTGCTGCTGCAACAATGAAAGTAGATCTGATTTGGGTCCTTAAGCCTGGCCATGTAGACTGAGGGTGGGCTTCTTGGCCACCAGGTTGGACAAGCAAGAAGTGGATCTGGTTTGGGTACTGGAGCCTGGCCTGGTAGAGAGAGACTGGGCTTCCTGGAAACCAAGTTGGTTGGGCAGGAAGTGGCTCAGCCTCTGGTCCCGGAACCTTGTCAATTAGAAAGAGGATGGGTTTACTGTCCATCAGGTTTAAAATGCAGAAAGTGGATCTAATTTACATCCCAGAACCTGGCCGGGTAGAAAAAAAGGGCAAGTTTCATGCCAATTAGGATGGAAAGATGAAATTGGATCTGATTTGGGTCCTTAAGCCTGGCCATGTAGACTGAGGGTAGGCTTCTTGGCCACCAGGTTGGACAGACAAGAAGTGGATCTGACATGGGTTCTGGAAGCTGTAAAAAAATGAAATTGACGTTTGAAATGACATTAACATTCAAATTAGATTTTAGTGGTTAGAGTTAGAGTTTACATGGCATACTTCACTGGCTGGATGGTCCAATCTGAACTGATAGAGTAGCTGTACAAGTGAAAAGACCCCAGCTCTCTGAGCCCAATTCTAAGTGTACCTGTCTATATCCTGCACTACAAGTAGAAGGTTCGGGCTCACTTGGGAGTAGCCGTGCCGGAGGTGCCGGCACCCTCCCTACAGGGAAGCCATGCAGAGACACTGCCAGCCTTTCATTTGTAATCCAATTAATTAGTTCAGGCAGGGATAAGCACAAAGATAAGTCATCATTCATTAACAGCTCTTCAAAGACTGTGTAGATTAACCCCGATTACAAGACTAATTGTGATCAATTCCCCGTAATGAGCTTATCCTTCATTCCTTTCACTGGCACTCTTCCCTTCCCTTCTTATGTTAGGGCCAGTTATTCCAGGTAATAGAAGTTACATCCCCATAAAATGTCCACAATTATCACATGAAGATTGTCACTGTCTGCCCTTGGTTATCACGTCCTACGACTGAACATAACGGAAATGCCTCTTATACAAACATAAGACACGTTCCTGGCCCTGTACGTATTGGTAATCAATGGAAAATAAGTTGCTGCTTGTTGAGTTTATTACTGGAATTGGCAGCTCGTCTGCCGCGGCTGCTACAACAGTCACTAGTGCACAATGTTCTTTGTAAACAGACAAATAAATATAGTAAGATGTTTGTCAACCACGAAGAATGGCCGTCAATGGAGACCTCCTCCCGTCCTTGTCAGAGCGATGAGGCACTATGTGGGTCTTAGTAGGGTTCCTTCGGGTGCTGCAGTGCTCTCCCATGGGGCACTATGTGGGTTTTAGTAGCTTTCCACCGTGTGCTAGAGTGCTTTCCCATGGGGCACTATGTGTGTCTTAGTAGGGTTCTTTCGGGTGCTGCAGTGCTCTCCCATGAGGCACTATATGGGTTTTAGTAGTTTTCCACGGGGTGCTACAGTGCTTTCCAATGGGGCACTATGTGGGTCTTAGTAGGGTTCCTCCTGCCGCTACAGTGCTCTCCCATTGGGAACTATGTAGGTCTTAGTAGGGTTCCTCTCAGTGCTACGCTGCTCTCCCATTAGGCACTATGTGGTTCTTAGTAGGGTTCACCAGGTTCTTCAGTACACTCTCATGGGACACTATGTAGGTCTTAGTAGGGCTACTCCCAGCATTACAGTGCTCTGTCTTGGGGCACTACGTGGGTCTTAGTAGGGTTCCCTTAGGCGCTACAGTGTTCTCCCATGGGGCACTATGTGGGCTTCAGTAGGGTTCCACCAGGTACTACAGTGCTCTCCCATGGGGCACTATATAGGTTTTAGTAGGGTTCCACCTGCTGCTTCAAGTGCTCTCCAATGGGGCACTATGTGGGTTTTAGTAGCTTTCCACCGGGTGCTACAGTGCTCTCCCATGGGGCACTATGTGGGTTTTACTAGGGTTCCACCGGGTGCTACAGTGCACTCTCATGGGGCACTATGTGGATCTTAGTAGGGTTCCACCAGATGCTACTGTGGTTTTCCATGGGGCACTATGTGGGTTTTAGTAGGGTTCCACTGGGTACTACAGTGCTTTCCCATGGGGCACTATGTGGGCTTCAGTAGGGTTCCACAAGGTGCTACAGTGCTCTCCTATGGGGCACTATGTGAGTTTTAGTAGGGTTCCACCTGGTGCTTCAAGTGCTGTACCATGGGGCACTATGTGAGTTTTAGTAGCTTTCCACTGGGTGCTACAGTGCTCTCCCATTGGGCACTATGTGGGTTTTAGTAGGGTTCCAACCGGATGCCACTGTGCTCTCTCATGGGGCACTACAGTATGTAGGTTTTACTAGGGTTCCACTGGGTGCTACAGTGCTCTTCCATGGAGCACTATGTGGGTCTTAGTAGGGTTCCACCAGGTTCTACAATGTCCTCTCATGTGGTACTATGCAGGTCTTAGTAGGGCTCCTCCCGGTGTTACAGTGCTCTCTCATGGGGCACTATGTGGGTCTCAGTAGGGTTCTAGTCTACAGAAAGATCTCTGCAAGACTACAACATGAAAATTCAGCCACAGTGACCCCTGTGGTGGGATGACTATTGCACAACATAACTGAACCAGAACTTGCTAGAGACTTGCAGAATGTTTGCAAACAAAGTTGATCTGGAGTCATGAAATGCGGACTTTCTGTAATTGTGCAACAAACTTGTGAAGCCCAGCAAGTCTAGCAATAGCTTAGCAAGTCATTTTAAAACTTGCAGCACAATTGCTTGCTATCTGGGATGTGGGTTTTAGTAGCTTTCCATCGGGTGCTACAGTGCTCTCCCATGGGGCACTATATGAGTTTTAGTAGGGTTCCACCGGGTGTTACAGTGTTCTCCCATGGGGGGCACTTTATGAGGTTAGTAGGGTTCCACCGGGTGCTACAGTGCTCAAATTTAACCATTTTGTAATGAAAATGGAAAGTTTTTATTAAAATTTTCTCATTGGTGTAAGAACCAGGGAAGGCAAAATATAAGCAGATTAAAGGTCAGTTTTATAGCCATAATATTCCTTATTCCAGTCCAAAGCAAGTTATGAAAATACAGCTTGAAAGAGCAGAAATTGAAAGCACATGAGACCCACCAGCGCGGCTGTTCCTTTCCTCCATCGTCCAGACCTCAGACGCGGCACTGGGCGCAGATCTGCTAAGTGCTGTGTTTGGTATTTATGAGCATCGACAATGTCTGCATGGAGGGAGTTCAGATACAAATCATATCTATCTCCGGTCCCCATGCAGACATTCCCCTTCTGCTCCGTCTCACAGTCACATTCATTGTGATTTAAGCGGGTTACTAATCAAAGACTAAAGACACGGGACATAGACGGCGGAATGATTTACCGAGCTTTACAAGCTGTGGCTTCCATGACAAATCTCTTTGCTTTCATGCTATTAATTTAGAAATCGACAAACGCTCCACGATTAAATGGCTTCTTCTATGTAAATGAAGGGTTCCAAGTGCTGAAAATATTAAACTTTCATCTGCCAATACTTTGGCTTTCAAATAAATATAGTAAGATGTTTGTCAACCACGAAGCAAGGTCGTCAATGGAGGCGTCCTCCCGTCCGTGTCGGAGTGATGAGGCACAATGTGGGTCTTAGTAAGGTTCCTCCCGGCGCTACAGTGCTCTCCCATGGGGCACTATGTAGGTTTTAGTAGCTTTCCACCAGGTGCTATAGTGTTTTCCCATGGGGCACTATGTGGGTCTTAGTAGGGTTCCTCTTGGCGCTACAGTGCTCTCCCATGGGGCACTACGTGAGTCTTAGTAGGGTTTCTCCCGGCGCTACAGTGCTCTCCCATGGGGCACTATGTAGGTTTTAGTAGCTTTCCACCGGGTGCTATAGTGTTTTCCCATGGGGCACTATGTGGGTCTTAGTAGGGTTTCCACTGGGTGCTACAGTGCTCTCCCATAGTGCACAATGTGGGTCTTAACAGGGTTCCTCCTGGTGCTACAGTGCTCTCCCATGGGGCACTATGTGAGTCTTAGTAGGGTTCCTCCCAGTGCTACAGTGCTCTCCCATGGGGCACTATGTGGGTCTTAGTAGGGTTCCTCCCAGCGCTACAGTGCTCTCCCATAGAGCACTATGTGAGTCTTAATAGGGTTTCTCCCGGCGCTACAGTGCTCTCCCATAGGGCACTATGCGGGTCTTAGTAGGATTCCACCGGGTGCAACAGTGCTCTCCCATAGTTCACTATGTGGGTCTTAGTAGGATTCCTTCCGGCGCTACAGTGCTCTCCCATGGGTCACTATGTGGGTCTTAGCAGGGTTCCTCTGGGCTCTACAGTGCTCTCCCATGGGGCACTATTCACTATGTGGGTCTTAGTAGAGTTACTCTGGGCGCTACAGTGCTCTCCCATGGGGTACTATATAGGTTTTAGTAGCTTTCCACCAGGTGCTATAGTGTTTTCCCATGGAGCACTATGTGGGTCTTAGCTTAGTAGGGTTTCTCCCGGCGTTACAGTGCTCTCTCATGGGGCACTATGTAGGTCTTAGTAGGGCTCCAACCAGGGTTACAGTGCTTTCTCATGGGGCACTATGTAGGTCTTAGAAGGGCTCCTCCCGGCGTTACAGTGCTCTCCCATGGGGCACTATGTACTAGGTCTTAGTAGGGCTCCTCCCGGCGTTACAGTGCTCTCCCATGGGGCACTATGTTGTTCTTAGTAGGGTTCCACCAGGTGACACTGTGCTCTCCCATGGGGCACTATGTAGGTCTTAGTAGGGCTCCTCCCCGGCTTTACAGTGCTCTCTCATGGGGCACTATGTAGGTCTTAGTAGGGCTCCTCCCAGGGTTACAGTGCTCTCTCATGGGGCACTATGTAGGTCTTAGTAGGGCTCCTCCCGGCATTACAGTGCTCTCCCATGGGGCACTATGTAGATCTTAGTAGGGCTCCTCCCGGCGTTACAGTGCTCTCCCATGGGGCACTATGTTGTTCTTAGTAGGGTTCCACCAGGTGACACTGTGCTCTCCCATGGGGCACTATGTAGGTCTTAGTAGGGCTCCTCCCCGGCATTACAGTGCTCTCTCATGGGGCACTATGTAGGTCTTAGTAGAGCTCCTCCCAGGGTTACAGTGCTCTCTCATGGGGCACTATGTAGGTCTTAGTAGGGCTCCTCCCGGCGTTACAGTGCTCTCCTATGGGGCACTATGTAGGTCTTTGTAGGGCTCCTCCCGGCGTTACAGTGCTCTCTCATGGGGCACTATGTTGTTCTTAGTAGGGTTTCACCAGGTGACACTGTGCTCTTCCATGGGGCACTATGTAGGTCTTAGTAGGGCTCCTCCCGGCGTTACAGTGCTCTCCTATGGGGCACTATGTAGGTCTTTGTAGGGCTCCTCCCGGCGTTACAGTGCTCTCTTATGGGGCACTATGTTGTTCTTAGTAGGGTTTCACCAGGTGACACTGTGCTCTTCCATGGGGCACTATGTAGGTCTTAGTAGGGCTCCTCCCCGGCGTTACAGTGCTCTCTCATGGGGCACTATGTAGGTCTTAGTAGGGCTCCTCCCAGGGTTACAGTGCTCTCTCATGGGGCACTATGTTGTTCTTAGTAGGGTTCCTTCCAGCACTCCCAGTGCAAGTGTATTTTTGCCTCTACTGAACAGATATAACGCAACACTTCCAATGGGATCTCTAACAGCACAAAGAGGAACAAATAAGCCGCCTGCATTCGGATGGACCAGAAGCTCTCGGGTTTATTGTGTCTTTATCTGCGGCTGTATTTTTATTCTGCAGATTGGCGCGGTGATGATCATAATCAGCTCGCAGCTTTCAGGAACGAGTCGGCGAT
Source organism: Rana muscosa (assembly GCA_029206835.1). Classification (NCBI taxonomy): domain Eukaryota; kingdom Metazoa; phylum Chordata; class Amphibia; order Anura; family Ranidae; genus Rana; species Rana muscosa. The sequence goes on along the minus strand of CM055125.1, from coordinate 309,337,735 downwards.
TTTGAAGAGTTCAGCCTGACATCTTCTGTGCCTCAGAAATAACAGTCTTTACATTCGGCACAGTCAGAAAATGTTCCCGATTCCGGATGAGATAAACCGGGGGTAGGTGACCCCGGGGAGGAGGAGATCTACCTGAACAACATGGAGGAGGTCAAAGATCACTGCGGTGCAGAAGGTTTTTCTTTTAGAGAGATAACTTAGTGAGGAGCCATTAAAAAGTAAGGAGGGTCTGAGCAAAATGCAGAACAATGTAACAATAAAAGTGTGACTGGAAAAAAATAAACGCATCCCACCATTATAGCGTTAATGGAAAACTTTGCGCTCACTTACAGTCACAGATTTCTCATGTTATGTTATAGGGTGCAGAGGTCATATACTGTATCTGTTGTGTATAGATTGTAGGGGTCAGGTTTATGTAACAGACTAAGTGCAGGGATTAGGAATATGTAATGTACGGAGTGCAGGGGTCAGGAGTATGTAATATACAGAATGCAGGGATCAGGAGTGTGTAATGTACAGAGTGCAGGGATTAGGAGTGTGTAATGTACAGAGTGCAGGAGATCAGAAGTACGTATTGTACAGAGTGCAAGGATCAGGAGTGTGTAATACATAGCATGCAGGGGTCAGGAGTATGTAATATACAGCATACAGGGGATCAGTAGTATGTACTGTACATACTGACCACCAATTTAAGGAGCATTCTTCCCACTGACCACCAATGTAAGGAACATTCTTCCCACTGATCACCAATGTAAGGAACATTCTTCCCACTGACCACCAATGTAAGGAACATTCTTCCCACTGATCACCAATGTAAGGAACATTCTTCCCACTGATCACCAATGTAAGGAACATTCTTCCCAATTTTTCTTTATTAAAAGTCTTGCAATCAATAATCATAAAATCACTATACATATAAGATATACATAAATATATACATATTTACATAAATGAAAATAAATATAGCAAATTTGCTCTCAAACAAAGAGTGACTGTACAGCAAAAACAAAACTCATCATGAACATGTCATTATTGGGCATAATCTTACTACAACACTCACACCACTACACCAGACAAACCTGCAAGGTCAAGAAACAAACCCGCACCCATTATGCATGCAGCCCTTCTTCAAAAAGAAAATACTAACCAACAAAAGCTAAGGGAGTGAAAGACACAGAAAAAGAAAAGAACTCCTCACCCAGAGATAGGCAGTTCACCAAAAGCAGGTCTGATATTCCTCCACGCCCTTTTCCAGACCGCCCGAGGCTCCCTACCCTTCTCAAGACCCCGAATTTTCCCAACCTCACCCAGAATATCATACACCACCACCTCAACAGAGAGGACTTTCTTCCGCAGGGTAATCTGACACCGTGCATTCCATGTGAAGTAACGGACAACTATACTAACTAGAAAAAGTGTATTGAAATCAAAATCCCAGCAAGTCGGAAATGCCCCGTACACCCACTCCGCATAACTCATGCGATAGAAAAAGGGGATACCTAGAGCCCTCCCCACCCTTTTATATACCTCTATGTTAAAGGGACACTGCAGCAAAAAGTGGTCCATAGACTCCACTTTACCAACACACTCCACTCTAGGACAATCCCGATCATCCACAGGGCGATGCTTCAAGTTCCCTCTCACATAGAGCCTTCCATGGAAAGCGAGCCAGGCTTGATCCCTAAACTTCAAAGGGATTCTTTCTAAATTGATTAAACGCAACCCCTCCCTCATTACAGGGCCTGGGCAATCCCTTAAGGCCAGTGACACACTGAAAGCAGAGCTCAAAATCCTCTTCTCCAGAAGCTTCCTGGGGAGGGACTTGATATCCTCCGCTGTCACCTGCCACTGCCGAAGTATTTTCAGGCACGGGGCAACATAAGGCGGGAGCTTGCCATGTTGGACTCTCAGACTTTTCACTGGCCCGCCTTCTTCCCAGCATCGCAGAAAAGGCCTAAAACAAGACTGAAAAATACCCACCCATCCCGGCGGGTTCTCTGCTAGAATGCTACCAAGATTGTACTTTAAAAAGAGCAGAGAAAAGAAAACTATTGGGTTGACCATTCCTAAGCCACCCTCCCGCCTAGACAGGTAAGTCACATTGCGTTTGATCAGGTTCAGCCTATTTCCCCATAACAGTTGGAAAAAACAGCTGTACACCCTTGCATAGAGAGATGCCGGCAAGATACAGACGAAGCTGACATATAAAAAGATTGGGACCAGGTACGTTTTGATCAAGTCAACCCTCTCCCTCAAGGAAAGCTTCCATTTCTTCCAGCTTGCTACTTTGGCGTTGGCACCCACCAACCTGCTTTCCCAATTTCGATGACCATAGTCATCAGGATTAAATTTGATGCCCAACACTTTAATTTCCTGTTGGGGCTCTGGGAAGGCATCCGGAAGTTCAAAGCTTTCACCCTCCTCACCCATCCAGAAAACTTCACTCTTTTCATGGTTGACTTTAGAACCAGAAGCCTCCGTGTACTGCTCTATCATAGAGACCACCTCCAGCGCCTCCTCCGTCCCAGAGACAATAACAGACACATCATCGGCATAGGCCACGACCTTCAAAGGCAGCACACCAGCAATGCCCAAAGGCACCCCGGACAAAGATCCACTCTCTAGCCTTCTTATGAAGGGGTCGATTGCAAATACATATAGCAGGGGGCTCAGAGGACATCCCTGGCGCACACCAGATCCAACCTCAAAAGGCCATCCAACCCAACCATTAACCAGTGGGAAGCTCTCAGCCCCTCTATATAATGTTTTTAGCCAATCTATAAACCTCCCCTGCAGGCCGTATCTACCAAGTAGCAAATACAGGTACTCATGATTGACTCTATCAAAAGCCTTCGCCTGATTCAATGCCAGCAAGTACTTTCTCCATCCAGCAGCCCTGCATCGCTCCAAAGCCTCCCGGACAGCTAAAACCGCTGAAAAGGTACTTCTACCTTGGACCGAGCAGTGCTGATGACTGGACAACAAATCGCCTGCCACTGACGACAAGCGCCAAAAAAGAATCTTTGCCAAGATCTTTCTATCAACATTGAGAAGACTGATGGGGCGCCAGTTCTCAATCATTGAGGGGTCTTTACCTTTTGACAGAAGAATCACAGCGGATTGCCTCATGGAGGGAGGGAGCGAACCCTCTTCTAGACAGCTGTTATAAACCTCCGCTAAAAAGGGAGCCAGAATGGACTTAAAACACTTGTAGAATTCAGCTGTTAATCCATCTGGCCCAGGCGATTTTTTGGTAGCCAGCTTCTCTATAGCATGAACTACCTCATCCGCTGAAATTGGTTCTGTCAAATCCATCAAAGGCAATGTACCATTTCCCAATCCTGGAGTAGAATCCAGAAAGCTTTCCATCCTGTCCCGACAAAGGTCCTTTCTTCCCAGAAGGTCTGCGTAATATGATCTGAAGATCTCCAGGATCCCTGATCTGGACTTCACCAGGGAACCCGTACCATCCCTCAGCCCTATGACCGTCTTAACTGCTATGCCTTGCTTACAGTTCTGGTAAGGATCAGGCGAGTGATATTTTCCATAATCCCTCTCCAGAACCAAGGAGGCATGCCGGTCGTATTGACACTTCCTAAGAAGAAGCTTCACCTCAGAGATCTCCCCTGGATCTCCTCCATACGAGACAAGACAATCAAGCTTCCTCCGAAAATGCTGGTAGGCAATGTACATACCAAGCTGCTTCTTCTTACTTATGGCCTTGAAAAGTCCAATTGCCCTTTGTTTCACAAGCTCCCACCACTCTGACTTACTGCTGCAAAAGTCCAGAATAGAAACCTGTGCCTGAAAAAAATCCTCAAAGGATTGTCTTACCTCTACATCTTCCAGGAGAGTCAAATTCAGTTTCCAGGTACCCCTTCCCCTGGGTGGAGTGTCCGAGGCATTCAGAGTCACAGACAGCATACAGTGGTCGGAGAACTCCACCGCCCTCAACTCAGGAGCCGAGAAAGCAGAGTTCTCCTTTAAAAAAAACCTATCTATCCTACTCTGACTATTCCCTCTCTGAAATGTGAATCCCGTGCTGCCAGGGCAGTGCTTAATATGCACATCTACCAGGCCTGCTTGTCTCACCATATCTCTAAGAAAAATGCTATCGTAACCCAGCCTGTCTATGGAGCCTCTCCTGTCTTCAGGCCTAATTATGGTGTTAAAGTCACCTCCAAAGACAACCTGCTGGGACGTAAAAAGGAAGGGCTTGATCTCTGTGAGGAGGCATTTCCTGCCCCATTTTGACTGCGGCCCATAGATATTAATCAGGCGCAGATCCTGCCCCCTAACAGAAACGTCCAAGACCATGCATCTACCCATTTCTACCTCAATGATCCGCCGGCACGTTACCATATCGGTTTTAAAAAGGACCGCAACTCCGCTGCAGGGCTCAGCCGCAAGAGACCAAAAGGAGGGACCGCATCTCCACTCCCTTTTTGCCAGATAGACATCGGCCAAAGTATGGAGCCAGGTCTCTTGCAAAAATAAAATCTCGGCATCAAACTCGCTGAGCAAAAATAAGGCAATATCACGAGCTCTTGCAGATTTAATGCTGGTGACATTAATGGTCGCCACCTTTATCAGAGTGGGAACTGCCATCAGGATGATTGGGGTAGTCGTTTCTTAACCTTTACCACACTCTCATCACCAGAAACAGCTCTCTTCAAACTACGTGACTCCCCCTCTTCCATAGATGATAAAGAGAAAGACACATCAGACATCTCATCACCCGACAAAACAGAAAAGGTGTTGCCAAGAGGAACCCCTCCTGGGTCCGACTCTGAGGAAGAAATGACAGCTTTTCTCGTCTTCCTCTTCTTTTTTTTCTTCCTCCTAATCTTCTCCCACCCCTCATCATCCGAATCCCCATCAACCGAGCGTGAGACATGGGGTATGGACACCCTTCCATCAGTCCCACCCCCATCCAGCACCCCCACATTCCCCTGACCACGCTTGCGCGTCCGAGGGGCAGGGACTGGAGGCTGAGTGGGAAGATCCGCTAAACCTGCCCCCCCCAGCAGCCTCCGCCAGTCTGGAGGATCTACGTACCACAGGAGGGACAGACTCAGGGACCACATTACTAGGGGAAACTGGAACAGATGTAACAGACACAGGAGGGACAGACTCAGGGACCACATTACTAGGGGAAACTGGAACAGATGTAACAGACACAGGAGGGACAGACTCAGGGACCACATCACTAGGAGAGAAAGAACCAGAACCAGAAACAACAGATGTCACAGACACAGGAGGGACAACAACAGTTTCAGTGGCCTCATCCTCCTTATCCAGCCTCTGCAGCTCAGCCTCCAATCCCGGCAAGTTATGTAATGCCTCTGGGCATTGACTATAAGGATGACCGAGCTTTTGGCACAAATTGCACCGAATATCGGTGCAATCCTTAGCCAAATGGCCCAGCTCCTGGCACATTGAACACTTTTTACGGGTGCAGGTAGATGCAAAATGGCCCTTTTCACCACATTTGTTACAGACTTTAGGCTGACCTTGGTAAAAAATGGTCAGCCTATCTCTCCCCAGAAAGGCTGAACAGGGCAGATGTTGGACTACATTTTCCAGCACCCCTAATTTTAATGACACTGTCCAGGCCCCTGTCCAAATCCCATGCAGATCAAGGACCTTCCGCAGTGGAGCGAGGACCTCACCATATCGGCGTAGCCATACTATTAAATCAGCCTCAGGTATAGATTCATTGCGCACCAGGATCGTCACAGATTTTATCAGAGGCTGCCTGGAAATCACCTTTGGCACCCAACCGTTCCACTGCGGAAGGCCCCCGCACCTCCTAAATCGCTCCCAAAACAAATCCAAACCCTGAGGCTTTACAAAGGACAAATCAAACTCATAACTCCCCACGGGGCAAATCAAAGCAAAAATATCCGAAACTTTAAACCCCATTTCCAGAACCAACTCTGCCACCCTCCCCCTTACTGGTGGGGTCCCCTCCCCCTCCCACTTCAATTGGACCACATTTCTCCTCTGGTACCCACTAACCATCCCACCACCAAACCTCCCCAAATTGTGACCACTAACATTTGCAGCATTCCCCCCACCCTCCGTGTTGCGACTCCCCAAAATTGTCGCATAGCTGCCAGTGCTCGCTGACCTCCCTGCAGAGGATTCAGTTGTGCGTTTAGAAATGTCTGACACAACTCTGGCCGATGACAATTGTACACCTGATGAGTCTTTCCTCTGCTGAGCAGGAGGAGAAATGTCATTTTTACCTAGAGCAGCAACATTAACCCCTTCACCACCACATCCATTGCTTTATTAATGTTATTGCTGTCATTATTTTCTGGCACATTCATAGTTCCTGCCGTGTTCATACTCACTGCTGTACCCATAGATACTTCACCTCCAGGCAGACTCTTCTCCATCAGGACAGGATTGTCAGCTAAACAAGATTGTACAGCAACAGGTGATTCATTGCAGGAGACTTCCATGGCTGCTTCCACTTCACATGCTGCACTGTGCTGCTCCCCTCCCCCACCTGCATCAACCAGCCCAGGTGAAGGTGAAACAGGCTCTTTGGAGCTGGCAGCCATCTTGCTTGTGGAACTACAAGTCCCAGCAGTAGCAGCAAAATCCATATGCGCGGGGCATGATGCAGATCCATCCACATTGCTCTGGTGGGCTGATGACACCTCTGCCAGGGGTTTTCCCTCCATGTCTGCAGAGGATTTCTCCACAGCAGAAACTCCAACAGGCAGCTGTTTGCAGAGCTCCTTCTCTCTCTGTTCCTCAGATGGGACACCATTCACTACAGCTGGAGGGGCAGACATGGTGGAAAGAGGCTGCACAGTGCACTGGGATTTCTCCACCAGTGCTGGCTCTGCCGGTCTGTAACCCCTCTGCTCCTCCACAGGGACTTCTGATGGATCACCAGCAGACCTGTCTGCCCTTAGGGGTGACTCCATCTGCTGGATGAACTTTAGGGTGCCATGTTCACTCTCAACCCCCTGGCTGGTTGCCGCTGGTGATTCCCCAGCCTGACATGGGGGGAGAGGTGCAGAGGCAGATGAAGCCGGGATGTCTGTTACCTGCGGCTGCTGATCCACAGAACTCACTGATGTCTGGCTGGCAAATCTCCTCTCATTTTTAAATTTTTCTGCAAAAGCTCCACTTTTATCTTTTAATTTCTCCAACAATAAAGATTGTTTCTTTACCTTTTCTTCCATCTGCTGTAACTCAGGCTTCATGGCCGAACGATTCTTACTCCAGGCCTGGAAATACTTGGCCCTGAAGTTTTTATGCTCAGCTTTTAAACATTTCAGTTTCTGCTCAGCTCTTCCGATCGCCCGGAAACGATCGATGATCTTCTGTCTGTAGACATCCACATTCTGACCAGGGCCTGGACCCACAGTCAGATCATCCACCTCCTCCTCCTCACTAGGCCCTGTATCATCAGGGGGATCCCTCCCAGGACCTCCCCCAGGATCAGGCATTATTCCTGGGCCAAGCTAGCAGGCAAGGCCCAGGCTTGAAAAAAGTCTGGTTCTCTCAAAGAGCTCTTTGGGTGTGTCCTCCTCCTTCTTCCCACTGACCACCAATGTAAGGAATATTCTTCCCACTGACCACCAATGTAAGGAGCATTCTTCTCACTGATCACCAATGTAAGGGGCATTCTTCCCACTGATTACCAATGTAAGGAACATTCTTCCCACTGATCACCAATGTAAGGAACATTCTTCCCACTGATCACCAATGTAAGGGACATTCTTCTCACTGATCACCAATGTAAGGAGCATTCTTCTCACTGATCACCAATGTAAGGAACATTCTTCTCACTGATCACCAATGTAAGGAACATTCTTCCCACTGACCACCAATGTAAGGAACATTCTTCTCACTGATCACCAATGTAAGGAACATTCTTCTCACTGATCACCAATGTAAGGAACATTCTTCCCACTGACCACCAATGTAAGGAACATTCTTCTCACTGATCACCAATGTAAGGGACATTCTTCCCACTGATCACCAATGTAAGGAACATTCTTCCCACTGATCACCAATGTAAGGATCATTCTTCCCACTGATCACCAATGTAAGGAACATTCTTCCCACTGATCACCAATGTAAGGAACATTCTTCCCACTGACCACCAATGTAAGGAACATTCTTCTCACTGATCACCAATGTAAGGGACATTCTTCTCACTGATCACCAATGTAAGGAACATTCTTCCCACTGATCACCAATGTAAGGAACATTCTTCCCACTGATCACCAATGTAAGGGACATTCTTCTCACTGATCACCAATGTAAGGAGCATTCTTCTCACTGACCACCAATGTAAGGGACATTCTTCCCACTGATCACCAATGTAAGGAACATTCTTCTCACTGATCACCAATGTAAGGGACATTCTTCCCACTGATCACCAATGTAAGGAACATTCTTCCCACTGATCACCAATGTAAGGAACATTCTTCTCACTGATCACCAATGTAAGGAACATTCTTCCCACTGATCACCAATGTAAGGGACATTCTTCCCACTGACCACCAATGTAAGGAACATTCTTCCCACTGATCACCAATGTAAGGGACATTCTTCCCACTGATCACCAATGTAAGGAACATTCTTCCCACTGATCACCAATGTAAGGAACATTCTTCTCACTGATCACCAATGTAAGGAACATTCTTCCCACTGATCACCAATGTAAGGGACATTCTTCCCACTGACCACCAATGTAAGGAACATTCTTCCCACTGATCACCAATGTAAGGAACATTCTTCCCACTGATCACCAATGTAAGGAACATTCTTCCCACCGATCACCAATGTAAGGGACATTCTTCTCACTGATCACCAATGTAAGGGACATTCTTCCCACTGATCACCAATGTAAGGAGCATTCTTCCCACTGATCACCAATGTAAGGAACATTCTTCCCACTGATTACCAATGTAAGGAACATTCTTCCCACTGACCACCAATGTAAGGAACATTCTTCCCACTGATCACCAATGTAAGGGACATTCTTCTCACTGATCACCAATGTAAGGAACATTCTTCCCACTGATCACCAATGCAAGGGACATTCTTCCCACTGATCACCAATGTAAGGAACATTCTTCCCACTGATCACCAATGTAAGGAACATTCTTCCCACTGATCCCCAATGTAAGGAACATTCTTCCCACTCATCACCAATGTAAGGGACATTCTTCTCACTGATCACCAATGTAAGGGACATTCTTCCCACTGATCACCAATGTAAGGAACATTCTTCCCACTGATCACCAATGTAAGGAACATTCTTCCCACTGATCCCCAATGTAAGGAACATTCTTCCCACTGATCACCAATGTAAGGAACATTCTTCTCACTGATCACCAATGTAAGGGACATTCTTCTCACTGATCACCAATGTAAGGGACATTCTTCTCACTGATCACCAATGTAAGGAACATTCTCCCCACTGATCACCAATGTAAGGAACATTCTTCCCACTGATCTCCAATGTAAGGGACATTCTTCCCACTCATCACCAATGTAAGGAACATTCTTCTCACTGATCACCAATGTAAGGAACATTCTTCCCACTGACCTCCAATGTAAGGAACATTCTTCCCACTGATCACCAATGTAAGGGACATTCTTCCCACTGATCACCAATGTAAGGGACATTCTTCTCACTGATCACCAATGTAAGGAACATTCTTCTCACTGATCACCAATGTAAGGAACATTCTTCCCACTGATCACCAATGTAAGGGACATTCTTCTCACTGATCACCAATGTAAGGGATTTCTTCTCACTGATCACCAATGTAAGGAACATTCTTCCCACTGATCACCAATGTAAGGGACATTCTTCCCACTGATCACCAATGTAAGGAACATTCTTCCCACTGATCACCAATGTAAGGAACATTCTTCCCACTGATCACCAATGTAAGGGACATTCTTCTCACTGATCACCAATGTAAGGAACATTCTTCCCACTGATCACCAATGTAAGGGACATTCTTCTCACTGATCACCAATGTAAGGGATTTCTTCTCACTGATCACCAATGTAAGGAACATTCTTCCCACTGATCACCAATGTAAGGAACATTCTTCTCACTGATCACCAATGTAAGGGACATTCTTCCCACTGATCACCAATGTAAGGAGCATTCTTCCCACTGATCATCACCAGGGATGAGCCGAACACCCCCCTGTTCGGTTCGCACCAGAACCTGCGAACAGACAGAATGTTCGTGTGAACTTTAGAACCCTATTAAATACAATGGACTCGAACGTTCGAAATCTAAAGTGTTAATTATAAAGGCTAATATGCAAGTTATTGTCCTAAAAAGTGTTTGGGGACCTGGGTCCTGCCCCAGGGGACATGTATCAATGCAAAAAGAAGTTTTAAAAACGGCCGTTTTTTCGGGAGCAGTGATTTTAATAATGCTTAAAATGAAAAAATAAAAGTGAAATATTCCTTTAAATTTCGTACCTGGGGGGTGTGTATGATATGCATGTAAAGTGGCGCATGTTTCCCGTGCTTAGAACTGTCCCTGCAAAAAATGTCATTTTTGAAAGAAAAAAAATGCATTTAAAACTGACTCGCGGCTATTAATGAATTGTCGGCTCCCGGCAATACATACAAAAGTCATTGAGAAAAAAAAAAAAAAAAAGCGTGGGGGTTCCCCAGAATTCAATTACCAGGCCCTTCAGATCTGGCATGGATTTTAAGGGGAACTCCACCCCAAGTTTATAAAAAAAATGGCGTGGAGTCCCCCTAAAAATCCATACCAGACCCCTTATCCGAGCATGCAACCTGGCCGGCCGCAGGGGAAAAGGGGGGGACGAGAGAGCGGCCCCCCCTCCCTCCTGAACCGTACCAGGCCACATGCCCTCAACATGGGGAGGATGTCCCCATGTTGATGGGGACAAGGGCCTCATCCCCACAACCCTTGCCCGGTGGTTGTGGGGGTCTGCGGGCGGGGGGCTTATCGGAATCTGGAAGACCCCTTTAACAAAGGGGACCCCCAGATCCCGCCCCCCCCCTATGTGAATTGGTAACGGGTACATTGTACCCCTACCATTTCACGAAGAAAGCGTAAAAGAAATGTTTAAAAAAACACACAAACACCTTGAAAAAGTCCTTTATTTAAAAAAATAAATAAATAAACATTCCAGCGGTGAAATCCAGTGTCCCGCGGCGATCCCGATGTCCAGCGCTGTCCTTCATTGGTTGTGCCTGAGCGGACCTGATGGGGAACTCCCTCTCAGTATTTTAAATGTATAGACCCGCCCCTTCTAATGTTCCCCATCAGGTCCGCTCAGCGGACGAGATGCGGAACATGAGAAGGGGCGGGTCTATACATGTATTACCAAAGTGAGAGCAGTTCCCCATCAGGTCCGCCCCCTCGGTATGTCGGACCCGCCTACGTCATTGGCTTGAGCGGGGAACTTCCTTCACTGTGTAATTTAAATTTACATAGTGAAGGAAGTTCCCCGCTCAAGCCAATGACGTAGGCGGGTCCGACATACCGAGGAGGCGGACCTGATGGGGAACTGCTCTCACTTTGGTAATACATGTATAGACCCGCCCCTTCTCATGTTCCGCATCTGGTCCGCTGAGCGGACCTGATGGGGAACTTTAGAAGGGGCGGGTCTATACATTTAAAATACTGAGAGGGAGTTCCCCATCAGGTCCGCTCAGGCACAACCAATGACGGACAGCGCTGGACATCGGGATCGCCGCGGGACACTGGATTTCACCGCTGGAATGGTTTTTTTTTTTTTTAATAAAGGACTTTTTCAAGGTGTTTGTGTGTTTTTTTAAACATTTTTTTACGCTTTCTTCGTGAAATGGTAGGGGTACAATGTACCCCTTACCAATTCACATAGGGGGGGGGGCCGGGATCTGGGGGTCCTCTTTGTTAAAGGGGTCTTCCAGATTCCGATAAGCCCCCCGCCCGCAGACCCCCACAACCACCGGGCAAGGGTTGTGGGGATGAGGCCCTTGTCCCCATCAACATGGGGACATCCTCCCCATGTTGAGGGCATGTGGCTTGGTACGGTTCTGGAGGGAGGGGGGGCCGCTCTCTCGTCCCCCCCTTTTCCCCTGCGGCCGGCCAGGTTGCGTGCTCGGATAAGGGGTCTGGTATGGATTTTTAGGGGGACTCCACGCCATTTTTTTTTTTAATTTGGGGTGGAGTTCCCCTTAAAATCCATGCCAGATCTGAAGGGCCTGGAATGGATATTTGGGGGAACCCCACGTCAATTTTTTTTTTATTTGCGGCGGGGTTCCCCTTAATATCCATTCCAGACCTGAAGGGCCTGGTAATTGAATTCTGGGGAACCCCCACGCTTTTTTTTTTTTTTTTTATCAATGACTTTTGTATGTATTGCCGGGAGCCGACAATTCATTAATAGCCGCGAGTCAGTTTTAAATGCATTTTTTTCTTTCAAAAATGACACTTTTTGCAGGGACAGTTCTAAGCACGGGAAACATGCGCCACTTCACAGGCATATCATACACACCCCCCAGGTATGAAATTTAAAGGAATATTTCACTTTTATTTTTTCGTTTTAAGCATTATTAAAATCACTGCTCCCGAAAAAACGGCCGTTTTTAAAACTTCTTTTTGCATTGATACATGTCCCCTGGGGCAGGACCCGGGTCCCCAAACACTTTTTAGGACAATAACTTGCATATAAGCCTTTATAATTAGCACTTTAGATTTCTCCCATAGATTTTTCGAATTTGCCGCGAACACCCCAATTTGTTCGCTGTTCGGCGAACGGGCGAACAGGCAATGTTCGAGTCGAACATGAGTTCGACTCGAACTCGAAGCTCATCCCTAATCATCACCAATGTAAGGAAAATTCTTCCCACTGATCACCAATGGAAGGGAGCATTCTTCCCACTGATCACCAATGTAGGGGACATTCTTCCCACTGATCACCAATGTAAGGAACATTCTTCCCACTGACCACCAATGTAAGGAACATTCTTCCCACTGATCACCAATGTAAGGAACATTCTTCCCACTGATCATCACCAATGTAAGGAAAATTCTTCCCACTGATCACCAATGGAAGGGAGCATTCTTCCCACTGATCACCAATGGAAGGGAGCACTTCTCTAATACAATATTCATGGTCCACATTTTTATCATAACTTGTTTTATTTCATTATTATTACTGAAAATTGTTCTATTTTATGGAGCAGCTCTGGGTGTCTAATACGCGAGTTACACAGCATTCCTTTTTATTTCTTATATTCGCAGCTCACTGAAGTACATAATAGTGTATATAATAATTATTAGTAGGGAGTCCCTGAGAGCTAAAAATCTATTCCCAGGGTTCCTCTGTAGTAAAAAGGTTGAAGCCATTCGATAATCTGCAGAGGGGGGATACCAAGTTCTTTAGCGTTGAACGCTCAGATAGCTGATCTGTTTCCATTTCCTCCCGTCCCTTCCCCCCGGGGGACAAATCTTATTGGCTTAGGAATAGATTTTAATAATTTTCGGGAGCTTTTTGTGGAATGGCCACCCAGGGATAAGATATCTTCGTGTAATAAGCACCAGGAAGCCCGTGTCCCCCTGAGGTATGAATTGTGAGGCTTTCCATGAGGACCTGGTGGGGTTTGGACCTGATCTATGGCATTCACGTGACAGTAGGCAATGATCTATCGCCATTCCTAACTATGCAATGATCTATCGCCATTCCTATATCTGACGCTTGTCTCCGTGATTTATCTGGAGAAATATTTCACCCGTGGAAGGTGGAACTTGCACAGTAAAAAGTCATTGAAATCTAATGGCTTATTCAGAAATTTCAGTCACTTTAGTCTTTATTTTTTCTTTATTTTTATCTTAAATAGGGGAAATGTTCCAGTAGAGAAATTGCACGACTATTTTTAGACGACTGTATATGTGACCTAAAACTAAACAGCGGTGTCGGCGTAAAAGCAGTTTAAATATTAAGTATGCGTGGTATGACAAAAATGCGTGCGCTGCCAAAGGCACAGTGAGAAAGTACATATTTAGTACGCTCTCTAAGAAAAAGAAACACAAGATCCATACCATTAGGGATGAGCAAAATGAAGAGTTTTCTGATTTTTTTCTGAAATTCTTGGCAAAATTGAGGAAATTTCTGGACTTTTTTGGCCAAATTCTCTGGTGTCAACACTAGGAAAGGTAAAATAAATCCCTTCCCATGGCCCCTCTAAGTACTCTTAATGCTGGAGGGGTTTCATGGTGTCAGGACTAGGATCTGGGCCCACGACCTCTGCTGTGTCCGGCAGTAGCTCATCTTGCTGAGCCACCTGAGACCAAAAGCTATAGTATTAGAGAGGTTCCCACCGACCAGCAGGATAAGTACGCAAGCAGGTCACCCTGGCGGATGAAGCGGGCTCACCCGAGGCACGGGGGTCTAAGCACTAACTGGTTTTCACCAGAGCTTCCGATGGTGGAGATGGGTTTTGCTGCATGTTAGTGCCAAGTCACCGTCCACAGGATCGCCCCAACCTAGTAGGGGTCCTGGTAGGATATGTAGCAACTAGTGATCAAGCAGCAAGAGCAAGATACTGGCTGGAGAAGAGCACAATAATTTGACAATGAAAGGCATGGTTTAAATAGGAAGTACATGGAAGGAGCTAGAAGTTCAAGGTTCACCAGAAACAAGGTACAGGGCAGGATTGTCCAAAGGATCGGAAAGTGTGCTGGCCAGCATTCCAGGTGGCTCACGGAGAAGAGCTCATGGGTTTAGATCCTGGCACATGGGCTTCCAGCCATCCCTGTGGGGATTATTAACGTTGGAAGTGTTTCATGGGCTTCCTGATCATGTGTTCATTGTGATTGTCTGTCAAAGTGATCAGGAGCCTGTCCTATTGGATCCTGATTGTTACACACAACTGGGATGCCAATTACGCAGTGATGTAGATCCACATCCCCTCTGGCAAGGTGCATGTTTGCCTGGTATGGTTCAGGACTCAGGATTGGCTATATGCATATCTACTTCCTTTCCTGGCAGGCCGATTGCTTTCTTGGATAAAGGTCTGGCATGGAAATTTGATGGGGTTCCCCCGTAAACCCATAACAAACCTGAAGGTTTGGGCAATAGCAAATCACGTTTCAGTGCAATTTTAATGCTATTGGAGATAATAAGAAGATGATTTGTAAATCTGTACATATAACTCCATTCTAATTTCAGTCCATAACTCGTAGCTCCTTGAGTTGTATTCTTACCATAAATATGGAAGCCCACCAGCAGCTTTACTTTGACTTTGAAGGACAAGGTCATTAAATGTTCACTTCTCTTTTCATTAAAAAAGGTAAAAAAAAGTCCTGCTAGCCGCATCTTTGGAGCGGTGAATGAGTGGTGTGTTTACCGCTCCTCCACCGCTCCTGCCCATTGAAATCAATGAGACAGTGCGGTTATACCACCTGCAATGCGCTGCTTCAGTGGTTTTAACCCTTTCTCGGCTGCTAGCGGGGGTTAAAAGCCTCCCGCTAGCGGCCAAAATGTGCAGCAAATCCGCCCATAGCGTCGGCGGTAACAATAGCGGCGTTTTACGGCCGATGCTATGGGCGGCTCAGTGTGAAAGGGGTCTTACAGTCGGCATTACAATTTATCCCAAAGATGTTCAGTAGGGTTGAGGTCAGGGCTCTGTATAGGAAACTCGCGTTCCTCCACACCAAACTGGTCACACCATGTCTTTATGGAGCTGGCTTTGTACACAGGGGGGGGCACAGTCATGTTGGAACAGAAAAGGGTCTTCACCAAACTGTTACCACAATGTTGGAAAAGCACAATTGTCTACAATGTCTTTATATGATGAAGTATTACCAGGACCCTTCACTGAAGACACCTGAACTCTATCATATGGAGGTAAGGTCAGGGCTCGGTATAGGAAACTCGGGTTCCTCCACACCAAACTGGTCACACCATGTCTTTATGCATCTTTGTCCATGTCATGCCTTTGTGCATCTGAGCTCAATAATTACGGAGGGGTGTCCATATACTTACCATAGATCTCCCATAATACTAAGGAAGGTGTATTAAAATGAGTGAATGAAAATGTTAGCGAAATTAGGCAGTACGCCGAGCATACAGCCAGATATCGTGTCTCTAAAAGTAACACATTTTGTCTCAATGATATAATGTATCTTAACCTAAGATTCGCTCACCTTCCATTCAATCTTCATTCATACAAATCAGGAAGCATCACCAGACTGGTCTCATCATCAAGGCATCCCAGCAAAGACTGCCAAGTCGACGCCCTCAGAAGGCTTTTATTAAACTCCCAGCCGGAAGTGATGTCACAACATGTGACCTCCTGCATAGGAAGTGAGCTCACAGGGTGTGGGCTCCACCCAGCAGATGACCATATAAGGATATCCCTTCCAACAGGGTTATTTAAATACATACAATACATGACATGACATGTATACATTCAAATAGACTAGCAGTGACATGCACTGCTTCCAATGACGGGAACCATATGACAATTATGGCTCAATGGACCACAATTGTCGTATCGTTATGCTATAGTTCCTGTGGACGCAGATCCTTCCACTCGGAGTCATTCAATGCCAACGCCAAGAAGTGGCCAGTCCCTTGACGAGGCATAAAACACAGTGGCGGCTGGTGCTCAAATTTTTTGCGGGGGGCGCAAACAAACTGAAAAAAAAAAAAACATCAATTGCCGCCACTGTGCCCATTAAACGCAGCCACTGTGCCCAAATGCCACCAGTTTGTCCCCTCAAATGCAGCCAGTTTGTCCCCAAATGCAGCCAGTTTGTCCCCAAATACAGCCAGTTTGTTTCCATATTCAGCCAGTGTGTCCCCATATACAGCCAGTTTGTGCCCAGATACAGCCAGTTTGTCCCCATATACAGCCAGTTTGTCCCCAAATGCAGCCAGTGTGTCCCCATATACAGCCAGTGTGTCCCCATATACAGCCAGTTTGTTTCCATATACAGCCAGTGTGTCCCCATGTACAGCCAGTTTGTCCCCATATACAGCCAGTTTGTCCCCAAATGCAGCCAGTTTGTCCCCATATACAGCCAGTGTGTCCCCATATACAGCCAGTTTGTTTCCATATACAGCCAGTTTGTCCCCAAATGCAGCCAGTTTGTCCCCATATACAGCCAGTGTGTCCCCATATACAGCCAGTTTGTTCCCATATACAGCCAGTTTGTCCCCAAATGCAGCCAGTTTGTCCCCATATACAGCCAGTTTGTCCCCAAATGCAGCCAGTTTGTCCCCAAATACAGCCAGTTTGTCCCCAAATACAGCCAGTATGTGCCCATATACAGCCAGTTTGTTCCCATATACAGCCAGTTTGTCCCCAAATGCAGCCAGTTTGTCCCCATATACAGCCAGTTTGTCCCCATATACAGCCAGTTTGTCCCCAAATGCAGCCAGTTTGTCCCCATATACAGCCAGTTTGTCCCCATATACAGCCAGTTTGTCCCCAAATGCAGCCAGTGTGTCCCCAAATACAGCCAGTTTGTCCCCATATTCCATATACAGCCAGTTTATTCCCCATATACAGCCAGTGTGTCCCCAAATGCAGTCAGTTTGTCCCCATATACAGCCAGTCCCCCCACCCCAGCCCTGCACTTACCTTCCTCGGGTCCGCGCCATCCTCTATGTCTTCTCCCGCCCTCAATGTCGCTTCAGCCAATCAGGTTACCGGTAACCAGATCCGGTGAACCTGATTGGCTGAAACGCCTGTCAGTCTTCCCCAAGGAATGCACCCCCCCCGTGCGTCCCTTGGAGGAGTTTTTGGAAGCCGATTACAGCGTGAGAGCTGTATTCGGAAAGCCTATCAGAGCCGCTGGCTCTGAAAGACACTTCCAAATCACACCCACCGCCGGCCACCACTTTAATTCATATGGCCGGCGCTCACCAGGAGGCCGGCCATCTGAATAGTGGGCAGTGCGGCAGCGGCGACAATACACAGATTCATGCAATGCGATTCTATGGACGCACCGCCACTGATAAAACAAATATCCCTAAAACAGTGTTTCTCAACTCCAGTCCTCAAGGCGCACCAACAGGTCATGTTTTTGGGATTTCCATTGATTTGCACAGGTGATTTGAGCAGTTTCACTGCCTTAGTGATTACCACAGCTGTTTCATCTGCAGGAAATCCCCAAAACATGACCTGTTGGTGCGCCTTGAGGACTGGAGTTGAGAAACACTGCCCTAAAAGGAGCAAACATCGCTGTGTCCACAGGAAGGTTTTTACTGCCACCGGTCTTCCACCAAAGTCTGTATGTGCGAATACGTTCAAATAAGCGCATTACAGCAAAACCGACACTGGGGGACATCTGACAACATACATTAATACAATTTTCCACAGCAAAAATGACAATATGTTGAAGGTGGAAACCTTATTGGATAATATGGGCAAAAACCCAATGTGTACTTTTCCCGCAGACCTCGTAAATCAACCCCATGAAACGTCATCGTAATGGAATCCTCAGAGGTCTGAAGACATCCATATTTGCTGGTTATTTTCAGAACATGATTTAGGTTCTGTAGAAAATAAAAATGCATTTTCCGATTATTATTAGGGCTGTGAGACCCTCAACGAGGAGTTCATCATCATTCAGTCCTGTGACAGATTTAATACACATTTTCAGTCAAGTTGCTTTAAAGCGGATGATATACACAAAGGACTTATGAGTCATAAGTACATGCTAAACTGTTTTATAATATTAGCACCCCATAAAAGAAGAGGGGGCTCAGTCTGAGCCGTGCAGGGGGATGTCTTCTGAAGGATGTTAGCTTGATAGAACGCAGACACAGGGCCCCCCCCCCTTCTCATTGCACATCTGTGCTATCCCCTCCAGCAACGGCTCTTTGGCTCTTCCAGATTCCATATAAATCAAGGACTGTTATCTCAAAAATGCCAAAGGCTTGAAAACAATTTGTGAGACTGACACTGAGCTGGCATGGGAAAGGGGGAAAAGGAGCAGCGCTCACCCCACCCTCCACCTACCTGAACTTTTCTTTCATTTATTTCCTTGGCTTCATCTTCAGAGCCTTTTCAGCCAGGGCAATAAAACATCCAAGTCATCCCTTGTGCTTGAATGTAGCAGCACTTAGCCTGGATAGATACATTGCCTTGACCACATATATCACCGCATACTTCTCACTACAAAACATTGGTACCCATTATTCCTCTGTATGTGTGTTTTACGGGATGCTCCCGATGACAAATGCAGCTTCCTGTGCTCCAGAAGGAACAACCGCGGGGCCATGTGGCACCATTCAAATGTTATAGTCAAGGGAGAATGGCTCCTTGGCGTGTAGATGGCTTGGCTTAGGGAGGCTCCTCAGTTTTTTTGTGAGGTCTTTATGGACCTGGCTTTGTGCATTGGTCCAAATCATTTGGTGGAGGGGGGATTATGGTGGGGGGTTGTTCTTTAGTGAGTGAGTGAGTGAGTGAGTGAATAACTTGTATAGCGCTACAAATGCGAACTGAATCGCCTCAAGGCGCTTTGCATCCAGTGACGTCCTGATCCATCAGAAGAGGTGGGTCTTAAGTTTTTTCCTGAAGGCCCGATGGTTTACTTCCATGCGGATGTTGATGGGTAGAGTGTTCCATAGCCGTGGTCCTTGGACTGCAAATCTTCGTTCTCCCTTTGTTTTGAAGCGGGACTTGGGGATGTGAAGGAGGTTTTGGTTTGTTGATCGGAGAGTGCGATTGGGGGTGTAGTGTTTTATCTTCTCGCATAAATATTGAGGAGCGTTTCCTTGTGTGCACTTGTGGGTGAGGCAGAGGGTCTTGAATGTGATCCGATCCTTTACTGTTAGCCAATGCAGGGTCCTCAGTGATGGGGTGACGGATTCCCAAGGTTTTTTTCCCGTTACCAGCCTGGCAGCCGTGTTCTGGACGACTTGTAGGCGCGAAATCTGGTATTTGGGTAGTCCGAGGTAGAGGGCGTTTGCGTAGTCGAGTCGTGAATTGATAATTGTTCCCACTACCACTGCTTTGTCTTCTTCCGGGATGAAGGGGATGAGTCTACGCAGGCAGAGGAGATGGTGAGATCCGCTGACTACTGATCCTATTTGTGCATCCATCGACATCTCTGAGTCAAAGATGACTCTGAGGCTTTAGTTGTTGGGCTTGGCCCCTTAGTTTTAGTGAAGGGAACTCTTCAGCATACCAAGACATTTTGGACAATTTCATGCTCCCAACTTTGTGGGAACAGTTTGGGGACGGCCCCTTCCTGTTCCAACATGACTGCGCACCTGTGCACAAAGCAAGCTCCATAAAGACATGGATGTGCTCCTCTAATCTGAAATTGTATTGCGATCACAAAGTCTAACTCAGGTTTTCGAGATACACTATATTACCAAAAGTATTGGGACACCTACCTTTACACGCACACGACCTTTAATGTCATCCCAGTCTTAGTCCGTAGGGTTTAATATTGAGTTGGCCCACCCTTTGCAGCTATAACAGCTTCAACTCTTCTGGGAAGGCTGTCCACAAGGTTTAGGAGTGTGTCTATGGGAATTTTTGACCATTTTTCTAGAAGCGCATTTGCGAGCTCAGGCACTGATGTTGGACAAGAAGGCCTGGCTCACATTCTCCGCTCTAATTCATCCCAAAGGTGTTCTATCGGGTTGAGGTGCAGGCCAGTCAAGTTCCATAACCCCAAACTCGCTCATCCATTTCTTTATGGACCTTGATTTGTGCACTGGTACAAATCATTTGGTGGAGGGGGGATTACGATGTAGGGGGAGGGGGGATTATAGTGTAGGGGTTGTTTTTCAGGGGTTGGGATTGACCCCTTAGTTCCAGTGAAGGGAACTCTTAAGGCGTCAGCATACCAAGACATTTTGGACAATTTCATGCTCCCAACTTTGTGGGAACAGTTTGGGGACGGCCCCTTCCTGTTCCAACATGACTGTGCACCAGGGCACAAAGCAAGGTCCATAAAGACATGGATGAACGAGTTTGGGGTGGAGGAACTTGACTGGCCTGCACAACCGATAGAACACCTTTGGGATGAATTAGAGCAGAGGCTGTCAAACTCGCTCTTCCATGTCTTTATGGACCTTGCTTTGTACACTGGTGGGCAGTCATGTTGGAACAGGAAGGGGCCGTCCCCAAACTCCTCCCACAAAGTTGGGAGCATGGAATTGGCCAAAATGTCTTGGTATGCTGACGCCTTAAGAGTTCCCTTCACTGGGACTAAGGGGCCAAGCCCAACCCCTGAAAAACAACCCCCCCCCCCACACCATAATCTCCCCTCCACCAAATGATTTGGACCAGTGCACAAAGCAAGGTACATAAAGACACGGATGAGTGATTTTGGGGTGGAGGAACTTGACTGGCCTGACCTCAACCCCGATAGAACACCTTTGGGATGGATTAGAGCGGAGGCCTCCTCGTCCAACATCAGTGCCTAACCTCACAAATGCTCTTCTGGAAGAATGGTCAAACATTCCCTTAGACACCCTCCTAAACCTTGTGGATGGCCTTCCCAGAAGAGTTGAAGGTGTTATAGCTGCAAAGGGCAGGGCCAACTCAATATTGAACCCTATGGACTAAGACTGGGATGCCATTAAAGTTCATGTACGTGTAAAGGCAGGTGTCCCAATACTTTTGGTAATATAGTGTATATTTATGGTAGCATGGTGTTAAAGCCCAACACCATGCTGCTACATAGATGCACCACAGGTTAAGCTAAATTGTAAATGTCTTGCTGGCTAGGTTTCATAGATGTTTAAGGGCCAATTCACACCATATTGTGCCGCTGTAATAAATGCACCACGGGGCGTTTCCTTATGCATTGCATAAAGGGGGGGGACAAATGTTGGGACTTTAAATGGGACGTGAGGGAAGGTTCACGCCCCCATCCCTGTCTGTAGACATAAGGGGGGAGAGGTTTGGGACTTTGTATGAGGTGTATGTGGTGGAACCAAAACATGATGATAAGGATATAAATAACATTTATTGATACATCAATGGTTGACATTTCATGACACAATGTAATTAAAAAGTTCATTATACCAATATCATTGTATAACAGTACATTGCATGGTACAAAGGATTTTTGCATATATGGTTCCCCATAATGGATAAAAGAGTTAGTCTGGAATAAAACAACATGGTAAAACCATTGAATTGAAATAATGTTAGATGCATCAGAAATAATCTCGACACATTTCGTGAGCTTATACCCACTCGTCAAGAGCACGATGCATCAAATTCTAAAAGAAAGGGAATGAGAAGAACCCATGATATGAGATGACTGGCCATCTTTTTGGAAAATAAATGAATAAAAAATGATGACTAATGCCTACTCAATACTCACATATGAATCAATATGAGGGACCGCGCGAAACCATGTGCCCAGGGTGGGCCAGGGGAAGTCCCGTCCGGGAGCTGTAGAGGGGAACCAGCGGGAAACCGGGAAAGAAACACCCGATACCCCCAAAGTGTCCTGAGTGTAAAGTCTTTGTGCCGTGATTGGGATTCTATGGGATAAAAATTTACTTTAATTTACATT
This sequence comes from Rana muscosa, assembly GCA_029206835.1. Taxonomy (NCBI): domain Eukaryota; kingdom Metazoa; phylum Chordata; class Amphibia; order Anura; family Ranidae; genus Rana; species Rana muscosa. The sequence goes on along the minus strand of CM055125.1, from coordinate 309,315,210 downwards.
CCCTTTCTTTTAGAATTTGATGCATCGTGCTCCTGACGAGTGGGTATAAGCTCACGAAACGCGTCGAGATTATTTTTGATGCATCTAACATTATTTCAATTCAATGGTTTTACCATGTTGTTTTATTCCAGACTGACTCTTTTATCCATTATGGGGAACCATATATGCAAAAATCCTTTGTACCATGCAATGAAATGTTATACAATGTTATTGGTATAATGAACTTGAAGTACTCAGTGGCGGTGCGTCTATAAAGGGCACACGGGCGCCTTCCCCTCTCTCCTGCCACCCTCCTATCACCATAGATAGATTCATGGTCGCCGCTGCCACCCCCTATTCAGCGGCGGGGGTGTTTTCTGGAAGCACCTGATTAGAGCCGTAGGCTCTAATAGGCGTCCAAAAAAGGTGAACAGCGGGCGCCATGCTGGGCACTCGCAGTTCATTCAGCGTTGTGTTAGGAAAGCGAATATTCGCTTTCCTAACACTGAACTGCCTCTCAGCCAATCAGGTGCTCGGGTCACCTAATTGGCTGAAACGACAGGCGCTGTGATTGGACGCCTATCAGGTGTCCAATCATAGCAGAGGACAGGAAGAGAGAACGGGAGAAGACATCGAGGTGCGTGGAGGACACCGGACACCGCTTACCGCCTGCCGCTGTCACCCGCTGCCCCATCGAGACAGGTAAGTGCCGGGCGGGTGGGGGATGCACACTGGCAGTAATTGATGGGCACAGTAGCAACAATTGATGGGCACACTGGCAGAAATTGATGGGCACAGTAGCGGCAATTGATGGGCACACTGGCAGAAATTGATGGGCACAGTAGCAACAACTGATGGGCACACTGGCAGAAACTGATGGGCACAGTAGCGGCAATTGATGAGCACACTGGCAGCAATTGATGGGCACAGTAGTGGCAATTGATGGGCACACTGGCAGCAATTGATGGGCACAGTAGTGGCAATTGATGAGCACACTGGCAGCAATTGATGGGCACAGTAGTGGCCATTGATGAGCACACTGGCAGCAATTAATGGGCACACTTGCAGCAATTGATGGGCACAGTGGCAGCAATTTATGGGTACAATGGCTGCATTTGATGGCACAGTGGCTGCGTTTGATGGCACAGTGGCGGCAATTTATGGGCACAGTGGCTGAGTTTGATGGGCACAGTAGCTGCATTTGATGGGCACAGTGGCTGCGTTTGATGGGCACAATGGCTGTGTTTGATGGGCACAGTAGCTGCGTTTGATGGGCACAGTGGCTGCGTTTGATGAGCACAAGGGCTGCATTTGATGGGCACAGTGGCTGCAATTGATGTTTTTTTTTTTTTCAGTTCCATCGAATTTTGAGCACCAGCCGCCACTGGAAGTACTGCAGCACACCACATGGGACCCGACTGTCTTCTCTCTATGGCAGCACATAGTTAAATGATGTACAGACTACAAAAAAAAAAAAAGAGCTAAGACACAGTTTCCAGTTTTGAAAGGAACTTGCCTGTGAAATGCCAGCGGCAAAATATTGGATATTAAATTGATTAGAGCTGTACCCTGTAAGGAGCGTGGCATTTTGTGGATCCTGGGAGGACAATGACTGATACTTCATTATATTATGATGGAGAGGCAGGCTGCTTCTGAAATGATAAGGGAGCAGGTGTCTTGTTTTAAACACTCTGCCATATTAAAATGTTCTTCTTTATAACATTCTGTAATATATACTGCTGCCTTAATAAATTATATTAAAGGGGTTCTGTACAGAGCGGCATATAATTTCTTCACTTCAGACAAGTCGTCTTTCAAACTACAACTACCCATCAGGTGCTGAAATGTCTATGATGGGAGATGAATGAGCTTGTAGCAGAATTCAGGAATTAAACCTGAACTTCGAGAAGACAGGAAGATACATTATATGGCCATAAGATTAGGGTGACCAGACGTCCCCGGTTTCAGGGGACAGTCCCCGGATTGAGGGCACTGTCCCCGGACCAAGTCTGTCCCCGGTTTTGTCCCCAGATTGGATTTGAACAGGGGCTGGGGCAATTTCAAAGACAGTCAGTGCAGAATTTAAAAAGAAAAAAATTCTGAATTACACCCCCCCGCCGCTCCTACTAGCTTGGGGGGTGTATTTTTTTCCATTATCTGTGCCCCTTTCTGATGATCATGTGCTGGTCGGAGCGGAGGGAATATTTCTTCAGTTTCGGGGGCATGCCCATTCAGCTCCACTCGCATGTTCTCCTGCCTTGGCTCAAGTCCCGGCCAGCCGCCTGTCTGCTTATCTCCTTGCCTTCCCTGGCGGAGTGATCTTCCTCCGCACCCCACCCAGTAGTAGCCGGGGCACGGAGAGTAAGACTTGACAGGCTGTGAGGCGGGCAGCGATGGGGCAGAGAGTCGCTGATTGCCGCCATTACTAGTAAAAAAAAAAAAATATGTCCCCAGATTTCATTAAAAAAATCTGGTCACCTTACATAAGATGCCCCTTCAAATGATGGCGTTCAGGTGTCTCCAGTGAAGGGGCATAGTAATACTGCATCATGGGGTGCTCAACATGCATTTGGTAGTCATGCTTGTAACTGTCAGCCTTGCAATGCCTCGTGGGATTTTCAGTTCCGCAACAGCTGGAGGGCTACAGAATGAGCACCCGTGTACTAGATCAGGGCTTGAAAATTCCGCTCGCCTGCTCGCTAAATGTGAGGGTAAATTCCTTTCTGGCGAGTGCCGAGCACAGTAATGCCCTGTACATTTATTGATAGAGAAGGTGGCTTGCAATGTCTTCAGGCCCCGGGGATCCATTTGCATTCCACTTGCACTCCAAGCCTCATTTTGAAGCTGATTTCCGGTTTCCGACTTCCGGCTTCTTCGGCCTCGCCATTACACAGGCAGCGCTGCTGAGGGGACAGGTGCAGGAGAGGTCCGCTCTCCACCGCCGTGGGGGACACGTGAAGGAGAGGCCTGCCAATGGTGCACATCCCTACACCCGCCAGCTTAAGGTAAATGACCTGGGGACCCTGATGTAAGAGGGAGGGGCCCTCTGGGGACACTTATTTAGGGGGCGGGCCCTCTGGGGACACTTATTTAGGGGGGCCCCTGGGGACCATGATGTAAAGGGGGCTCTCTGGGGGCACTGATTTAAGAGGGGGGTCCCTCTGGGGACACATATTTAGGGGTCCTCTGGGGACCCTGATGTAAGGGAGGCTCTCTGGGGACCCTGATGTAAGAGGGGAGGGGCCCTCTGGGGACACTGATTTAAGAGGGGGGCCCTCTGGGGACACTTATTTAGGGGGGCCCTCTGGGGACACTTATTTAGGGGGGCTTTCTGGGGACCCTAAAATAAGGGGGTGCTTGTAACGGCACCCCAAATACGAAAGGGGGTAACGCTGTTTAGATAGCTTCCCTCTCCTGGACACACATTCCCTATCGATCCTCCACAGCCAGACGACCACTTCCCATAGGATTAATCCTTCCAGAGATACGAGACAACGCTCTGTATTTCAAGTTCCAAAACAGGGAATGACTTTATTTTCAAAACACATGGTAACACATTTCTCTTCAAAACCCTTCCCTTCCATCCTTGGGGAACAGGGCGGGTTAAACTGTCCAATGACAGGGGTGATACAGGTCAGGTGTGTTCAAACTTCTCCTTCAGTAAACAGTCTTAGCAGGAGGGGTGATTCCCCCCCTCCTCACAGAAGACACTTCAACATCCCATAATATGCAGCCAGATGGTCGACCAGCTCCAATCCACATCGTCACAGTAGCAGACTGAATTCATAATAGACAATAGAATGCAATCACACCTCATCACAGCAAGGATTACACAACCCCCAACCACAGTACACACCCAATCTAGATACAATGTATAAACAGCATTGAATGTGGCTATCATAGGTCATAGTGGGGTTTTTCCATTCACCCTGTGCCCAGAGTGACCCCCTGTCACACAATCACAGATTATAGTGGGGGTTTTCATTTACCCTGTGCCCCTAAGGGAGACACAGGGTGGTTGACACATAAAAGGCATTGGGGAAGCTGAAGCAAGGGTATCCCATACTGTCCAAGAGATTCTGGGTTCCCCGGGCGCTCCCGTTACATCTCTCCCCTTTCGGCAGGGGACGAACACAGGAGGGGACCCCAGACGGGTTGACTCCGAAGTTAGTCCATAGTTCCATTCTTCTAATGCCGGTATCCCCACAGTACCCCAAATTAATTGCTCCAAGCAGAGCATTACTTACCCAGCCAACCTCTGCCTCTCTCAGAGAACATACCCGCCGCTGGGGAGAAGACAGGGTGACTGGGCTCAGTCCGTCATGCTGTTGGGGATCTGGGCCGACTGCCCAGCCTCCCTGGAGTATACAAGTGGAGACTGAAGTCCCATCCACTTGTAGGTGAAAATACCCCAGTGTTTGCAAAGCAAGGATGACATCCTCCGGTCTCAGTGTCACACCATTTTCTGGGGTTGGGTCAGTGAAGACCGAAGTCCCATCCAGTACCACCGGAACTCCCTCTTCTGTTAGTTGAGAGCAGAGGCCCGCGGCACTCTGCTCTGTTGCCAGCTCTTCTGCTGGGTTGCTATGAGTGGAGACCGCAGTCCCATCCACCGATATCAGCTCAAGCTGCCATTGTGTGCAGAGGCCAGTAGCATTCTGCCCTACTGCCAGTGATTCAGTTGGGGTTAAAAGCTTTACTACCTCAGCTTGTTGCTGGAGAGAGGGGCCAACTGCCCGACTCCCTGAAACTCCACAGCTGTTTCCGGTGCTGGGCAGAGGTTGCTAGCACTCTGCCCTGTTGCCAGCACTTCTGCTGGGGACTCCACACCATCTGCTCTGGCTAACTGTTGGGGAGGGAAAAGGGCTGCTTCTCCTCCCTGTATCTCTAAAATCCACTGGGAAAGAGGAACCATCACCTTCTCACCTCGGGCCTCCAAAACTGCCATGGGTGTAGAGCAGGGGTCTGCAGTACTTTGTCCTGCTGCCAGTACTTGAGCAGGCGATGTATAATCCATAACACCCTCTGAACAGCCCATTAAGTCCATACCTTCTGTAATCTGTGGCTGGAGAGATGAGCCAATTGCCCTAGCTCCCTGGAACTCCACATCATCCACTTCGGCTTTAGAGATGGCAATCTTCAGATTTTCCACTGCCGATTCTTCAGCCAGGATTTCATAGTTGCCAACTGGTATTTCCTGATAGTCCCAGGCAAAGGTAGCACCACCCTGCTGCTGAGCAGATTCTAGCAGCTGTCTGTAGGCGATCTCCAGCTCCCATTCCTGAACGGCCAGAAACTCCAAATCTTCCTCTGCCCAGTGCCCTTCCGAGACATTCAGTTTTCGCTCTCTGTGCTCCATTATTTCCTCCAAACGCCACTCCTGATCACTCCCAAAGTCACGGTCACTGGACAGCCTCCAATACAACAATCCCAGGCCATCATAGTCAAAGCCTTCCGTGGGGCTGTCATCCGCTGACCATGGGCACTCCTGGGCTACATACCACCGGAGGGCTCTGTAGCTCATGTCCAACCGCATCTCTGCCCGGATCAGCCTGCTTAACTCAGCTGTCCACTCCTGCTTCGGTTGTTCTCCCAATAACAGCATTCATACTTCATACTGCGACCAGTACCTTACATAGACGGATGGGAGAACCTTTCCCTGGTGTTGCTGCTCGAGAGCTAGCGCTTTCTTCCAGAGTTCGCAGCGGATCGAATCAGACCATCCCATCAGGACCTCCTCTGATACTGGTCCTCTATGCTGTATCTGCATCTCTCGCAACCTCCTTCTGAATTCCTCTTCCATGGCGGCTGGTATCTGTATCTCTCCTCTCCTTTCAGTTGGTGCTGCTTCTTTAGGTTTTGTCTCCGATTGCCGTATTTCCGCCATTCTCTGCTCATGTTGCCGCTCATCCTGCCGCTGGATGTCTCTAATGGCTTCCTGTATGGCGGTCTCTGATGGGTTAGCTCCATATAATGCCAACCGCTGTCGAACTCGTTGTTGAAACAAGTCTTCAACTGACCGGGGTCCTGCATCACCATCCCTCTGATCCATCTCCACTAGTTCCCTGGTCAAGGTGGCCTTGTTCTTTGTCCCACCAGTGCCTCCACGGCTCTCAAGTAAGTCTTTCAGCGTGGCTTTCCTGCAGGCTGCATAGCTGGTCATTCACTGCAGTGGTTTGGAGTGTCCCAGTAACTGGAGGGAAGATCCCACTGCTGCCAACCAATGTAACGGCACCCCAAATACGAAAGGGGGTAACGCCGTTTAGATAGCTTCCCTCTCCTGGACACACATTCCCTATCGATCCTCCACAGCCAGACGACCACTTCCTATAGGATTAATCCTTCCAGAGATACGAGACAACGCTCTGTATTTCAAGTTTCAAAACAGGGAATGACTTTATTTTCAAAACACATGGTAACACATTTCTCTTCAAAACCCTTCCCTCCCATCCTTGGGGAACAGGGCGGGTTAAACTGTCCAATGACTATGGTGATACAGGTCAGGTGTGTTCAAACTTCTCCTTCAGTAAACAGTCTTAGCAGGAGGGGTGATTCCCCCCCCTCCTCACAGAAGACACTTCAACATCCCATAATATGCAGCCAGACGGTCGACCAGCTCCAATCCACATCGTCACAGTAGCAGACTTAATTCATAATAGACAATAGAATGCAATCACACCTCATCACAGCAAGGATTACACAACCCCCAACCACAGTACACACCCAATCTAGATACAATGTATAAACAGCATTGAATGTGGCTATCATAGGTCATAGTGGGGTTTTTCCATTCACCCTGTGCCCAGAGTGACCCCCATAGTTGCCAACAGTTTCAAACCCTTCTTCCCATTCAAACCCTTTTCCCGGATTTATTTTGTCCCGGCCAATGTCCCGGCCAATCCGTTTTTTCCCGGTTTCCACGACTTTGGCCGCCGCGGGCCGACGCCGCTAGAGGTCCACGGCCGGCGGAGACAATGTCTCCGCCGGCCGCCATTTTAAAGAAGACCAAAACCAGGATGTAGTACAATAGAAAATAAAGCTGCTGCGGCGCCGCCCATACCCCGCGTCTCCCCCTGGGTGGGCGGCGCCGCAGCAGCTTTATCTTCTATTGTACTACATCCGTGTTTTGGCTGGCCGGCCGGCCACCCCCCCGCCCCGCCCCGCCCCGCTGCAGGTCTGTCTGTAATGGAAAGGGGCGGGGGTGGGCGGCGCCACAGCTTAATTTTTTGTGCAGCCACGCGGTCGGCTCCGCCTCTATTTTGTTCCCCCTCGGGAAAGGGGAAACAGTAATGGCGGTCGAGACAGGAGACACCTGGTTAAGGGGGGACTCCGCTGGGGACACCTGATGTAAGGGGGGACTCCGCTGGGGATGCCTGTTGTAAGGGGGGACTCCGCTGAGGACACCTGATGTAAGGAAGGACTCCGCTGGGGACGCCTGACGTAAGGGGGGACTCCACTGGGGACGCCTGATGTAAGGGGGGACTCCGCTGGGGACGCCTGTTGTAAGGGGGGACTCCGCTGGGGACGCCTGATGTAAGGGGGGACTCCGCTGGGGACGCCTGATGTAAGGGGGGACTCCACTGGGGACGCCTGATGTAAGGGGGGACTCCACTGGGGATGCCTGATGTAAGGGGGGACTCCGCTGGGGACACCTGATGTAAGGGGGGACTCCGCTGGGGACGCCTGATGTAAGGGGGGACTCCACTGGGGATGCCTGATGTAAGGGGGGACTCCACTGGGGATGCCTGATGTAAGGGGGGACTCCGCTGGGGACGCCTGATGTAAGGGGGACTCCACTGGGGATGCCTGATGTAAGGGGGGACTCCACTGGGGACGCCTGATGTAAGGGGGGACTCCACTGGGGACGCCTGATGTAAGGGGGACTCCGCTGGGGACGCCTGATGTAAGGGGGGACTCCGCTGGGGACACCTGATGTAAGGGGGGACTCCACTGGGGACGCCTGATGTAAGGGGGACTCCACTGGGGATGCCTGATGTAAGGGGGGACTCCACTGGGGATGCCTGATGTAAGGGGGGACTCTGCTGGGGACGCCTGATGTAAGGGGGGACTCCGCTGGGGACACCTGATGTAAGGGGGGACTCCGCTGGGGACACCTGATGTAAGGGGGGACTCCGCTGGGGACACCTGATGTAAGGGGGGACTCCGCTGGGTACGCCTGATGTAAGGAAGGACTCCGCTGGGTAAAGCTGATGTAAGGATGGACTCCATTGGGGGCACCTGACGGCATCTGGTGGCAGGCGACGTGGCAGGTGACACACTTGGGGCTTACAGTGATTCGGCATTATGGTGAGTTGAATGATTTAATTTTATATTACAATGTAATAATAGAAATAATGCGCTTCAATCATCCTGACACCATAACAAACATGGTGTCGGGATGATTGAAGCGCCAACAGGTGTTTTGGAGTATACTTATCTGCCAATTTTGTTACACATTTCTATTGTGGTGTAGGATCTGGCTTCTTTCTTTCTATTTCTTTCTCTCTCTTTCTCTCACCTCGGACTGTAGCCACACCCCTTTGAACCACGCCCATTTAAGCCACACCCACTATCGTGCGCAAACCACGCCCATTTTTCGCCGCGGCGCGCTTTGCGTGCCGCATTTTTCATTTCAGCATGACACGCCTACAAACGAATGCCCCGCCCCCTAATTATAGCAAGGCTCCGCCTCAATACAAAAAAAGTGTCCCAGATGTTTTTTTTCCAATGTTGGCAACTATGGACCCCCTGTCACACAATCACAGATTATAGTGGGGGTTTTCATTCACCCTGTGCCCCTAAGGTCTAGACTTAAAATCCCTTTAAGCCCTGTACTAGATCCATACGTGTGCGCACAGGGTGTGCCAGGTGTGCCCAGGCACATCCTAATCACCCTTTACAGCACAGATTCCCCCTACTTCCCTGGCTCCCTCCTTCCCCCTGCAGTGCTACCAGCTTCCCTCCTCTCCCGCCAGTTGTTGCTGCAAGGATGTTTTAGGAGTGGAGGAAAGGGCCGGTAAATATGTAATTGACCATCCCCTTCCCTTTCTGAATGAACATCGTGGGTGATCAGTAGTGTGTGTTTGAGCTTTGAGGTGCACACCCTAATGCAATAGACTGCGCACACCTATGACTAGATCACACAAAGACATTGTAGACAATTGTGCTCTTCCAACCTTGTGGTAAAAGTTTGGTGAAGACCCTTTTCTGTTCCAGCATGACTGTGCCCCCCCCCCCGCCCCAGTGTACAAAGCCAGCTCCATAAAGATATGGTGTGACCAGTTTGGTGTGGAGGAACTAGAGTGTCCTGCACAGAGCCCTAACCTCAACCCTACTGCACACCTTTGGGATGAATTGGAAGCCCCATTGTGACCAATTACTTTTTTTTTTTTGGCACCCAACATGTGAGCCAGGTCCTCTCACCCAACTTTACTACCTGACCTTACAAATGGGCACATGTTTCCCCAGACACCCTTCAAAATCTTGTGGAAAGCCTTCCCAGAAGAGTGGAGTCAGCTCCATAAAGACATGGTGTGACCAGTTTGGTTTAGAGGAACTCCAGTGTCCTGCACAGAGCCCTGACCTCAACCCTACTGAGCATCTTTGGGATGAATTGGAAGCCCCATTGTGACCAATTACTTTTTTTTTTTGGCACCCAACATGTGAGCCAGGTCCTCTCACCCAACTTTACTACCTGACCTTATAAATGGGCACATGTTTCCCCAGACATCCTTCAAAATCTTGTGGAAAGCCTTCCCAGAAGAGTGGAGTCAGTTCCATAAAGACATGGTGTGACCAGTTTGGTTTAGAGGAACTCGAGTGTCCTGTACAAAGCCCTGACCTCAACCCTACTGAGCATCTTTGGGATGACTTGAAAGGCTGATTGTGAGCCAGGTCTTCTCATCAAATGCTCTTTTGACGGTAGCCTTTGTCTTGAAAGCATGCCTGGCCTTCCGTTCCACACTTTGGTTTCTATCCTGAACTAAATATACTGTATATATATAAACTAATCAAATAAATATATACTAAACAAATGGGTACAAATTCCCATAGATACCTTCAAAATCTTGTGGAAAGCCTTCCCAGAAGAGTGGAGGATGTTATGGTCACAAAGGGGGGGCAACACCATGTTAATGGCCATGGGGGAGGGGGGGAAACTCCATATTAATGGCCATGGTTTTGGGACTAAATTGCCCAACAAGCTCATAAGTGTGATGGTCAGGGGTAAACATTTAGTAACTGTTGGGTGAAGACCCTTTTCTCCTACTGAACACCTTTGTGATAAATTGGAACACAGATTGTGAGCCAGGTCTTCTCATCCAACATCAGTACCCGACCTCACAAATGCTCTTTTGGGTGTAGCATTTACCTTGGAGGACCAGACATCTTTTAAACCCCCCAGAAGTGTGTCCTATGTTGAAGATTCTTTAGTTGGTGTAACCCTCAAGAGCGTGAAGATCCAAGGCACAGATGGTGAGACACCAGTTGTGAGTCAGGTCTTCTGCTTTGACATCAGTAACTGACCTCACCAATGGACACAAAGACCCACCGACACCCCCCATAATCTTGTGGAACGTGTTCCCAAAAGAGTGGAGAATGGTATAGAAGGAGTGTGGGGGGGGGGTGTAGGGTGACCACATTTCCAAACTACCTTTCAGGGACACACCCCCTTCCCAAAAATCAGCTTGTGCTATAACGAATCACAGTACAGTGATTGGACACAAGAGGCCGGATTTATTATTTCTCCAATCACAAGCAGGGGGCGGGGATTGTGCTCCTCCAGGCATTCCCGGCCAGGACAAATACTGTCAGTAAGTAAAGCGGTGATGTGGCGGCCTTTTTTGGGGGCATCAGATTGGCCTGGGGGGTGGCTGTGTCAGTTTCATTCCGGGACACTGTATTGTCCTGGAACGAAGGTGCCCGGGACACACCTGCAAAATGCGGGACTGACCCGGGCAATCCGGGACACGTGGTCACCCTACTCAGGCGCCTGCAACTTACACAACTACCGCCCGCTCAGACTCTCAGGCGCCAGCAAGTTCCGCAACTAAAACGAATTTCTCGGGGGTGGCAATTGCCCCGTTGCCCCCCCCTGGATCCGCCTCTGTAAGACGCTCGGCGCAACTCGCGCATTGCGCACTAGGGAACCGGGCAGTGAAGCCGCAACGCTTCACTTCCTGATTCCCTCACCGAGGATGGCGGCGGGGGCAGCCGAGAGACGAGCGATTGCTCGTCTTCTGCTGCCAACATCGCGGGCACCGTGGACAGGTAATGCCCTGTACACACGATTGGATTTTCCAATGGGATAAAATCTGATGGAATTTTTCAGCGGAATTCCGTTCAAGCTTGTTTTGCATACACACTGTCACACCAAATTCCGACCGTCAAGAACCCGGTGATGTACAACACTACGACGAGCCGAGAAAAATTAAGTTCAATGCTTCCGAGCATGCGTCGACTTGATTCTGAGCGTGCGTGTTTTTTTTCTCCGTTGGAGTTCCACACAGACGATCAGGATTTTTTTTAGGGCTGTTACTGATTAAAATCGATTAATCGACTATTTTTAATTAATTATAACGGACAGACATAAAACCCCAAGGATCTCTTTCCGTCACACTGTTTGAAGTTCTCACAGAACGTTTCCCTTTTTGTCCCCTTCCCCTGATGGAGCCTGATGCATCCTCCTGCTCCACAGAGGCAAAGGTACCTCAATCCAGTGGGTGCAGTTTGCTCACATCCAGCAGGGTAAGTCTCCCTGTCCAGGCTGTCCGGCAGTGGCGGTGCGTCCATAGTGGGCGCAGGAGCGCCGCCCCCTCTCTCTCCTGCACCCGTCACTCACAACAATACATAGGTTCATGCATTGCATGAATCTATGTATTGTCGCCGCCGCTGCTGCCCACTATTCAGATGGCCGGGCCCCCTGTTGAGTGCCGGCCATCTGAATAACAGCGGCTGGTTGGTTTTTGGAAGTGCCTATCAGAGCCAGTGGCTCTGATAGGCTTCCCGATTACAGCCTGAGGTCTGTAATCGGCTTCCGAATAGTTAACCAGAGGACGCACGGGGGGGTGCATTCCTTGGTTAACACTGACAGGCGTCTCAGCCAATCAGGTTCACCGGGTCTGGTTACCGGTAACCTGATTGGCTGAAGCGACATTGAGGGCGGGAGAAGACATTGAGGATGGAAGAAGGACGGCGCTGACCCGAGGAAGGTAAGTGCCGGGCTGGGGGGAAACTGGCTGTATTTGGGGGATAACTGGCTGCATTTTGGGGCAAACTGGCTGTATTTGGGGGAAACTGGCTGCATTTGGGGACAAACTGGCTGCATTTGGGGGGAAACTGGCTGTATTTGGGGACAAATTGGCTGTATTTGGGGACAAACTGGCTGCATTTGGGGACAAACTGGCTGTATTTGGGGACAAACTGGCTGCATTTGGGTCGAAACTGGCTGTATTTGGGGGTAAACTGGCTGTATTTGGGGACAAACTGGCTGTATTTGGGGACAAACTGGCTGCATTTGAGGGGAAACTGGCTGCATTTGGAGACAAACTGGCTGCATTTGGGGGGAAACTGGTTGTATTTGGGGACAAACTGGCTGTATTTGGGGGGAAACTGGCTGCATTTGGGGACAAACTGGCTGCATTTGGGGGGAAACTGGCTGCATTTGGGGACAAACTGGCTGTATTTGGGGGTAAACTGGCTGTATTTGGGGGGAACCTGGCTGTATTTGGGGGGAACCTGGCTGTATTTGAGGGGGCAAACTGGTGGCGTTTGGGCACAGTGGCTGCGTTTAATGGGCACAGTGGCGTGATTTTTTTCTTTTTTTCAGTTTGTTTGCGCCCCCCCAAAAATTTTGAGCACCGGTGACGTCACGGACATCGACGTCACCGGACTCCTCCCCCCCTTCCCTTCGTTAGCAGACGCAGGCACTTGAGGAAGGGGGGAGGAGTCCGGTGACGTAGATTGTCCGTGACGTCACCGGATCTCCGACGGAACTCCCTGAAGACCCGGAAGCCGGCGGAGAGGTGAGTACCGATCAAAAGAATTTAGATCAATTAAAAAAATTAACGATTAATCGAGGAATCAATCGTCAATTTCCACAGCCCTAATTTTTTTCCATCGGAAATAAATAAAACATGTTCTATTTCTAAACTCCGATGGGGCCCACACACGGTCGGAATATCCGATGAAAAAATTCCCTTTTTTTCATCGGAAATTCCGATCGTGTGTACAAGGCATTAGTGTCCATTTAGTAAAAGTCATCAGCTGCAGTATTTGTAGCTGCTGGCTTTTAATATATTTTTTTAAGTTGGAGCTCCACTTTAAGCTAGGCCTTCTTATCCAATAACAAGCCATCATCTATCACACAGCCATGTAAAACATTTCCACCTTTCACACCTTCAAATGCACCAACCAGCAGAATCCTTTGGTATTTAAAGGAGAAGTATGGGATGGGTTCAATAACTAGTACATATCACATTAGTCACATATCAGCTAATCTTTTTTTCCTACCTCTTTTAGTTTTTACAGTATGTGCACATGAACTTTCCTTCAGCTGGCAAAAAACGGTCTTGAAAAGTTCTCAGGGGGTGTGAACATCTCCACCAACACACCCCCTGCCTCTGTCCCCCCTCCCCTAAGAGACGTGTCTGTGCTGATAGATAGGGAGGAGGGAGCAGCTACGCTCTGTGAAGTCTCAGAAACAAGCAGAGGGAGGAGAGCCGACATCAATCAAGCAATATGACAGAAAAAGGGGGTGGATCCAGACTCTATATTCACACCATTGTCTGGATGATGCTGTATGAAAGACTGTAGAACCTCCCACAGGTATTTATCTCGATTTTAACAGAATGGGGGGCACTTCTGAGAGGGCTGGGAGGGTTTATAGATATCAGCAGCTCACCTAGAATAGATGTAAGCAAAAAAAAGGAAACCCATACTTCTCTTTTAAATGACCATAGCAGCCTTTTTATTAGCAACATACAAATATGCAGAAAAACATTTTAAATACAACAACAACCCGATAACAACCTCCATATAAGTCTAAGGTCTTTGAAGGCACATTAGTAAGGTCAAAAGACTTGCATCTGTAAAATCACTTATGAAGCCCTCAGCTGTATCCCACCACCTCAAGGACAAATCATCCTCAAGTTACCGACACCCAGGACTTTTTTTTCAGCAGGAACGCGGGAGAACGCAGTTCCGGCACCTCCCAAACTGAATGTATGTAATGGAAAGAGGTTCTGGGGTGTGCTGGAGAGTCGATTAGTGTTGGCTGCTGGGGGATCTATTGTTGCTGGAGGGTATCTCTTTTGCAAAGGAAGGGGGTCTATTGTTAATGGGGAGTTCTTCTGTTGCGCGTCAGGAATCTATTGTTGTTGGGGGGGGGGTCAGTCATTGCTAGGAGGGATGTACTGTTGAGGGAGGGGTCTTTGTTGCTTGCTGCTGGAGGGTCTATTGATGCTGGCTACTGGGGAGTCTATTGTTGCTGGAGGGGATCTATTTTTGCAGGGGGGGTCTGTTGTTGCTGGTGGGGGATCTATTGTTGCTGGGGGTGGGTCTTATGTTGCAGGGGGTCAATGGTTGCTGGAAGGGATCTGCTGGCTGCTGGAGGGTCTATTGATGCTGGCTACTGGGGAAGCTATTGTTGCTGGAGGGATCTATTTTTGCAGGGGGAGTCTATTGTTGCTGGGGGTGGGTCTTATGTTGCAGGGGGTCAATGGTTGCTGGAAGGGATCTGCTGGCTGCTGGAGGGTCTATTGATGCTGGCTACTGGGGAAGCTATTGTTGCTGGAGGGGATCTATTTTTGCAGGGGGGGGTCTATTGCTGCTGGTGGGGGATCTATTGTTGCTGGGGTGGGTCTTATGTTGCAGGGGGTCAATCTTTGCTGGGCGGGAGCACTGCTGACTTCCTGGGTTTTCTTTTTATAGTCATCATAATCAGGGCTTTTTTTCTCAGAGAATAGGTGCAGGTACTCCCCCCTTTCGAGTCACCCCTTGTCTCCGCCCCTACCCACCTTTGAGCACATCCTTTGGTACCACCCCCTAGCCACCTCCCAGTCCGCCCCTTTTAGAAAATACAGAACCAAGTATCTTTTTTTTTTTTGGTGCCAAGTAATTTGTATGGAATGTGTTAATTATAACAAGAAAAGCAGTAAAATAGATATCCCCAGCAATTACAGACCCCAACACCAACAATAGATGCCCCCACTAAAACAATAGACCCACTTCAGCAACAATAGACCCCCTCCAGCAAAAAGATATCTCCTAGCAGCCAACATCAATAGACCCTTCAGCAGCCAGCAACCATAGACCCCTCCCTCAGCAATAGATCCCCCACCAGCAAAAACAGACCCTCCCCAACTATAGACCCCTTCCAGCAGCTAGCATCAATAGATCCTCCATTATATCCCAGCACCCCTTGCCATTACATAAATCCAGTGCTAGAGGTGCCGGAACTGAGTTCTCCCGCGTTCCCGCTGAAAAAATAGCCCTGATCATAACAAATGTTCGTAATTTTACAAAATTTTACGAATCTAACGAAAATTCGTATTTTGTACGAATCCAAATTGAATTTCGGACACGAATTCCGAAATACTAATTTTCGGCCAATACGAAACCGAACGGAACTAAACGAAACAAATTTATTGGCGGCGCCCATGTCTAAAGCCTAGTAGTAGCCCAAGTAGACGGGTTGCCACAAGTCAAAGACGGTTACATTGTGGTTTTCTTTCCATGCTTGTGAGTAGTTTTTATTACTTTCTATCTTAATAAATACATCGAAGGGATAATGCACAAGGCTGGTGCGCCCTCTTTTTTTTCTATTCTCTCAGAAGATACACCATACCTGAGATGGGTCCTCAGTCCTTATTCACCTCAGTTAACCATAAAAGTTTGGTGTGTAGGAACTCCGATCCTAGAAACTCCGATTCTGGAATGAAGGAACTCTAATCCCATCTCACTGCCACAAATTGCATTTAGAAAAATGTTTTTTTTTTTTTTAACTAGGATTGCTTTATTAAACAACCTGTGGTACAAATAATTGACATGTTTCTTACAAAGGAAATAACAAAACTGATTTGGAATGGTGGGAAACCCACCCGATACTGCCTGACCACCACAGTGGATCGAAAATCTCATGAGAAGATTCTCAAGCAGGGATGAGCCGAACACCCCCCTGTTCGGTTCGCACCAGAACCTGCGAACAGACAAAATGTTCGCGCGAACTTTAGAACCCTATTAAATACAATGGACTCGAACGTTCGAAATATAAAGTGCTAATTTTAAAGGCTAATATGCAAGTTATTGTCCTAAAAAGTGTTTGGGGACCCGGGTCCTGCCCCAGGGGACATGTATCAATGCAAAAAGAAGTTTTAAAAACGGCCGTTTTTTCGGGAGCAGTGATTTTAATAATGCTTAAAATGAAAAAATAAAAGTGAAATATTCCTTTAAATTTCGTACCTGGGGGGTGTGTATGATATGCATGTGAAGTGGCGCATGTTTCCTGTGCTTAGAACTGTCCCTGCACAAAGTGTCATTTTTGAAGGAAAAAAAGTAATTTAAAACGCGGCTTTTATCAATACATAGAAAAGTCATTGATAAAAAAAAAAAAAGCGTGGGGGTTCCCCCAAATTCAATTACCAGGCCCTTTAGGTCTGGAATGGATATTAAAGGGAACCCTGCCGCAAATAAAAAAAAAATGGCGTGGGGTTCCCCCTAAATATCCATACCAGGCCCTTGAGATCTGGCATGGATTTTAAGGGGAACTCCACCCCAAATTTAAAAAAAAATGGCGTGGAGTCCCCCTAAAAATCCATACCAGACCCCTTATCCGAGCACGCAACCTGGCCGGCCGCAGGGGAAAAGGGGGGGATGAGAGAGCGGCCCCCCTCCCTCCTGAACCATACCAGGCCACATGCCCTCAACATGGGGAGGATGTCCCCATGTTGATGGGGACAAGGGCCTCATCCCCACAACCCTTGCCCGGTGGTTGTGGGGGTCTGCGGGCGGGGGGCTTATCGGAATCTGGAAGACCCCTTTAACAAAGGGGACCCCCAGATCCCGGCCCCCCCCCTATGTGAATTGGTAAGGGGTACATTGTACCCCTACCATTTCACGAAGAAAGTGTCAAAAAATGTAAAAAAAAACACACAAACACCTTGAAAAAGTTTTAAATGCATTTTTTTCTTTCAAAAATGACATTTTTTGCAGGGACAGTTCTAAGCACGGGAAACATCCGCCACTTTACATGCATATCATACACACCCCCCAGGTACGAAATTTAAAGGAATATTTCACTTTTATTTTTTCATTTTAAGCATTATTAAAATCACTGCTCCCGAAAAAACGGGCGTTTTAAAAAAAACAATTTGCATTGATACATGTCCCCTGGGGTAGGACCCGGGTCCCCAAACACTTTTTAGGACAATAACTTGCATATTAGGCTTTATAATTAGCACTTTAGATTTCTCCCATAGACTTTTCGAATTTGCCGCGAACACCCCAATTTGTTCGCTGTTCGGCGAACAGGCAACGTTCGAGTCGAACATGAGTTCGACTCGAACTCGAAGCTCATCCCTATTCTCTAGCACTGTACAGGTGCCCAATCATTCTCACTGGTTTTGGAATCCAAGGCTTTCCAAGGATTTTACAGGGAAGCTCAGTGATGTCACCTTTAACCACTTCCCGCCCGGCCTATAGCAGAATGACGGCCGGGCGGTGGTTCAGTGGTCCAGCAGGATAACAGCCGCCGCGCGCCCGTGGGGGCGCGCATCGCAGTGATCGGTGGTGCGGTATGTCAGTCTGACACATCGCAACACTGATCTCGGTAAAGAGCCTCCGGCAGAGGCTTTTTACCACGTGATCAGCCGTGTCCAATCACGATGTAAATAGGAAGAGCCGTTGATCGGTTCTTCCTCACTCGCGTCTGACAGACGCGAGTAGAGGAGAGCTGATCGGCGGCTCTTCAGACAGGGGGGGTCTGCGCTGATTATTTATCAGTGCAGCCCCCCCTCGGATGCCCCCACTGGACCACCAGGATGCCGCCCAGGACCACCAGGAAGCACCTTACATGTGGATGGCCAGGCAAGTCCCCCATGGCCATCCACATGTAAAAATGTATGCACAACATATGCCAATCAGTGCCCACAAATGGGCACTGACTGGCAGCATCATGGCACAAATACATTTGTGATGCCCAGCAATTCCAGCCACCAGTGTCATCAGTGCCACCCACCAGTGTCCATCAGTGCCACCTATCAGTGCCCATCTGTGCCCATCAGTGCCCACCTATCAGTGCCCATCCATGCCACCTATCAGTGCCACCCATAAGTACCCATCAGTGCTGCCTATGAGTGCCCATCAGTGCCGCCTATGAGTGCCCATCAGTGCCACCTATGAGTACCCATCAGTGCCCCCTATGAGTGCCCATCAGTGCCGCATACCAGTGCCACCTATCAGTGCCCATCTGTGCCGCCTATCAGTGCCCATCAGTGCTGTCTATCAGTGCCCATCATTAGTGCCCATAAGTGCCACCTCATCGGTGCCACCTCATTGGTGTCACCTCATCGGTGCCCATCAGTGCCGCCTTATCAGTACCCGTCAGTGCAGCCATATCAGTGCCCGTCATTGAAGAAGAAAAGGTACTTATTTACAAAAAATAACAGAAAAAAAGAAAAACGTTGTTTTTTTTTCAAAATTTTTGCTATTTTTTTATTTGTTGCGCAAAAAAAAAAAATCACAGAGGTGATCAAATACCACCAAAAGAAAGCGCTATTTGTGGGAACAAAATGATAAAAAATTTGTTTGGGTACAGTGTAGTATGACCGCGCAATTGTCATTCAAATTGCGACAGCGCTGAAAGCTGAAAATTGGCTTGGGCAGGAAGGTGTATAAGTGCCCGGTCCTGAAGTGGTTAACTAGATAAGCATGCCAGAAGTCAGGGTGTAAGTTAGTATTTTTCTTTCTTTTTTTTTTTTTATATTTTGTAGCATTCACTTCTTTTTTTTTATTTGGAGGGATGGTGGGCTTCCACATACTGTAACCAAATATAGAAAGAGGATTGGGGTTGGACTATAACGGTGCCCACAGATAATAATAGAAAACAAGAATAATTAAAAGGTAAACTTTATTATAAACATATTTAAAAACCAATTAAATCAGATCATTGTGTTTCATTGTGTTTCATTAAACCTCTCCATTATGGTGGTCACACAAATGAAGTTCCGGTTATACAAAGGTTATATGTTCGTATGATATCCCGACATGTTTCGCCTTATGGCTTCATCAGTACAGAGGAACACAAAAATACAGTATAAAAAAAATATACAACAACATTGCATAAATAAAGAATAACGAGTATAACTTTGCCATTGTCCACCCATCCCAAAGCTTACCCCTAGAGAGCCCCCAGAAGTTCACCACCGGGATCAGGACCAAAGAGTCCAAATGATGCATTAGGTTTACCCTCTATGCACCTTTGATATATGCAATCTGGTGCGTTTATACTTTGTCATTTATCAAGATCCTATGACTAGAAGTTTACCTTTATAAATTACTTTTCTTTCTTTGTTAGCCTGGCCTTTGTGTTTTCTCTGTGGCCGCATGCCCTCTCCTCGTTGGTCCTGATCCCGGTGGTAACCTTCTGGGGGCTTTTTAGGGGTAAGCTTTGGAAAGAGTGGACAATGGAAAATTAGTTATACCTGTTTTTCTTTATTTATGCAATGTTGTATAAGTATATTTGTTTGATGCTGTATTTTTGTATTCCTATTTATAGTCTCTCGTGTCTTCTGGTTGGTTCGTTAATCTCCTGATGAAGCCATAAGGCGAAACATGTCGGGATATCATACGAACATATAACCTTTGTATAACCAGAACTTCACTTGTATGACCACCATAATGGAGATGTATAATGAAACGCAATGATCTGATTTGATTGTTTTTTATTCATGTTTATTTAAAATGTTACCTTTTAATTATTCTTGGTTTCTATTATTATCCCAATCCTCTTTCTATATTTGACTTTTCGGGATGAGGTGCCGGGTGTCCTATGCTTACGTAGGTAGGACAAAATACATAAATACTGTAACCAAACCTTGAATAAAAATGCAAGGTGTGCTTTAACAAGTCAACGTCTAACTGGACATGTAGTAACTGTTAGGGGCCGGTTCAGCCTTGTAAATCTTAAATTACACAATAGTTTTTTTAACAGCAGCAGACAAGAGGTTATAAGGCCTGAGACAGACATAAGAGAGCAGTCCATTGAGACTCGGAGCTGAAATCACTCTGTTCTTGGTTTTCTTTTATAGCCACGTCTTCACCTTTGCTTTCCTTTATTCATGCCAAATGAAACAGAAGATGAAAGGTAATTGATGGGCTTCGCTCAGTTCCCCGAAGGACCAAGATTGTTAGAGGCTCATTTCTGTTCAGCATTTTCTCAAGTGCCATGAAAGATGGTTGCCTTCTGACTTACTTACCCCAATCTCTTTAATACCCTCAGACACACTTAGGAAGTTGCACAGTAAAGCAAATGTAAACCCAACCACTAATATCTAACATAGGCTTCAACGTGTTAATGTCATTTCAAAACTCATTTCCAATCTTTAAAACATATGCAGTTTTATAAAAAAATAATCCCTGGTGGTCTTCTTGGTCATCCACAATCCATAAATCTGAAGAAGACCTCCATTTTACCCTTGTGTAAACATGCACAGACATACATGTCTGGACTACATGGGTCTTCACCCCCCCCCTCCGAGCCTCCTCCAGACCTGGCAATTCCCCATTAGGCCTTCCTCCGTTCCTTTCCCCCTACCTCATAAAGCCACCCAAACTACCAGAATTCCCCATTAGGCCTTCCTCTGCACCTTGCCCCTTACCCCATAAAGCCACCCAAAGTACCAGAATTCCCCATTAGGCCTTCCTCCATTCCTTGCACCCTACCCCATAAAGCCATCCAAACTACCAGAATTCCTCATTAGGCCTTCCTCCGTTCCTTGCCCCCTACTCCATAAAGCCACCCAAACTACCAGAATTCCTTATTAGACCTTCCTCCGTTCCTTGCCCCCTACCTCATAAAACCACCCAAACTACCAGAATTCCCCATTAGGACTTCCTCTGTTCCTTGCCCCCTACCTCATAAAGCCACCCAAACTACCAGAATTCCTCATTAGTCCTTCCTTCGTTCCTTGTCCCCTACCCCATAAAGCCACTCAAACTACCAAAATTCCCCATTAGGCCTCCCTCCGATCCTTGCCCCCTACCCAATAAAGCCACCCAAACTACCAGAATTCCTCATTATGCCTTCCTCCGTTCCTTGCCCCCTACCCCATAAATCCACCCAAACTACCAGAATTCCCCATTAGGCCTTCCTCCGTTCCTTGCCCCCTACCCCATAAAGCCACCCAAACTACCAGAATTCCTCATTAGGCCTTCCTCCGTTCCTTGCCCCCTACCTCATAAAGCCACCCAAACTACCAGAATTTCCCATTAGGCCTTCCTCTGTTCCTTGCCCCCTACCCCATAAAGCCACCCAAAGTACCAGAATTCCCCATTAGGCCTTCCTCCATTCCTTGCCCCCTACCCCATAAAGCCACCCAAACTACCAGAATTCCTCATTAGGCCTTCCTCCGTTCCTTGCCCCCTACCCCATAAAGCCACCCAAACTACCAGAATTCCTTATTAGACCTTCCTCCGTTCCTTGCCCCCTACCCCATAAAGCCACCCAAACTACCAGAATTCCTCATTAGACCTTCCTCCGTTCCTTGCCCCCTACCTCATAAAGCCACCCAAACTACCAGAATTCCCCATTAGGCCTTCCTCTGCACCTTGCCCCCTACCCCATAAAGCCACCCAAACTACCAGAATTCCTCATTAGGCCTTCCTCTGTTCCTTGCCCCCTACCCCATAAAGCCACCCAAACTACCAGAATTCCTCATTAGGCCTTCCTCCGTTCCTTGCCCCCTACCTCAGAAAGCCACCCAAACTACCAGAATTCCTCATTAGGCCTTCCTCCGTTCCTTGCCCCCTACCTCATAAAGCCACCCAAACTACCTGAATTCCCCATTAGGCTTTCCTCTGCACCTTGCCCCCTACCCCATAAAGCCACCCAAAGTACCAGAATTCCCCATTAGGCCTTCCTCCATTCTTTGCCCCTACCCCATAAAGCCACCCAAACTACCAGAATTCCCCATTAGGCCTTCCTTCGTTCCTTGCCCCTTACCCCATAAAGCCACCCAAACTACCAGAATTCCTCATTAGGCCTTCCTCCGTTCCTTTCCCCCTACCTCATAAAGCCACCCAAACTACCAGAATTCCCCATTAGGCCTTCCTCCATTCTTTTCCCTTACCCCATAAAGCCACCCAAACTACCAGAATTCCCCATTAGGCCTTCCTCCGTTCCTTGCCCCCTACCCCATAAAGCCACCCAAACTACCAGAATTCCCCATTAGGCCTTCTTCCGTTCCTTGCCCCCTACCTCATAAAGCCACCCAAACTACCAGAATTCCTCATTATGCCTTCCTCCGTTCCTTGCCCCCTACCCCATAAAGCCACCCAAACAAACAGAATTCCTTATTAGGCCTTCCTCCGTTCCTTTCCCCATACCTCATAAAGCCACCCAAGCTACCAGAATTCCCCATTAGGCCTTCCTCCGTTCTTTGCCCCTACCCCATAAAGCCACCCAAACTACCAGAATTCCCCATTAGGCCTTCCTCCGTTCCTTGCCCCCTACCCCATAAAGCCACCCAAACTACCAGAAATCCCCATTAGGCCTTCTTCCGTTCCTTGCCCCCTACCTCATAAAGCCACCCAAACTACCAGAATTCCTCATTATGCCTTCCTCCGTTCCTTGCCCCCTACCTCATGAAGCCACCCAAACTACCAGAATTCCTCATTATGCCTTCCTCCGTTCCTTGCCCCCTACCTCATAAAGCCACCCAAACTACCAGAATTCCCCATTAGGCCTTCCTCCGTTCTTTGCCCCTACCCCATAAAGCCACCCAAACTACCAGAATTCCCCATTAGGCCTTCCTCCGTTCCTTGCCCCCTACCCCATAAAGCCACCCAAACTACCAGAATTCCCCATTAGGCCTTCTTCCGTTCTCTGCCCCCTACCTCATAAAGCCACTCAAACTACCAGAATTTCTCATTATTCCTTCCTCCGTTCCTTGCCCCCTACCCCATAAAGCCACCCAAACTACCAGAATTGTCCATTAGGCCTTCCTCCGTTCCTTACCCCCTACCCCATAAAGCCACCCAAACTACCAGAATTCCTCATTAGGCCTTCCTTCGTTCCTTGCCCCTACCCCATAAAGCCACCCAAACTACCAGAATTCCCCATTAGGCCTTCCTCCGTTCCTTGCCCCCTACACCATAAAGCCACCCAAACTACCAGAATTCCCCATTAGGCCTTCCTCCGTTCCTTGCCCCTACCCCAAAAAGCCACCCAAACTACCAGAATTCCCCATTAGGCCTTCCTCCGTTCCTTACCCCCTACCCCATAAAGGCACCCAAACTACCAGAATTCCTCATTAGGCCTTCCTTCGTTCCTTGCCCCTTACCCCATAAAGCCACCCAAACTACCAGAATTCCCCATTAGGCCTTCCTCCGTTCCTTGCCCCCTACCCCATAAAGCCACCCAAACTACCAGAATTCCCCATTAGGGCCTTCCTCCGTTCCTTGCCCCCTACCCCATAAAGCCACCAAAACTACCAGAATTGTCCATTAGGCCTCCCTCCGTTCCTTGTTCCCTACCCCATAAAGCCACCCAAACTACCAAAATTTACCATCAGGCCTTCCTCCGTTCCTTGCCCCCACCTCATAAAGCCACCCAAACTACCAGAATTGTCCATTAGGCCTTCCTCTGTTCCTTGCCACCTACCTCATAAAGCCACCCAAACGACCAGAATTCCTCATTAGGCCTTCCTCCGTTCCTTGCCCCCTACCCCATAAAGCCACCCAAACTACCAGAATTCCCCATTAGGCCTTTCTCCTTCCCTTGCCCCCTACCCTCCTGGTCACTCTCTCCCAAGGATTTTTTTCTTACAGAATAGTTGGAGGTACTCCCCCCTTCCCAGTCACCCCTCGTCTCCGCCCCTACTCACCTCCGAGCACTGTCCCTTGGTTCCACCCTTTACCCACCTCCCAGTACTACTCCTTTTAGAGAATACAGAACCAAGTATAATTTGTGGTTCTAAGTAATTTGTATGAAATTTGTTAATGATATCAATAAAAGCAGTAAAATAGATCCCCTGCAGACAACAGTAGACCCCCTCCAGCAATAATAGACCTCCCCAGCAAAACTAGACCCCCTCAGCAACAAAATACCCCCCCAGCAGCAAAAGACCCCTTGTCATCAACAATTGATTTCCCAGCAGCCAACATCAATAGACCATCCACTAGCCAGCAACAATTAACCCCCAGCAACTATAGACCTCCCTAGCAACAGCATACCCCCCACTTCTGCAACAATGGACCTCCCCAGCAACAGCCCTTCCCCCCAACAATATATATGTCCCTGCAACAATAGATCCCCAGCAGCAAGCAACAATAGACCCCCAGTAACCCCTGCCATTACGTATGTTCAATGCTGGAGTTGCTGGAGTTGTGTTCCCCCTAGTTCCTGCCGAAAAAAGCCCTTCTTTTTCCTGCTTGCAAGAATGCCCAGATTCTCCATAGCAGACTTTGATATCCAGCATATACCATACATGTCCACTAGAATGGCTACTTATGGGGGTCTAGGTGGACAAGAAGAGGTAG
Source organism: Rana muscosa (assembly GCA_029206835.1). Taxonomy (NCBI): domain Eukaryota; kingdom Metazoa; phylum Chordata; class Amphibia; order Anura; family Ranidae; genus Rana; species Rana muscosa. Next base: position 309,290,478 of record CM055125.1, on the reverse strand, counting down.
GTTAGGACCCATTGTGCCCTTCTCACCCTCTTCCCAGTACAGATGTGCTCCTCTAATCTGAAATTGTATTGCGATCACAAAGTCTAAATCAGGTTTTCGAGATACACTATATTACCAAAAGTATTGCGACACCTGCGTTTACATGCACATGAACTTTAATGGCATCCCAGTCTTAGTCCTTAGGGTTCAATATTGAGTTGGCCCCGCCCTTTGCAGCTATAACAGCTTCACCTCTTCTGGGCAGGCCGTCCACAAGGTTTAGGAGTGTGTCTAAGGGAATGTTTGACCATTCTTCCAGAAGAGCATTTGTGAGGTCGGGCACTGATCTTGGACGAGAAGGCCTGGCTCGCAGTCTCCGCTCTAATTCATCCCAAAGGTGTTCTATCAGGTTGAGGTCAGGACTCTGTCCAGGCCAGTCGAGTTCCTCCACCCCAAACTCGCTCCTCCATGTCTTTATGGACCTTGCTTTGTGCACTGGTGGGCAGTTATGTTGGAACAGGAAGGGGCCATCCCCAAACTGTTCCCACAAAGTTGGGGGCATGAAATTGTCCAAAATGTCTTGGTATGCTGACGCCTTAAGAGTTCCCTTCACTGAAACTAAGGGGCCAAGCCCAACCCCTAAAGAAAAACCTCCAATCCATAATCCCCCCTCCACCAAATGATTTGAACCATTGCACAAAGCAAGGTCCATAAAGATCTCACAAATGCTCTTCTGGAAGAATGGTGAAACATTCCCATAGACACACTCCTGAACATTGTGGACGGCCTTCCCAGAAGAGGTGAAGGTGTTATATCTGCAAAGGGTGGGGCCAACTCAATATTGAAACCTACGGACTAAGACTGGGATGCCATTAAAGTTCATGTGCGTGTAAAGGCAGGCGTCCCAATACTTTTGGTAATATAGTGTACATGTTTTCTATTCTGTTAAACCCAAATGTTTTTGTCCTTGTCTTTTCCATACTTTGCAACTCAATGGACCAATTTGAGTCTCTTGTTAAAAAAACACTTTTTAAAGTGGAGTTCCACCCTAAAAAAAAAAAAAATACACGAAAATCCTGCAAAAAAATAGAAAAAAATAAAAAATATATAATGTTTTACTTACCAGAAAAGGCGGTTGCTATGCGGATCTTCCTAATCTGCCTCTTCCTAGTCCTCGGCAGGTCTTCTTCCTCTTCCTCCTCGCGGTGTCTTTTGGTGAATGGGGCGCGCTGCCTTCTGGGAACTGTGTGTATCCCAGAGAGAAGCCAGGCCCATTCACAGAGTGCAGCGCGACTCGCGCATGCGCAGTAGGAAACGGGCAGTGAAGCCGCAAGGCTCCACTGCCTGTTTCCCCTAGTGAGGATGGCGGCGCCGGGACCTGCCAGGATCGAGGGATCGGCCTTGGGGGACCGACATCGCGGGCGACTAGGACAGGTAAGTACCCTTATTAAAAGTCAGCAGCTACATTGTTTTAAAAAATAAATAAATGCGGATGGAACCTCCGCTTTAACAACAACAACAAAAAAAATCCCTGGTGATCCTGCCACAGAGGTCCTTGTTTGGGCAGCTTGCCCATCCTGTGTTGTCACCTGGTCACATGGGTCTCTGCTGAAGACTACCCAGAGTGTGGTACCTGGGGCGGCCCGCCCCCCACTTAGTACGCCTCTGACTACAAGTGGACACTTCAACACATGAATGTCCACTGTTCTCAGGAAACCCGCCTTGCAGTGACACCATGCAGCCATTGCTGGAGTTTATGTAGATCAGAAGAGACTGCAAAAGATCAGCAGATGAAAGAACGAAAATCTGTGAAAATTTGTATTTTATTTTGAGGTAGCAAATGTTTACGGTGCTCAGTGCTTTGGAGAAGTAATTGTCATTCCGTTGAGGTTTACATCTACTTTAATTCAGGTGGCTGGGTTTTTAGGACGCCCATCTAGATGTCACCACGCTGCACATAAAGGGAGTTGTGTAATTAATGCATTTCATCAGCGTGCTAAGCAGTTCCCCCGATGCCTGAATAGTTTGAATTTCTGAGTACCCCCCGCGTGTCACCCTAACTTTAGAAAGTCTCTGTAGGACGCCTTCCATTATAGGGACGTGCACCAGTTCCTAAGCTGCAGGCCTGGCTCTCGTTTTTCTATCTAATTAGGAATAATGATGTCAGACCTAGATGTTCAAACTAGGACAGAATTATACTCCTGAATCCCCTCTGAATATCTGTCCTCTTCAGCGGTACAGAAGGGAAAAGACACTGGTGCTTCTACATGGGAATCATCAGCCTAATGACAGTAAACACTGGCGCCTGAGCCGGTCCTTCGGGACGAAACGCAACCCATATTATAGAGAAAGGAGGATCCTAGTTACCAAAGATAGAATGTGTGATAATTACGTCTTTTTAATGTGAAGTTTAGCATAAAAATAAAAATGTTACAGTCAAAGTGATACAGTGCTACTATATATACACACAGTATATATACTATATGGCCAAATGTGGTGGACACCTGGCCAACACCTGTGTGAAGTTGTTGGATATTGCATTCCAAAACCAAAAGAGGGCTGTTAGCCTTATTCCCAACATGCCTTCTTCACCGGATCATTACCAGAGACCTTCCCAACATGCCTTCTTCACCGGATCATTACCAGAGACCTTCCCAACATGCCTTCTTCACCGGATCATTACCAGAGACCTTCCCAACATGCCTTCTTCACCAGGTCATTACCAGAGACCTTCCCAACATGCCTTCTTCACCGGATAATTACCAGAGACCTTCCCAACATGATGACCCTATAGATAGCTCCTACACTATATGGCCAAAGGGTTTCGAACACCTGACCATCACATTCCAAAACCATGGCCATTAATATGGAGTAGGGATGAGCCGAACACCCCCCGGTTGGGTTCGCACCAGAACCTGCGAACGGACCGAAAGTTCACGCGAACTTTAGAGCCCTATTAAATACAATGGACTCGAACGTTCTAAATCTAAAGTGCTAATTATAACGGCTAATATGCAAGTTATTGTCCTAAAAAGTGTTTGGGGACCCGGGTCCTGCCCCAGGGGACATGTATCAATGCAAAAAAAGTTTTAAAAACAACCGTTTTTTCGGGAGCAGTGATTTTAATAATGCTTAAAGTGAAACAATAAAAGTGAAATATTCCTTTAAATTTCGTACCTGGGGGGGGGGGGGGGGGGGTGTATAGTATGTCTGTAAAGCAGCGCTTGTTTCCCGTGCTTAGAACTGTCCCTGCACAAAGTGTCATTTCTGAAGGAAAAAAAGTCATTTAAAACTCCCTCACGGCTATAATGAATTCTCGGCTCCCGGCAATACATAGAAAAGTCATTGATAAAAAAAAATAAAAAATGCATGGGTGTCCCACCAAATTCAATTACCAGGCCCTTCAGGTCTGGTATGGATATTAAGGGGAACCCTGCTGCAAATTAAAAAAAAAAATGTGTGGGGTTCCCCCCAAATATCCATACCAGGCCCTTCAGATCTGGTATGGATTTCAAGGGGAACTCCACCCCAAATGTGAAAAAAAATGGCGTGGAGTTCCCCCAAAAATCCATACCAGACCCTTTATCCGAGCACACAACCTGGCAGGCTGCAGGAAAAGAGGGGGGGACGAGAGAGCGCCCCCCTCCTGAACCGTACCAGGCCACATGCCCTCAACATGGGGAGGATTTCCCCATGTTGATGGGGACAAGGGCCTCATCCCCACAACCCTTGCCCGGTGGTTGTGGGGATCTGCGGGCGGGGGGCTTATCGGAATCTGGAAGACCCCTTTAACAAAGGGGACCCCCAGATCCCGGCCCCCCCATGTGAATTGGTAATAGGGTACATTGTACCCCTACCATTTCACAAAGAAAGTGTAACAAATTGTAAAAAAACACACAGACACTGTTGGGAAAGTCCTTTATTAAAAAAAAAAATAATAAAAAAAAAAAAAAAAACATTCCAGCGATGAAATCCAGTGTCCCGCGGCGATCCGATGTCCAGCGCTGTCCACACGAGACATCATTGGCTGAGCCTGAGCGGACCTGATGGGGAACTTCCTCCACAGTCTATTAAATGTATAGACCCGCCCCTTCTAAAGTTCCCCATCAGGTCCACTCAGCCAATGACTCGGTGTAAGGCTAAGCGGACCAGATGCGGAATGTGAAAAGGGGCGGATCTATTCATTTATTACACTGCGGAGGAAGTTCCCCATCATTTTACCAATGACTTTTGTATGTATTGCCGGGAGCCGACAATTCATTAATAGCCGCGAGTGAGTTTTAAATTACTTTTTTTCCTTCAGAAATGACATTTTGTGCAGGGACAGTGCTAAGCACGGGAAACAAGCGGGACTTTACAGGCATACTATAGACACCCCCCAGGTACAAAATTTTAAGGAATATTTCTCTTTTATTGTTTCACTTTAAGCATTATTAAAATCACTGCTCCTGAAAAAACTGCAGTTTTTAAAACTTTTTTTTGCATTGATACATGTCCCCTGGGGCAGGACCCGGGTCCCCAAACCCATTTTAGGACAATATCTTGCATATTAGCCATTATAATTAGCACTTTTGATTTCGAACGTTCGAGTCCATTGTATTAAATAGGGTTCTAAAGTTTGCGTGAACTTTCTGTCTGTTTGCAGGTACTGGTGCGAACCAAACCGAACCGAGGGGTGTTCGGCTCATCCCTAATGATGACCCCATAGATAGCTACACTATATGGCCAAAGGGTTTTGGACACCTGACCATCACATCTATATGAGCTTGTTGGACATCCCATTCCAAAACCATGGCCATTAATATGGAGTTGCCTCTCCTTTGTGGCCATAACAACGTCTACTCTTCTCGGAAAAACTTTCCAAAAGATTTTGGAGGGTGTCTATCAGAATGGTGTACAAAATAATTCCGCGCTGCCCTTAAAGATAAGCCGCTAACACAACAATAGGACAAATAGCAAAAAAAATGGGAACAGAAAGTGTAGCGCTAATCAAAATAAATGAATACTAGAAACCATAAATTAATGTAGTGCTCAAATCTCAAATGTGACAAAGGAAAAATGATGAATGAATGAATGTCCACATGAATGCAAATTAAATGTCCATATGTAGAAGATTCAAAAAGTGCAAAAATTACACAAATGTCTATCCTTGGAGTGATAAAACTTGAGTGTTGACACAATCCAAAACTTAGTGATGAATTCAAGATTAAAGTGCTGAAAGTGAACAATTATTGAAGTGACTTGAAGTGAAAAAAAACACCACCGATAGGTAAGGGGCTTACCAGAATGTTTGAACCCAGGAAAGCGTACGCTCAAATGGGTCAAACGGGCTTTGTATGATGGAACCAGGACAATCCTGTGTGTTTCTCCAATTACTGTATCGAGAGTGACCAAACACCAGCAGGATGGAATATGCCACAGAAGCAGATAGCCAATTAACAGGTGATCTCGCAGAACATGATGGTCCAGGAAATCCCAGGTCAGTATGGAAGGGTATATATCAGGGATATGCAATTAGCGGACCTCGAGCTGTTGCAGAACTACAAGTCCCATGAGGCATAGCGAGACTCTGACAGCCACAAGCATGACACCCAGAGGCAGAGGCATGATGGGACTTGTAGTTTTGCAACAGCTGGAGGTCCGCTAATTGCATATCCCTGGTATATATCATGGATAGGAAGAAAAAAGTGGCCACGTAGCGTAACTCTGTATTAAGTGTCAAGATTTTAATGTAGCAAGAACACTTACATTTAAGTTGATAAACAAACGCTTTGAGCAAAAGATGTGGCAACAATAGAGTCCTCCCGACGCGTTTCGTCCCTAGGACGCTCAAAGCGCTTGTTTATCAACTTAAATGTAAGTGTTCTTGTTAGATTAAAATCTTGATACTTAAGTAGTTATTTTTGGCGCGCATTTTGGGTCATTTAAGGATGACGCCAGGAGTCCTTCACTGCCAGTCTCCTCTGGACACCCAGGTGGAAGTCAGGAATGATGGACCTCCGTTAAATTGCCTAAGGTCCGTGACACCCTTGGTCCTTTTTTTGGCCAACTGTGCCTGTTGGGGATCCTGAGGACTTGTGTGAGTACCATGGATATTTTTATAGATAGCCTCATATCCCTTACACCTCTCAGTTTCTGAGGGGGTTATGTTGATTGTATAGGTGTTCATTCCTATCCCTTTCCTTTCTAGGTCTCCCCCCTCTTTCCTCTTTTGAGGATTCTCCTGGATCCTTTTATTGTCTAAACATCTCACGACACCCTTGTTCCTCCACTTCTGGCCAGTTGTGCTTGTTGAGGAGTTTAAGGACCTGGGTAAGTATCATAGAATGTAATAAGGCAGGTTCTTGATCAATACCTCGTACCCTTTACCCCTTTTAATTAATATTTTTTGAGGGGTTCTTTTGAGGTGGTCTTTTTTGACTAGATAGGTTCATTCCTTCATCCTCTTCCTCCATAGGTTTTGTCCCCTTCTCCCTCCCATTTTTGGGTTGAGGAGTCTGTGTGGATTCTTTTTGTTTGGCAGTGTAAGTTAACCCTTTGGTTCTTGGGCTCCTTCATGCTGCAAGAGGACTGATGGATCATCTGTGAGAGTCTGGAATATATAGGGGGCTGTTTTTTTCCTTCTTGAGGATGCACACATATGTAAGTTTCTTTGTTTTTTGTTTTTTTGGTTTCTGTTTTTTGTTCTTTGCTTTGTCATTCATTATGTATATTGAATGTTTTGCAATGATCTGTCATGTCATGTATTTCACCTATGATGTATTTTGCAATTTTAGAAATACTGCTATCCCTGAAGAACAATTTATTATATACTCATATATTTCGAAACGCGTCAGATATAGCAGCTTGACCATCTCCAGGATTCCACTCTTGGGGTTCTATGCAGTAATTTTTTGTGATTTATATGACCATGCATTGTCTATGTAAACCTGTTTTTAAGCGCTTACTACTTTGTGGTTACCATATATACTCGAGTATAAGCCGAGTTTTTCAGCACATTTTTTTGTGCTGAAAATGCCCCCCTCGGCTTATACTCGAGTCACCTTTCTGCGCCTGATCTCCCGGAATTTGGGGACCCGGTACCGGCCGGCTGTAGGTCCCCTGGATGCCAAACTTGGCACACATGTAGCCCCACGCCTCCTCTATAAGTGTGCAAAGTTTGTTGTCTGGGGGTCATACGGCCGGGGACCACTGATTTTTCAAACCCGGGCACTACTTCCATAGACTCCCATGTTAAACAGTAATTTCTCCAGTGAATTTGGGGACCCGGTACTGGCCGGTCGTAGGTCCCCTGGACTCAGAACTTAGCACACATGTAGCCCCATTTCCCCTCTACAAGTGTGCAAAGATTGTTGTCTGGGGGACCTACGGCCGGGGAGCACCGATTTTTCAAAGCCGAGCACCCCTTCCATAGACTCCCATGTTAAAAGTCAGTCTAGTCAAGGACACAGTGAGGTATGGGCACAATGGGGCATGCACATGGACACAGTGAGGCAAAGTGAGGCACAGTGAGGCATGCAGATGGACACCCTAGGCTTATACTCAAGTCAATACGTTTTCCCAGTTTTTTGTGGTAAAATTAGGTGCCTCGCTTATATTCGGGTCGGCTTATACTCAAGTATATATGATATTTATGTTTGTTTATGGGATTGTAATAAATAATATTTTTCTATATTTTTTCTATATATATTTTTTTAATCATTTTTCATTGCCCTTAAAATCCTATTTTTGCTTTTGAGGTAAAACTCCTTTGTTCATTCTTTGGGGATGGTGGCAATGTACATGACATTTTATGGGAGTCTAACTTTTTCCATCAGCAGAGATGGTGAGCTTTGATAAATGGAGAGCTATACTAAGGCTGATGCAGCAGGAGGTGTGTTGGACCTCCACAGAGAGACCACTGTTTCCACACAGAGAGCAAAGGTCCTCCAATACAGCATGCTGGCAGGGGATTGGCTCATCTAAGAGTAAGTCTATAATGAGGCTCATCTATGGGTAAGTCTATAATGAGGCTCATCTATGGGTAAGTCTATAATGAGGCTCATCTATGGGTAAGTCTATAATGAGGCTCATCTATAGGTAAGTCTATATTGAGGCTCATCTATGGGTAAGTCTATAATGAGGCTCATCTATAGGTAAGTCTATAATGAGGCTCATCTATGGGTAAGTCTATAATGAGGCTCATCTGAGGGTCAGTCTATAATGAGGCTCATCTATAGGTAAGTCTATAATGAGGCTCATCTATAGGTAAGTCTATATTGAGGCTCATCTATAGGTAAGTCTATAGTGAGGCTCATCTATGGGTAAGTCTATGAGGCTCATCTATAGGTAAGTCCATATTGAGGCTCATCTATAGGTAAGTCTATAATGAGGCTCATCTATAGGTAAGTCTATAGTGAGGCTCATCTATGGGTAAGTCTATGAGGCTCATCTATAGGTAAGTCCATATTGAGGCTCATCTATAGGTAAGTCTATAATGAGGCTCATCTATAGGTAAGTCTATAATGAGGCTCATCTATAGGTAAGTCTATAATGAGGCTCATCTATAGGTAAGTCTATAATGAGGCTCATCTATGGGTAAGTCTATAATGAGGCTCATCTGAGGGTCAGTCTATAATGAGGCTCATCTATAGGTAAGTCTATATTGAGGCTCATCTATAGGTAAGTCTATAGTGAGGCTCATCTATGGGTAAGTCTATGAGGCTCATCTATAGGTAAGTCCATATTGAGGCTCATCTATAGGTAAGTCTATTATGAGGCTCATCTATAGGTAAGTCTATAATGAGGCTCATCTATAGGTAAGTCTATAATGAGGCTCATCTATAGGTAAGTCTATAATGCGGCTCATCTATAGGTAAGTCTATAACGAGGCTCATCTATGGGTAAGTCTATATTGAGGCTCATCTATGGGTAAGTCTATAATGAGGCTCATCTATGGGTAAGTCTATAATGAGGCTCATCTATGGGTACGTCTGAGGCTCATCTATGGGTAAGTCTATAATGAGGCTCATCTATAGGCAAGTCTATAATGAGGCTCATCTATGGGTAAGTCTATATTGAGGCTCATCTATGGGTAAGTCTATATTGAGGCTCATCTATAGGTAAGTCTATAATGAGGCTCATCTATAGGTAAGTCTATAATGAGGCTCATCTATGGGTAAGTCTATAGTGAGGCTCATCTATAGGTAAGTCTATAATGAGGCTCATCTATAGGTAAGTCTATAGTAAGGCTCATCTATAGGTAAGTCTATAATGAGGCTCATCTATGGGTAAGTCTATAATGAGGCTCATCTATGGGTAAGTCTATATTGAGGCCCATCTATAGGTAAGTCTATAATGAGGCTCATCTATGGGTACGTCTGAGGCTCATCTATAAGTAAGTCTATAATGAGGCTCATCTATAGGTAAGTCTATAATGAGGCTCATCTCTAGGTAAGTCTATAATGAGGCTCATCTATAGGTAAGTCTATATTGAGGCTCATCTATAGGTAAGTCTATAATGAGGCTCATCTATAGGTAAGTCTATAATGAGGCTCATCTATAGGTAAGTCTATAATGAGGCTCATCTATAGGTAAGTCTATATTGAGGCTCATCTATAGGTAAGTCTATAATGAGGCTCATCTATAGGTAAGTCTATAATGAGGCTCATCTATAGGTAAGTCTATAATGAGGCTCATCTATAGGTAAGTCTATAATGAGGCTCATCTATGGGTACGTCTATAATGAGGCTCATCCATGGGTAAGTCTATATTGAGGCTCATCTATGGGTAAGTCTATAATGAGGCTCATCTATGGGTAAGTCTATAATGAGACTCATCTATAGGTAAGTCTACAATGAGGCTCATCTATAGGTAAGTCTATAGTGAGGCTCATCTATAGGTAAGTCTATAATGAGGCTCATCTATAGGTAAGTCTATAGTAAGGCTCATCTATAGGTAAGTCTATAATGAGGCTCATCTATAGGTAAGTCTATAGTAAGGCTCATCTATAGGTAAGTCTATAATGAGGCTCATCTATGGGTAAGTCTATAATGAGGCTCATCTATGGGTAAGTCTATAATGAGGCTCATCTATAGGTAAGTCTATAGTGAGGCTCATCTATAGGTAAGTCTATAATGAGGCTCATCTATAGGTAAGTCTATAGTAAGGCTCATCTATAGGTAAGTCTATAATGAGGCTCATCTATGGGTAAGTCTATATTGAGGCTCATCTATGGGTAAGTCTATAATGAGGCTCATCTATAGGTAAGTCTATAGTGAGGCTCATCTATAGGTAAGTCTATAATGAGGCTCATCTATAGGTAAGTCTATAGTAAGGCTCATCTATAGGTAAGTCTATAATGAGGCTCATCTATGGGTAAGTCTATAATGAGGCTCATCTATAGGTAAGTCTATAATGAGGCTCATCTATGGGTACATCTGAGGCTCATCTATAGGTAAGTCTATAATGAGGCTCATCTATAGGTAAGTCTATAATGAGGCTCATCTATAGGTAAGTCTATAATGAGGCTCATCTATAGGTAAGTCTATAATGAGGCTCATCTATAGGTTAAGCATACCTTTTGTTTTTTATTTATGTCAATTTGGTCATTAACCGATTGCCGACCGCCACACGAGTATTTACGTAGACAGAATGGCACGGCTGCGCAAATGGGCGTATATATACGTCCCCTTTAATTTGCCGCTGTGTGGTCGCGACCCTAACGCGAGCTCCGTGACCGTGCCCGCGGAACCCGCGGGACTCGATCTCCGCCGGTGTCCCGCGATCAGGTCACAGAGCTGAAGAACGGGGAGATGTCAGTGTAAACACAACATCTCCCTGTTCTTCCTAGTGACACTGTCACTGATCGTCTGTTCCCTGTCATCGGGAGCAGTGATCAGTGACGTGTCACTCGTAGCCACGCCCTCAAACAGTTAGAATCACTCCCTAGGACACACTTAACCCCTTTAGCACCCCCTACAGGTTAACCCCTTCACTGCCAGTGTCATTTTTACAGTAATCAGTGCATTTTTATAGCACTGATTGCTGTAAAAATGACAATGGTCCCAAAATGGTGTCCAAAGTGTCCGATGTGTCCGCCGCAATATCACAGTCACGATAAAAATCGCTGAACGCCGCCATTAGTAGAAAAAAAAAATATTAATAAAAATGCAATAAAACTACCCCCTATTTTTTATAGATACTATAACTTTTGCGCAAACCAATCAATAAACACTTATTTTTTTACTGTTTGCTATAATAAATATCCCCAAAAAATATATAAAAAAACGTTTTTTTCCCTCAGTTTAGGCCGATACGTATTCTTCTACAAATTTTTGGTAAAAAATGCAATTTTTTTTTTTTTTACCAAAAATATGTGGAAGAATACGTATCGGCCTAAACTGAGGAAAAAAAATGTTTTTTAATATATTTTTGGGGGATATTTATTATAGCAAACAGTAAAATAATATAGAATTTTTTTTTTTTCAAAATTGTCGCTCTATTTTTGTTTATAGCGCAAAAAAATAAAAACCGCAGAGGTGATCAAATACCACCAAAAGGGGGAAAAAAAAAGGACGTCAATTTTGATTTGGGAGCCTCGCAGCGCAATTGTCAGTTAAAGCGAACCAGTGCCGAATCGGAAAAAAAGTGGGGCCCGGTCTTTGGCCAGCCAAATGGTCCGGTGGGGGGGGCTGAAGTGGTTAAACTGGTTCAGGCGGACAGTATAAGCTGCTAAATATGTATCCAGGTCATCCTCCAGCATGGCTTCAATTTGGAGGAATATGAGCTGAGACGGACGTGTCACTTATCTCCCGTGGTAGGTGGCGCTGGCAGCGTGTGTTACCATTCTAATGTTACTTTAACCACTTAAGCCCCGGACCAATACGGGCCATTATGAACAGGCCCCTTTTTGCGATTCGGCACTGCGTCGCTTTAACTGACAATTGCGCGGTCGTGCGACGTGGCTCCCAAACAAAATTGGTGTCCTTTTTTCCCCACAAATAGAGCTTTCTTTTGGTGGTATTTGATCACCTCTGCGGTTTTTATTTTTTGCGCTATAAACAAAAATAGAGCGAAAAAAATTTTTCCTCAGTTTAGGCCGATATGTATTCTTCTACAAATTTTTGGTAATCGGCGTTTATTGATTGGTTTGCGCAATAATTATAGCGTTTACAAAATAGGGTATAGTTTTAAGGCATTTTTATTAATTTTTTTTTTTACTAGTAATAATTTTTTTCGTGACTGCGACATTATGGCGGACACATCGGACACTTTTGACACAATTTTGGGACCATTGTCATTTTCACAGCGATCAGTGCAATAAAAATGCACTGATCGCTGTGAAAATGACACTGGCAGTGAAGGGGTTAACCACTAGGGGCGCTGAAGGGGTTAAGTGTGCCTAGGGGAGTGTTTACTACTGTGTGGGGGCGTGGCTACGACTGACACGTCACCGATCTCCGCTCTGATTACACAGAGCGGAGATCGCTGACAGTGTCAGTAGAGGAGCGGGGAGATGTTGTGTGTTTACACACACATCTCCCCGCTCCGAGCCTCCGTGAGACGATCGCGGTGATCCCCGCGTCGATCGAGTCCGCGGGACCCGCGGTCCTGCTCACGGGGAAGGCAGGGGGGTCGCGAGCGCGCCGCCGGCGGCGCACGCGTGCGACCCCGACGTCGGCAGTTAAAGGGCCACGTACAGGTACGTGATTGTGCCTGTACGAGCCATTCTGACGACGTATATATGCCGCGAGCGGTCGGCAAGTGGTTAATAAATGTTGGTTTTCCATAGAGCTCATTGGGCAGGACGGAATGTATTTCCACCGACGGAAAATGTACAGTAATTAGGTTGCCATTGGACAAAAAGTTCCTTATAAAACGTGGATCTGTACAGTGCGGTCATTTAACATATGCCAGGGATTGGTTTGCGCTCCATTATTAAATTTGTGTATCCGTCCAAGGAGCAGATTAAGCCGATTTGTAGAAGAACATCAAAAGATAGCGGTGAAGAGAACATATGTATTCCTGCGCACAGTCGACTCCGCCGCTCATGTTTTATTATCCATTAAAAGCAATAAAAATTCTACATTTAGAATGTGATGCAACGCGTCGGAGTCACAAATAGCACCGACACCATGAAGCCAATGGGGGGGGGGGGGAACTGGGGGGGGTTGTATGTCAGAACGGGAACACTGAGAAATCTTACGGAGTGCTTATCAGGATTTTTACTCCTTGTTAATACATTTGTCAGCAGGCCCTGTATATAGAGTGTGAAAGCCAAACACCATTAGAAATAATAATAAAAATAAAGTGAATAAAAGGTAAAAAGCAGCTATGGATGCAGGACTCACCTTCAACCCAGAGCTGCCCCCCCCCCCATGCAGTTCTTCTTTTTTTCACCTGTAGCACCCCTCTGACTCCCCCCCCCCCCCAGAAGACGTACCAGTGCCTTGAAAAAGTATTCACACCCCACATTTTGTCATGTTACAACCTAAAAACATTTTTATTGGGATTTTATGTGATAGACCAACACAAAGTGGCACATAATTGTGAAGTGGAAGGAAAATGATAAATGATACAAATAAATATGTGAAAAGTGTGTGTGGGGGGGGGGGCATTTGTATTCAGCCCCCTTTACTCTGATAACCAGGGCCGCCATCAGAAATTTTGGGGCCCCTTACACAGCTTCAGGCATGGGCCCCCTGGAGCAGAGGAGAACCACCGGGGGGGGGGGTGCTGCTGCCGCTAATTAAGAAGCGGGGGGGCTGACGCGAATTGAGAAGCGGGGGGTGCTGCCGCCGTGAATTGTTGAGGTCGGAGGGGGCTTTGGGTGCTGACGAACAAAAAAAGGGGGGTTGCCATCCGGGGCCCTGGGGACCTCTGGGCCCCTTACAAAAAAAAAAAGGAATACATTTTTTTTTTATAAAAAAAGAAATAAATATTTTTTTTATAAAAAGAAAAAAAAAAAGGGGGGTTGCCATCCAGGGCTCTGGGGACCTCTGGGCCCCTTACAGAATATATATTTTTTTTTTTTTATAAAAATTTTTTTATATATTTATTATTTATAAAAAATGTTTTAAAAAAAGGGGGGTCCGGGGCCCTGGGGACCTCTGGGCCCCTTACAAAAAATAAATAAATAAATAATTCTAAAAAAGGGGGGGTTGCCATCCGGGGCCCTGGGTTACCTCCCGGCCCCTGGGGACCTCTGGGCCCCTACAAAAAATAAAGTAAAAAATAATAAAAAAGGGGGGTTGCCATCCGGGCCCCTTACAGGTGTACTGCCTGTACCCCCCTGATGGCGGCCCTGCTGATAACTAAAATCTAGTGGAACCAATTGCCTTCAGAAGTCACCTAATTAGTAAATAGAGTCCACCTGTGTGTCATTTAATCTCAGTATAAATACAGCTGTTCTGTGAAGCCCAGATATGTTAGAGAACCTTAGTGAACAAACAGCATCATGAAGGCCAAGGAACACACCAGACAGGTCAGGGATAAAGTTGTGGAGAAGCAAAGGAATATATAAAAAAAATATATATTTATTAAAACAGTGAATTGGATGTGACTTAACACACATTATAGCACGCATGGCGACCTCCATCCCTAAATTAAGGGATTAAAAGTCCCACAGCTCTCCTTTTTTATATACCGTATATACTCTAGTATAAGCCGAGTTTTTCAGCACATTTTTTTGTGCTGAAAATGCCCCCCTCGGCTTATACTCGAGTCACCTTTTTGCGCCTCATCTCCCGGACTTTGGGGACCCGGTACTGGCCGGCCGTAGGTCTCCAGGACCCCAAACTTGGCACAAATGTAGCCCCATTCCTCCTCTACAAGTGTACAAAGTTTGTTGTCTGGGGGACCTACAGCCGGGGAGAACTGATTTTTTAAAGTCCGGCACCCCTTCCATAGACTCCCATGTTAAACGTCAGTCTATTAATGGACACAGTGAGGCATGGGCACAGTGAGGCATGGGCACAGTGAGGCATGGGCACAGTGAGGCATGGACACAGTGAGGCATGGTGAGGCACAGTGAGGCACGGTGAGGCATGCAGATGGACACCCTAGGCTTATACTCGAGTCAATACATTTTCCCAGTTTTTTGTTGTAAAAATAGGTGCCTCGGCTTATATTCGGGTCGGCTTATACTCGAGTATATACGGTATATATTTATTACTTTATTAATACAGAAAAGGGTTCAATTAAAATTAAAATTGATTATTCAAGCATATACTGGAGATAATGGGTCACTGGTTTCCCAAAATGCACAAGTGGGATGAGGTGCGTATCCTTTTAGAGTCACTCGGATCCTTTCTATTTGAAAGTTGCGGAGAAGTATAAAGCAGGGTTTGGTTATAAAAAAATCTCCCAAGCTTTGAACATCTCACGGAGCACTGTTCAATCCATCATCGGAAAATGGAAAGAGTATGGCACAACCGCAAACCTACCAAGACATGGCCGTCCACCTAAACTGACCGGGCCGGGCAAGAAGAGCATTCATCAGAGAAGCAGCCGAGAGGTCCATGGTAACTCTGGAGGAGCTGCAGAGATCCACAGCTCAGGGGGGAGAATCTGTCCACAGGACAACTATTAGTCATGCTTCTCCACAAATCTGCCCTTTATGGAAGAGTGACAAGAAGAAAGACATTGGTGAAAGAAAGTCATAAGAAGTCCTGTTTGCAGTTTGTGAGAAGCCATGTGGGGGACACAGCAATCATGTGGGGGACACAGCAAACATGTGGGGGAGACAGCAAACATGTGGAAGAAGGTGCTCTGGTCAGATGAGACCAAAATTGAACTGATACTGGGTGCCAGAGGTGAGAGGTAGGGGTCCCAGATACTGTAGCACATCAATAATAGACTCTCCAGATTAATGTCCAGCTTCACAGTGTCAGAACCTTTAAGCCAGGGGTTCTCAACCTTGCAAGTGCCGTGACCCCTTGATAAAATTTCCCAAGTTGTGGGGACCCCTAACAGGAAAATTATTTTCGTAGCGTGGGTTGTCAGCACCCAAGCTGACCTCTAGTCAGCTGACCTCTAGTCTCTGCCCCCCAGCCATGCCATGAACTGATTGGGTAGCTGTGAAGAGGCTAAGTAGGCAGCCGCGGGCTCCAGAAACAGCCCTGCTGGGCGATCGCAAAAAGGCTGGGAGAGCAGTGCAGGCTTCAAGAACAGCCAAGGATTCGGTGACCCCTGGCAAATCATAATTTGACCCCCGAGGGGGTCCCTACCCCAGGTTGAGAACCACTGCTTTAAGCCAACCCGGGCACATTCCCAATTTTCAGTGAGCCCTCAGAGTGAGTCAACAGGCCCTTCTGAGGGACCAGCCATCTTCCTGGCTCTCTCCAACAAGGGGCCTCCCTTGGGTCTCCTCCTTGGAGGGCAGGGGATGAGGGGGTATCACCAGTCCTCCTGTATGAGGCCCAGGCCAGCAGGAGGGCCCAGGCATCAGGGTGAATCAGATGTGGGCAGGGAGGGTGATCTGCGCCACGGTGGGGCAATTACTGGAATCGATCCCCTGTATGGTTCTTTCCACAGCCGCTGAAAGCCAGCTTCTTCTCCTCTCTCTCCTGCCAGCTTTCTGCTGCTGCAGAGAGAACCATACAGGGGGTCAGTTCCATAACTGCCCCCTGCCACACAGATCACCCTCCCTGTGCACCATACATTTCCTCCTGCTGTTTAGACCCCCCCCACCCCTGTGTGCCCCCCCTACCTGTACAGTGCTTCCGGCTTCCCTCAGGACCTCTGATGTGAAAGGAAGACCTATGATGTGATGGGAAGACCTCTGATGTGATGGGAGGAACTCTGATGTAATGGGAGGACCTCTGATGTGATGGAGGAACCTCATGATGTGATGAAGGGACCTCTGATGTGATTGGGGGACCTCTGATGTGATGGGGGGACCTCTGATGTGATGGGGGGATCTCTGATGTGATGGGAGGACCTCTGATGTGATGGGAGGACCTCTGATGTGATGGAGGGACCCCTGATGTGATGGAGGACCTCTGATGTGATGGGTGGATCTCTGATGTGATGGGAGGACCTCTGATATGATGGAGGGACCTCTGATGTGATGGGGGACCTCTGATGTGATGGGGGACCTCTGATGTGATGGGGGGACCTCTGATGTGATGGAGGATCTCTGTTGTGATGGAGGGACCTCTGATGTGATGGAGGGACCTCTGATGTGATGGAGGGACCTCTGATGTAATGAGGGGACCTCTGATGTGATGGGGGGACCTCTGATGTGATGGGGGGTCCTCTGATGTGATGGGGGGACCTCTGATGTGATGGAGGGACCTCTGATGTGATGGGTGGATCTCTGATGTGATGGGAGGAACTCTGATGTGATGGGAGGACCTCTGATGTGATGGATGGACCTCTGATGTGATGGGGGACCTCTGATGTGATGGGGGGACCTCTGATGTGATGGGGGGACCTCTGATGTGATGGGGGGACCTCTGATGTGATGGAGGGATCTCTGATGTGATGGAGGGACCTCTAATGTGATGGGAGTACCTCTGATGGTGATGGAGGGACCTCTGATGTGATGGGTGGATCTCTGATGTGATGGGAGGACCTCTGATGTGATGGAGGGACCTCTGATGTGATGGGGGACCTCTGATGTGATGGGGGGACCTCTGATGTGATGGAGGGATCTCTGATGTGATGGAGGGACCTCTGATGTGATGGAGGGACCTCTGATGTGATGGGTGGATCTCTGATGTGATGGGAGGACCGCTGATGTGATGGAGGGACCTCTGATGTGATGGGTGGACCTCTGGTATGATGAGAGGAACTCTTATGTGATGAGAGGAACTCTGATATGATGGAGGACTTCTGATGTGATGGGGGGACCTCTGATGTGATGGGAGGAACTCTGATGTGATGAGAGGAACTCTGATGTGATGGGAAGACCTCTGATGTGATGGGGGGACCTCTGATGTGATGGAGGAACTCTGATGTGATGGGACCTCTGATGTGATGGAGGGACCTCTGATGTGATGGGTGGATCTCTGATGTGATGGGGGGATCTCTGATGTGATGGAGGGACCTCTGATGTGATGGGGGACCTCTGATGTGATGGGGGGACCTCTGATGTGATGGGGGGACCTCTGATGTGATGGGTGGATCTCTGATGTGATGGGGGGACCTCTGATGTGATGGAGGGGACCTCTGATGTGATGGAGGGACCTCTGATGCGATGGAGGAACTCTGATGTGATGGGAGGAACTATGATATGATGAGAGGAACTCTGATGTGATGGGAGGAACTCTGATGTGATGGAGGAACTCTGATGTGATGGGGGGACCTCTTAATGTGATGGGTGGACCTCTGATGTGATGGAGGAACTCTGATGTGATGGGGGAGACCTCTGATGTGATGGGTGGACCTCTGATGTGATGGAGGAACTCTGATGTGATGGGGGAGACCTCTGATGTGATGAGAGGACCTCTGATGTGATGGGGAGACCTCTGATGTGATGAGGAGACCTCTGATGTGACGAGAGGACCTCTGATGTGATGGAGGGACCTCTGATGTGATAGAGGGACCTCTGATGTGATGGGGGACCTCTGATGTGATGGGGGGACCTCTGATGTAATGGGTGGATCTCTGATGTGATAAGAGGACCTCTGATGTGATGGGAGGACATCTGATGTGATGGAGGGACCTCTGATGTGATAGAGGGACCACTGATGTGATGGGGGACCTCTGATGTGATGGGGGACCTCTGATGTGATGGGGGGACCTCTGATGTGATGGGTGGATCTCTGATGTGATAAGAGGACCTCTGATGTGATAAGAGGACCTCTGATGTGACGAGAGGACCTCTGATGTGGTGAGGGACCTCTGATGTGATGGGGGGACCTATGATGTGATGGGGGGACCTCTTATGTGATGGAGGGATCTCTAATGTGATGGAAGGACCTCTGATGTGATGGGAGGACCTCTGATGTGATGGAGGGACCTCTGATGTAATGGAGGGACCTCTGATGTAATGGAGGGACCTCTGATGTGATGGGTGGATCTCTGATGTGATGGGAGGACCTCTGATGTTATGGAGGGACCTCTGATGTGATGGGGGGACCTCTGATGTGATGGGGGGAACCTCTGATGTGATGGAGGGATCTCTGATGTGATGGAGGGACCTCTGATGTGATGGGAGGACCTCTGATGTGAGGGAGGGACCTCTGATGTGATGGAGGGACCTCTGATTTGATGGAGGGACCTCTGATGTGATGGGTGGATCTCTGATGTGATGGGAGGACCTCTGATGTGATGGGAAACCTCTGATGTGATGGGGGGACCTCTGATGTGATGGGGGGACCTCTGATGTGATGGGTGGATCTCTGATGTGATGGGAGGACCTCTGATGATATGGGGGACCTCTGATGTGATGAGAGGAACTCTGATGTGATGGGAGGAACTCTGATGTGATGGAGGAACTCTGATGTGATGGGGGGGCCTCTGATGTGATGGGTGGACCTCTGATGTGATGGAGGAACTCTGATGTGATGGGGGAGACCTCTGATGTGATGGGAGGACCTCTGATGTAATGGGAGGACCTCTGATGTGATGAGAGGACCTCTGATGTGATGAGAGGACCTCTGATGTGATGGAGGGACCTCTGATGTGATGAGGAGACCTCTGATGTGACGAGAGGACCTCTGATGTGATGGGAGGACCTCTGATGTGATGAGGGGACCTCTGATGTGATAGAGGGACCTCTGATGTGATGGGGGACCTCTGATGTGATGGTGGGACCTCTGATGTGATGGGTGGATCTCTGATGTGATAAGAGGACCTCTGATGTGTCGGGAGGACATCTGATGTCACGAGAGGACCTCTGATGTGAAGGAGGACCTCTGATGTGATGGAGGGACCTCTGATGTGATAGGGGGACCTCTGATGTGATGGGGGGACCTCTGATGTGATGGGGGGACCTCTGATGTGATGGGTGGATCTCTGATGTGATGAGGAGACCTCTGATGTGACGAGAGGACATCTGATGTGACGAGAGGACCTCTGATGTGATGAGAGGAACTCATATGTGATGGATGGACCTCTGTTGTAATGGGGGGGGGGCTCTGATGTGATGAGGGGACCTCTGATGTGATGGGGGGGGCTCTGATGTGATGAGGGGACCTCTAATGTGAAGGGGAGGAGCTCTTATGTGATGGGGGGGCTCTGATGTGATGGAGGACCTCTGATGGGATGAGGGGACCTCTGATGTGAAGGGGGGCTTCTGATGCGAAGTTCCTTTTATCAAGGTGGTTGTTTGCATTTTCACAGGTTTAGGTTCCCCATTGATATGTAACATTTAATT
This sequence comes from Rana muscosa, assembly GCA_029206835.1. NCBI lineage: Eukaryota > Metazoa > Chordata > Amphibia > Anura > Ranidae > Rana > Rana muscosa. Next base: position 309,270,194 of record CM055125.1, on the reverse strand, counting down.
TTTTTTACATTTTAGACTAGGGGTGCCCCCAGATTTTGTATACTTTGAAAGGGTGCTGCCACTGAAAAGGGTTGAGAAACACTGTTTTAGAAAGTGTATCAAAGAGCCCCCCTAATATATTTCATGTTACAGTGTAAATGCTGCAATGGTTCAGCCAAGGAATTACAAACTGCAGCAGGCGGCAGTTTGAGCGCATGTTCCCTTAGGCGCGGTGTAGGGCGCCTTTGGCAGATTTAGGAAAGCGCGGCTTTTTGTTACATGGCTTTCATATGTTCTGTAAAGAACTTCAACTGACCTCAATACTAAGACTTCAGACTATTTCGGGAGGCAAGTTCATGATAGAATATCCGTTCTTTAAAGGGAAGCAAAGTTGGAGCTTTGTTTTAGCACGGATCCAGGACAAAGGAGCTCCAGAAATAAAAAACTATCTGCCCATCTCGAAAGTCCAAGCCTGTCTCCTGCCCTGCAATAATTGCAAGCCGTCACTGCGGTCCAAGGGTAAGAATGATTCCTCCACTTTAAGGGATACTTGTTACAAAGAGGAGGTTAAAACGTTATAAAGAGGAGGTTAAAGTGTACCGAGTATCAGCTCGAGCACAAGGCCCCTTTTATTCTGTGTCAGAGGATGTGAAATCCGCATCACTGCTTTCTGGCAACGTTCCCCTCATATTTTACTCTTCCAGACACGACTGTCTTAAAAAGAAATTCAAAACAGGGCTTGTAATAAGATGCTCATAAATAAAATGCCTCACTCTTTGTTCCAGGATTTGTCACCCCCCCGTCCTCCCTCTGGACTATCCCTCCCCAATTCCCCAACAACTGAAACATCCAGCCCCGGCTACACAGGCTACTCTCATTCAAACCACATGGCTATTTCCAGATGGGAACGGGAAGGCTCAGGGCTGCGACCCAAGCAGCGGGAGATACACGTATACCTGTGTTGGACGCGGTCTAGAAAGAGGACCACAGGCTGCCATGCATTTGAAATAAAGTAGATGTCAACCAGTCTTTTTCAACCAGGGTTCCTCCAGAGGTTTCTAGGGGTTCTTTGAGCGAAGAGCATTTTCTGACTCTCAGATAAGTTCCCACTGACACCAAAGATCTTTATAGCTATGGCAATGGGGGAATTCTTTTGCACAATCAATTTTGTAAATAGCACTGTTCCTATTGACCACTAATAAAAAGAGGGCCTTCTCCCTCTGACCACCAGTGTAAAGGACCCTTTACCACCAGAGGAGATAGCAGTAATAGTTGGAACAATCATCAATTCCCGACTCGACTACGCAAACTCCCTCTACATAGGACTACCTAAATACCAGATTTCGCGCCTACAAGTCGTCCAGAACACGGCAGCCAGACTGGTAATGGGGAAACAACCCTGGGAATCCATCACCCTGTCCCTGCGGACCCTTCATTGGCTAACCGTAAAGGATCGGGTCACATTCAAGACCAGGGATGAGCCGAACACCCCCCTGTTTGGTTCGCACCAGAACCTGCGAACAGACAAAATGTTCGTGTAAACTTTAGAACCCTATTAAATACAATGGACTCGAACGTTCGAAATCTAAAGTGTTAATTATAAAGGCTAATATGCAAGTTATTGTCCTAAAAAGTGTTTGGGGACCTGGGTCCTGCCCCAGGGGACATGTATCAATGCAAAAAGAAGTTTTAAAAATGGCCGTTTTTTCGGGAGCAGTGATTTTAATAATGCTTAAAATGAAAAAATAAAAGTGAAATATTCCTTTAAATTTCGTACCTGGGGGGTGTGTATGATATGCATGTGAAGTGGCGCATGTTTCCCGTGCTTAGAACTGTCCCTGCAAAAAATGTCATTTTTGAAAGAAAAAAAATGCATTTAAAACTGACTCGCGGCTATTAATGAATTGTCGGCTCCCGGCAATACATACAAAAGTCATTGAGAAAAAAAAAAAAAAAAAAGCGTGGGGGTTCCCCAGAATTCAATTACCAGGCCCTTCAGATCTGGCATGGATTTTAAGGGGAACTCCACCCCAAGTTTAAAAAAAAAATGGCGTGGAGTCCCCCTAAAAATCCATACCAGACCCCTTATCCGAGCACGCAACCTGGCCGGCCGCAGGGGAAAAGGGGGGGACGAGAGAGCGGCCCCCCCTCCCTCCTGAACCGTACCAAGCCACATGCCCTCAACATGGGGAGGATGTCCCCATGTTGATGGGGACAAGGGCCTCATCCCCACAACCCTTGCCCGGTGGTTGTGGGGGTCTGCGGGCGGGGGGCTTATCGGAATCTGGAAGACCCCTTTAACAAAGGGGACCCCCAGATCCCGCCCCCCCCCATGTGAATTGGTAACGGGTACATTGTACCCCTACCATTTCACGAAGAAAGCGTAAAAAAAATGTTTAAAAAAACACACAAACACCTTGAAAAAGTCCTTTATTTAAAAAAATAAATAAATAAACATTCCAGCGGTGAAATCCAGTGTCCCGCGGCGATCCCGATGTCCAGCGCTGTCCTTCATTGGTTGTGCCTGAGCGGACCTGATGGGGAACTCCCTCTCAGTATTTTAAATGTATAGACCCGACCCTTCTAAAGTTCCCCATCAGGTCCGCTCAGCGGACGAGATGCGGAACATGAGAAGGGGCGGGTCTATACATGTATTACCAAAGTGAGAGCAGTTCCCCATCAGGTCCGCCCCCTCGGTATGTCAGACCCGCCTACGTCATTGGCTTGAGCGGGGAACTTCCTTCACTATGTAAATTTAAATTACACAGTGAAGGAAGTTCCCCGCTCAAGCCAATGACGTAGGCGGGTCCGACATACCGAGGGGGCGGACCTGATGGGGAACTGCTCTCACTTTGGTAATACATGTATAGACCCGCCCCTTCTCATGTTCCGCATCTGGTCCGCTGAGCGGACCTGATGGGGAACTTTAGAAGGGGCGGGTCTATACATTTAAAATACTGAGAGGGAGTTCCCCATCAGGTCCGCTCAGGCACAACCAATGACGGACAGCGCTGGACATCGGGATCGCCGCGGGACACTGGATTTCACCGCTGGAATGTTTTTTTTTTTTTTTTTTTTAAATAAAGGACTTTTTCAAGGTGTTTGTGTGTTTTTTTAAACATTTTTTTACGCTTTCTTCGTGAAATGGTAGGGGTACAATGTACCACTTACCAATTCACATAGGGGGGGGCCGGGATCTGGGGGTCCTCTTTGTTAAAGGGGTCTTCCAGATTCCGATAAGCCCCCCGCCCGCAGACCCCCACAACCACCGGGCAAGGGTTGTGGGGATGAGGCCCTTGTCCCCATCAACATGGGGACATCCTCCCCATGTTGAGGGCATGTGGCTTGGTACGGTTCAGGAGGGAGGGGGGGCCGCTCTCTCGTCCCCCCCTTTTCCCCTGCGGCCGGCCAGGTTGCATGCTCGGATAAGGGGTCTGGTATGGATTTTTAGGGGGACTCCACGCCATTTTTTTTTAAATTTGGGGTGGAGTTCCCCTTAAAATCCATGCCAGATCTGAAGGGCCTGGAATGGATATTTGGGGGAACCCCACGTCAATTTTTTTTTTATTTGCGGCGGGGTTCCCCTTAATATCCATTCCAGACCTGAAGGGCCTGGTAATTGAATTCTGGGGAACCCCCACGCTTTTTTTTTTTTTTTTATCAATGACTTTTGTATGTATTGCCGGGAGCCGACAATTCATTAATAGCCGCGAGTCAGTTTTAAATGCATTTTTTTCTTTCAAAAATGACACTTTTTGCAGGGACAGTTCTAAGCACGGGAAACATGCGCCACTTTACATGCATATCATACACACCCCCCAGGTACGAAATTTAAAGGAATATTTCACTTTTATTTTTTCATTTTAAGCATTATTAAAATCACTGCTCCCGAAAAAACGGCCGTTTTTAAAACTTCTTTTTGCATTGATACATGTCCCCTGGGGCAGGACCCGGGTCCCCAAACACTTTTTAGGACAATAACTTGCATATAAGCCTTTATAATTAGCACTTTAGATTTCTCCCATAGATTTTTCGAATTTGCCGCGAACACCCCAATTTGTTCGCTGTTCGGCGAACGGGCGAACAGGCAATGTTCGAGTCGAACATGAGTTCGACTCGAACTCGAAGCTCATCCCTATTCAAGACCCTCTGCCTTACCCACAAATGCACACAAGGAAACGCTCCTCAATACTTATGCGAGAAAATAAAACACTGCACCCTCAATCGCATTCTCCGATCAACCAACCAAAACCTCCTCCACATCCCCAAGTCCCGCTACAAATCGAAGGGAGATGGAAGATTTGCAGTCCAAGGACCACGGCCATGGAACGCTCTACCCACAAACATCTGCATGGAAGAAAACCATTGGGCCTTCAGGAAAAAACTTAAGACCCACCTCTTCTGAAGGATCAGGACGACACTGGATGGAAATAAGCGCCTTGAGGCGATTTAGTTTGCATTTGTAGCGCTTTACAAGATATTCACTCACTCACTCATCCTGGATTAGCCTGGTCACCAGCAGCGAGGCCTTGGGTGGCCTGGTCTGATTGATAGCACCCTGGACCAATCAGACTCATCCTAGTTTCCAAGCAAACCCAGGCCCTGCTACTGACTTAGTGGGGCCTGGAACCCAGGGGGGAACAGCCAGCCCTCCTTTACTGGACCCAGGCCCCTCTGGATCAGCAGTGCGGCCTGGGTTCACCCAGTCATTAGAAGTGATGACCAATAGCAGGACTCATCTACGTTAGCCCGGTCACCAGCAGCGGGGGGGCCTTGGGCGGCCTGGTCTGATTGATAGCACCCTGGGCCAATCAGACTCATCCTAGTTTTCAAGCAAACCCAGGCTCTGCTACTGACTTAGTGGGGCCTGGAACCCAGGGGGGAACAGCCAGCCCTCCTGTACTGGACCCAGGCCCCTCTGGATCAGCAGTGGGGCCTGGGTTCACCCGGTCACCAGAAGTGATGACCAATAGCAGGACTCATCTACGTTAGCCCGGTCACCAGCAGCAGGGGGCCTTGGGCGGCCTAGTCTGATGTATGGCACCCTGGACCAATCGGGCTCTACCTGGTTTCCAGGCGAACCCAGGTCTTGCTTCTGACTTAGTGGGGCCTGGAACCCAGGGGGAACAGCCAGCCCTCCTGTACTGGACCCAGGCCCCCCTGGATCAGCAGTGGGGCCTGGGTTCACCCGGTCACCAGCAGTGATGACCAATAGCAGGACTCATCTACGTTAGCCCGGTCACCAGCAGCGGGGGGCCTTGGGCGGCCTAGTCTGATGGATGGCACCCTGGACCAATCAGGCTCATCCTGGTTTCAAGGCGAACCCAGGTCTTGCTACTGACTTGGTGGGGCCTGGGTCCAAGGGGGCAACAGCCATCCTGCCTGTACTAGACCAAGGCCCTACCAGGTCAGCACTGTAGCCTGTGGTTTGCCTGGTCACCAGCAGTGATGACCACCAGCAAGACTCATCATGGTTAGCCTGGTTTACCAGCAAGGGGTCCTTGGGTGGCCTGGACTGATTGATGGCACCCTGGACCCATCAGACTCATCCTGGTTCCCAGGAGAAAGCAAGGCCCTGCTGCTGACTTAGTGGAGCCTGGGTCCATGGTCGGAACAGCCAGCCCTCCTGTACTGGACCCAAGCACCATTGGGTCAGCACTGGGGCCTGGGTTTGCCCGGTCACCTGAAGTGATGACCACCGGCAAGACTCATTCTGGTTAGCCTGGTCACCAGCAACGGGGCCTTGGGCAGCTTGGTCATCAGGGAAATTTCTAAATAAAGTGAGAGTAATCTAGTACATTCCTAATAAGATTCTGTTCCTCCTGGCTGGAGTTCAGCTTTAATTTCACATTCTATCTAGGCTATTCTACTCTTCGTACATTAATGATAAAATTAGAATCAGTCTTGTGCCATTTAGCAGACGTGACCCCCCATCTCGAAAATAGAGCGTCGTCTCACTTTTATACTTTCTCCCGAAAGGTGAAACGATTGTCTGCCCAGAGGTCTGCCAGCTGCTCATTATGTGAATTTTTTTACCTTTATTAAAGATAAAAACACAAATGAACAAAAAAAAAAAAAAAAGCGTTTTCAGATTCTGCTGATCTTTGATTTTTTAGGAGGACACGCACACCTACATTTTCATCCGGTCTCCGAAGGTTGCCGCGCTGGTGCTGGAAAAGCCGCAAGCCCAGCAAATTAGTCTCCCCGGTTCTGTTTACAGCGACGAGTGTTTAGAACGGCCGTTTTTTTTGTTTTTTTTTCCCTACTCCGGGACTCCGTCAGGAGTGGAGCGAGTGGCCGTGCCACGCGAGCAGGAGGAGGTAACTCTAAAATAAATTAAAGACTTTTTCTGAATAATTAAACTCAGCGGCCGCATTTTTACCAACGAATTCTGTCAAAGGACGGTGCTTCCCTCCTCTGTGTAGTCATTAAAATTTATCTCGCCTGAAAGTAATTTATACGTCTGCACATATTTTAAGGCAGAAAAAACGTTTTCCTATTTTTTTTTTATAAGTAGAACAATGGTCAACATGTCAGACGCGATATTCCGTTGTTAGCTGAACAAAGAAAACCTGTTAGAGTCTGCAAAAGACTTGAGACTGGGGGGGAGGTTCACCTTCCAGCAGGACAAGGACCCTAAAGTTCAGCCAGAGCTACAATGGAATGGTTTAGATCAAAGCATATTCATGTGTTAGAATGGCCCAGTCACAGTCCAGACCTAAATCACATTGAGAATCTGTGGCATAACTTGAAAATTGCTGATCACAGACGCTCTCCATCCAATCTGACAGAGCTTGAGATATTTTACAAAGAAGAATGGGCAGAAATGTCCCTCTCTAGATGTACAAAGCTGGTAGAGACACCCCCAAAAAGACTTGCAGCTGTAATTGCAGAGAAAGGGGGTTCTACAAAGTATTGACTCCGGGGGGCGCCATACAAATGACCCCCCCCCACACTTTTCACATATTTATTTGTATCATTTATCATTTTCCTTCCACTTCACAATTATGTGACACTTTGTGTTGGTCTATCACATAAAATCCCAATAAAATACATTTATGTTTTTGGTTGTAACATGACAACATGTGGGAAATTTCAAGGGGTATGAATACTTTTTCAAGGCACTGTACATCCTGGCAGTTAGGCAGCATTCACACCATTGTGTTTCTGGAATATTGGACTGAACAAGAGAAGTCCACAGTTTCCACCATGGATGTTAAACAGCGTGGATGAAGGAATCTTCCCTGCTGGCTATTGCATTCTGACAGCCGCCACCTGTGACTGGCTGCAGTCACTGTCCAGGTGACTTTTTTTTTTCTGCCCATCTACTTCACATTTGAAGCTTGTTGAGGCGGTTGGTGTTGGCAGGGCCGCCCACGGTACGAATTTTTTGGCAAAATTTCCCAGGAATCAGATAAAAGTCATGAAAGGTATAGCCAGCCTAATGCTGTAATCAGGGCGGGCTGGGCCAGGGGGAAGGGTGGCAATTGCCTCCCAGGCCGCCCTAACTTATGTTCAAAATGGCCGGCAGCCGCTGCCTGCTACCATTTTCTTTTTTATACTGGTCTAGGAAGTCGGGCCGGGGGCATGGCCATGGTGGCCGACCACTAGCTGTTGCATTCCGGGAGTTGTAGTCCGCACTCAAGCTTCTGGTGGGTGGAAAACACAGCAGCGCAGAGGAAAATACAACTCCCTGGGACCGGACTCTTGGAAGCAGACAAAGGCAGGGCATGCCAGGGAGTCGGGATGCAGGGCGTCAGGGCTGGGCGCTGGCTGCAACAGGATCAGGAGCGTTACCCCCCAGGAGACCGTGGCGTGCAAGAACCTGCTGAGCTGAGACCGCTGAGGTGAGAGACCCTGACACCCCTAGCTGACCCCCCATCTCCCCCCATATACCCCATGTAACCTGCCCCAGTGATCAGGCTGCATTGATGGGCACTGGAGTTGGCTGCACTGATAAGCACTTGTGAGGCTGCATTGAAAAACCAGGTGGGCCATGGATGGTGAGCTGATTCAGCAGTTCAGTGGGCCACTTGACTGGACTTGCCCCCCCAGGCCTAAGACTACCAGCCCTCCCCTGCTCCCCACCCCTTCTCTCTGCATCACCCCTGGCTTCCCTCCTTTCCTCTCCTGCCGGCTGTTGCTGCGGAGATGTTTTAGGATGAGTAGCGAGGGAAGGGGCCGGTAAATATGTATTTATCGGCCCCTTCCCTTTCTGAATGAACATGGTGAGTGATCACTGATCGGTAGTGTGTGTTTGAGCTTTGGGGGTGCACACCCTAATGCAATAGGCTGCGCACACCTATGGCTGTCATTTATCACTTCTGTACAATGAGCCATTTGGATTCCTAAGCGCAATTTCCTAAGATCACAATAGAATAAAATGCTGAATGTGATTCTTAATATCTGCATCTCAGGAGCTTTTCTCATCGTTCGCTGGTCCATCTGCTTTCGTTATTATTATTATTTTTTTTTTTTTATGGAACACAAAGTCTGGAGGACATATAAAATATAATAAGGCAGCAGCAACATAAGAGCACTTAGATCTGTGGCCACAAAAAAAAAAAAAAAAAGGCGGGAGATGGCGGTGTCATGTTGTAATGGAAAAGCTTTGGAGAGGAGGAATCTGTCCCATTCATAGGGGAATGCATTAGCCCCTCAGCCTGTGCCAAGGAGCAGAGGGGCTGTACCAGGGACAAAAGCCCCCGAGTGGCGGCAATGAAAGCTCGGCGGTGCTCGGGAGGTCGGGGATCTGTACGCAGCGCATGCTGGAGTGCACTCCTCCATCCAAGGCTCGCCTGCTAATTCATGCTTGGCTACAACATTTCCTAGGCTCCGAGCCATAACGTGTTACGTCTTTATACAGTTCCTGCTCAAAGTGGAGGTTTATTCCTTCCTTCTCTTGTACACAATTGTCGCTCCCGCTTGCTTGCCGCAAAGGTCAACGATATGATGGCGCCATAGCCAAATGCCAATGGAGCATGATTATAGGCAAATTACAGCTTTTTTTAAAACAAAATCTGTTGCCCGGCAGCATCTGTTGCTCTAGGCTTTGTGAGGCCTTAGGCAAAACTTAGACATGAGGCCCCACTCACGCCCAGGGCTTTTTTTCAGTGGGAACGCGGGGGGAACGCAGTCCCGGCACCTCCTGGACTGACTGTATGTAAGGGTTGCTGGGGTGTGCTGCAGGGTATTAATGCTCACTGCTGGGGATCTATTTTTGCGGGGAGGTCTATTGTTGCTGATGGGGGACCTATTGTTGCTGGGGGGGGTCTTATGTTGCTGGGGGGTCAGTTTGTTGCTGAAGGAGATCTACTGTTGGGGAGGGATCTATTGTTTATGGCAGCCAGAGAGTCTATTAATGCTGGCTGTGCGGAGATCTGTTTATGCTGCCGAGAGTCTATTGTTGCTGGTGGGGAAATTTTGTTGTGGTGTTGTCCATTGTTGTTAGGGGGATCTATTGTTGCTGGCTGCAGGGGATCTATTTTACTGCTTTTCTTGATATCATTACCAAATTTCATACAAATTACTTAGCACCACAAAATGATACTTGGTCCTATATTGTCTAAAGGGGACGGTACTGGGAGGTGGGTAGGGGGCGGAGAAAAGGGGTGACTCGGAACGGGGAAGTTCCTGCACCTATTGTCTGAGAAAAAAAGCCCCACTCACACCCATAATGGGGAAAAATAATTCAAACAAGAAAAATAGCTGCAGAAAATGCATGGATCTAGCACACAGGTGATCAGCACCACTTCCAGGGCACCCTCCTCACCCATCAGACATATTCAGCCAATGCAAGAGGGGGGAGAGAGGGGGAGGTGAAAAAGAGAGAGGGGTAATAGAGAGATACGATGACGCCGACATTAGTATTGATCACAGGCAAATTAGGCAGCCGCGAGGCCCCTGTGAGTGCGAGGCCTTAGGCGACCGCCTAATTTGCCTAATTAGAGAGCCGCCTCTACCCAGCAGTTGTTGCAAGAAAAAAGCTTTCGCTGCAAAAATCACCTTATGCCCAGAGCTGTTCCTGTTCTCTTCATTTAGCGCCATGCAACCCAATCACTTGTGAGTGTAAGGAGTCATGAATATGCCCCCTGGGGGTGAATCATCAAACCGCCCTGGGCTTATAGAACAGATCTGCATTACTACTTGACGGTGGTGGCAAAGGGGAGCTGCCCCCCTATCCATGCATCTGGCCCCCTTATCTACATGCAGGGCGCCGGGTGCATGGATTCCAATGTTTTTTGTTTTTTTTGAAGCACGTGATTAGAGCCTGAAGCTTTAATCGGCTTCAAAAAATCTTGTGGAAAGTCTTCCCAGTAGAGTCGAGCAGCCACAAAGGGAGGCCAACACCATGGTATTAGATATTGTTTTGGAATAGAATATCCAACAAGCTCAGAGTCCCGACCTCAATCCTACTGAACACCTTTGGGATAGACATGTGCGCCGTCAATAAATTAGTTTTGTTTCGTTCCGTTTCGTATTAGACGAAAATTCGTATTTCGTAATTCGTGTCCGAAATTCAATTTGCATTCGTTTCGTAAGAAATACGAATTTTCGTTAGATTCGTTAACTTTTCGTACCAATTACAAACATTCGTTATGATGAATTTAAAAAGCAAAAGATACCTTTCTCAATATGGCAGTCGTCTGACTCATTATAAGGGGCTCCCACCATCCCTGTGCTGTGCTCATTATGAGGGCTCCCACCATCCCTGTGCTGTGCTCATTATAAGGGGCTCCCACCATCCCTGTGCTGTGCCCATTATGAGGGGCTCCCACCATCCATGTGCTGTGCTCATTATGAGGGCTCCCACCATCCCTGTGCTGTGTCATTATGAGGGGCTCCCATCATCCCTGTGCTGTGCTCATTATAAGGGGCTCCCACCATCCCTGTGCTGTGCTCATTATGAGGGCTCCCACCATCCCTGTGCTGTGCTCATTATGAGGGGCTCCCACCATCCCTGTGCTGTGCTCATTATGAGGGCTCCCACCATCCCTGTGCTGTGTCATTATGAGGGGCTCCCATCATCCCTGTGCTGTGCTCATTATAAGGGGCTCCCACCATCCCTGTGCTGTGCTCATTATGAGGGCTCCCACCATCCCTGTGCTGTGCTCATTATAAGGGGCTCCCACCATCCCTGTGCTGTGCTCATTATGAGGGGCTCCCACCATCCCTGTGCTGTGCTCATTATGAGGGACTCCCACCATCCCTGTGCTGTGCTCATTATGAGGGGCTCCCATCATCCCTGTACTGTGCTCATTATGAGGGGCTCCCACCATCCCTGTGCTGTGCTCATTATGAGGGCTCCCACCATCCCTGTGCTGTGCTCATTATGAGGGGCTCCCACCATCCCTGTGCTGTGCTCATTATGAGGGGCTCCCACCATCCCTGTGCTGTGCTCATTATGAGGGGCTCCCACCATCCCTGTGCTGTGCTCATTATAAGGGGCTCCCACCATCCCTGTGCTGTGCTCATTATGAGGGGCTCCCACCATCCCTGTGCTGTGCTCATTATGAGGGGCTCCCACCATCCCTGTGCTGTGCTCATTATGAGGGGCTCCCATCATCCCTGTGCTGTGCTCATTATGAGGGGCTCCCACCATCCCTGTGCTGTGCTCATTATGAGGGGCTCCCACCATCCCTGTGCTGTGCTCATTATGAGGGGCTCCCACCATCCCTGTGCTGTGCTCATTATGAGGGGCTCCCACCATCCCTGTGCTGTGCTCATTATGAGGGGCTCCCACCATCCCTGTGCTGTGCTCATTATGAGGAGCTCCCACCATCCCTGTGCTGTGCTCATTATGAGGGGCTCCCACCATCCCTGTGCTGTGCTCATTATGAGGGCTCCCACCATCCCTGTGCTGTGCTCATTATGAGGGGCTCCCACCATCCCTGTGCTGTGCCCATTATGAGGGGCTCCCACCATCCCTGTGCTGTGCTCATTATGAGGGGCTCCCACCATCCCTGTGCTGTGCTCATTATGAGGGGCTCCCACCATCCCTGTGCTGTGCTCATTATGAGGGGCTCCCCCCATCCCTGTGCTGTGCTCATTATGAGGGGCTCCCACCATCCCTGTGCTGTGCTCATTATGAGGGGCTCCCACCATCCCTGTGCTGTGCTCATTATGAGGGGCTCCCACCATCCCTGTGCTGTGCTCATTATAAGGGGCTCCCACCACCCCTGTGCTGTGCTCATTATGAGGGGCTCCCACCATCCCTGTGCTGTGCTCATTATGAGGGGCTCCCACCATCCCTGTGCTGTGATCATTATGAGGGGCTCCAACCATCCCTGTGCTGTGCTCATTATGAGGGGCTCCTACCATCCCTGTGCTGTGCTCATTATGAGGGGCTCTCACCATCCCTGTGCTGTGCTGACTTCCTCCTGGGGCTGTACCCCCTGCTGTGCTCATTATGAGGGGCTCCCACCATCCCTGTGCTGTGCTCATTATGAGGGGCTCCCACCATCCCTGTGCTGTGCTCATTATGAGGGGCTCCCATCATCCCTGTGCTGTGCTCATTATGAGGGGCTCCCACCATCCCTGTGCTGTGCTCATTATGAGGGGCTCCCACCATCCCTGTGCTGTGCTCATTATGAGGGGCTCCCACCATCCCTGTGCTGTGCTCACTATGAGGGGCTCCCACCATCCCTGTGCTGTGATCATTATGAGGGGCTCCAACCATCCCTGTGCTGTGCTCATTATGAGGGGCTCCCACCATCCCTGTGCTGTGCTCATTATGAGGGGCTCCCACCATCCCTGTGCTGTGCTGACTTCCTCCTGGGGCTGTACCCCCTGCTGTGCTCATTATGAGGGGCTCCCACCCAGAAGAGTTGAGGATGTTAGAGCCACAAAAGGGGGCAACTCCATAATAATGTCCATGGGGAAGGGAGGAGGACAACTCTATATTAGTAGCCTATATTAGTAGGAACTGGATGTCCAACAAGTACATATAAGTGTAATGGGTGTAGGAACTCGAATGGCCTGTACAACCTCAACCCCATTGAACACCTTTGGGATGAACTGCAATGTCAATTGTGAGCCAGGTCTTCTCATCCAACATCAGTACCCAACCTTACAAATGGGCACAAATTCCCACAGACACCTTCCAAAACCTTGTGGAAAGTCTTCCCAGAAGAAAAAAGCCTGTTAGAGCCACAAAAGGGTACAACTCCACATTAATGGCTATAGGGAGGATGGGCAACTCTACCCTATTGACCATGGGAGATAGGGGGCAGCTCCATATTAGTGGCCATGGTTTTGGAATTCGATGTCCAACAAGCTCATATAGGTGTGATGGGTTGAGGAACTCAAATGGCCTGCACAGAGCCCCGACCTTAAACCTACTGAATAACTTTAGGATGAATTGCAATTTCAATTGTGAGCAAGGTTTTCTCATCCAACATCAGTACCCATCCTTATAATTGGGCACAAATTCCCACAGACACCCTCTTTCCAGAAGATAAAAGATAAAAGTGTATATTTCCCCACTTTCCAGAAGATAGGATGATGATATATCCTCAAAGGGGGCAACTCCATATTAAGGACTATAGGAGATGGGAGGTGGGAGGGGGCAACTCCATATTAATAGCCATGGAGTAGGGGAGGGGGGTCAACTCTATATTAATGGTAATGGTTCTGGAAATAGATGTTCAACAAGCTCATATAGGTTTGAAGGTCAGGTGCCCACCAACATTTGCCCTTGTAGTGTATATATTACCCCACTTCCCAGAAGATAGGATGATGTTATAACCTCAAAGGGGGCAACTCCATATTAAGGGCCGTGGGAGGGGGCAACTCTATATTAATGGCCATGGTTCTGGAAAGAGATGTCCAACAAGCTCATATAGGTTTGAAGGTCAGGTGCCCACCAACATTTTTCCTTGTAGTGTATATTACCCCACTTCCCAGAAGATAGGATGATGTTATAACCTCAAAGGGGGCAACTCCATATTAAGGGCCATGTGAGGTGGGAGGGGGCAACTCTATATTAATGGCCATGGTTCTGGAATGAGATGTCCAACAAGCTTATATAGGTTTGAAGGTCAGGTGACCACAAACACCATATATGGTATTTGAGTTTTGGTCGCAGTTTATACCTGTTAGCAGGTTAAAGTATATCACATTTTGAGTTTTTATTCCTTTATGGCTCACTCTACCCATATCAAATTAATAAATAACTGTGCTCAAGAGTAGTCTGAGGAACATATTCTTATGTAGTAATGTGATGAATAGCCTTGGCTGGGGTGAAGCATGTCAAAGAGAAGGAGTGGGATCTGGTGGAAGGCAATGGGCTTGGTCTTCATGTTGTGAATTCATCAGTGGCGGTGCGTCCATAGTGAGCGCAGGAGCGCCGCCCCCTCTCTCTCCTGCGCCCGTCGCTCAAAACAATACATAGGTTCATGCATTGCATGAACCTATGTATTGTCGCCGCCGCTGCCGCCCACTATTCAGATGAATAACAGCGGCTGGTTGGTCTTTGGAAGTGCCTATCAGAGCCATCGGCTCTGATTGGCTTCCCGATTACAGCCTGAGGGCTGTAATCGGCTTCCAAATAACTAACCAGAGGACGCACGGGGGGGTGCGTTCCCTGGTTAACACTGACAGGCGTTTCAGCCAATCAGGTTCACCGGGTCTGGGTACCAGTAACCTGATTGGCTGAAGCGACATCGAGGGCGGAAGAAGACATCGAGGACGGAAGAAGGACGGCGCTGACCTGAGGAAGGTAAGTGCAGGGCTGGGGGGGGGACAAACTGGCTGTATTTGGGGGGAAACTGGCTGCATTTGGGGGACAAACTGGCTACATTTGGGGGACAAACTGGCTGCATTTGGGGGACAAACTGGCTACATTTGGGGGACAAACTGGCTGTATTTGGGGGGAAACTGGCTGCATTTGGGGACAAACTGGCTGTATTTTGGGGGGAAACTGGCTGCATTTGGGGACAAACTGGCTGTATATGGGGGAAACTGGCTGTATATGGGGGAAACTGGCTGTATTTGGGGGGAAACTGTCTGCATATGGGGACAAACTGTCTGCATTTGGGGACAAACTGGCTGCATTTGAGGGGGCAAACTGGTGGTGTTTGGGCACAGTGGCTGTGTTTAATGGGCACAGAGGCGGCAATTGAAGTATTTTTTTTTTCAGTTTGTTTGCGCCCCCCCCAAAAAAATTTTGAGCACCAGCCGCCACTGGTCTTGATAAAAGGAGAAAAAAAAAAGACGTGGTGGTCGTGCGGCTTTTTTTCTATTTGAATTTGGAAAGGATGGACCCCATTAAGTCATGGTCCCATGGTCGGTGAAGGTGAGCCAGAAGACCACCTGGAGCGGTATCTTGTATTTATATAGAATTTGGACGATTATCCTGAGAAGTAACTTTCTAATTAGCCTCCTTAAGATGTTTTCATATATCAGGCGATCGCATTGTTCTTCTTTTGTGGAAAAGGGGATTTGGAGCCAGTGACGGTAAGTCTATCTAACATCTCTTCCCTTTCTAATTAATTACCATTAATTATCTATTTATTTATTATCATTTATTATAGGTATTCCCAGTTCCTAGATGCTCCTGATGAGTGGAGTTCATCCACAAAACGCGTCGAGCTTATACAATTGATGCTATGTCACAGTAATCATGTTTATTACCACGGGCTTGATGTTGTCTGAATCATGAATTGCAATTTACTATCATGTTTGTATATTATTTTGGTTCATACTGCTGGTTTCATCGTTTATCATGTGTTACTATGTCTATTATGCTACTATTAGAACATTATATGATTTACCAATCATGTTTTTATCATACATGGTAACATACTAATTGATCTACTATGTACACCTTAACGCACTGTGCCCAAACATGTTATTAATAAATACTATATTTTATATACCGTATATACTTGAGTATAAGCCGAATTTTTCAGCACATTTTTTTGTGCTGAAAATGCCCCCCTCGGCTTATACTCGAGTCGCCTTTTTGCGCCCGATCTCCTGGAATTTTGGGGACCCGGTACTGGCTGGCCGTAGGTCCCCTGGACCCCAAACTTGGCGCACATGTAGCCCCACTCTTCCTCTATACGTGTGCAAAGCTTGTGGTCTGGGGGACCTACGGCCGGGGAGCACCGATTTGTCAAAGCCGGGCACCCCTTCCGTAGACTCCCATGTTAAACAGTAATTTCTCCGGTGACTTTGGGGACCCGGTACTGGCCGGTCGTATCTCCCCTGGACCCAAAACCTGGCACACATGTAGCCCAATTTCTTCTCTACAAGTGTGCAAAGTTTTTTGTCTGGGGGACCTACGGCCGGGGAGCACCGATTTTTCAATCCGGGCACCCCTTCCATAGACTCCCATGTTAAACGTCAGTCTAGTCATGGACACAGTGAGGCATGGGCACAGTGAGGCATGGGCACAGTGAGGCATGCACATGGACACAGTGAGGCATGGGCACAGTGAGGCATGGACACAGTGAGGCATGGGCACAGTGAGGCATGGACACAGTGAGGCAAAGTGAAGCACAGTGAGGCATGGACACCCTAGGCTTATACTCGAGTTTTCACATTTTTTGGGGGGTAAAATTAGGTGCCTCAGCTTATATTCGGGTCGGCTTATACTCAAGTATATATGGGTATATTGATTGCTTCGTTCCGCCCCAAGTGTTTTGTTTCATTCAACGTCCCACAATTTCCCTCCTTTCCAAGTCTATCTAACGGGCCCACTATAGTGATAGCATACAAAGTATCTTAAAGACATTGTATGAGTTCTCTTATCAATATGTCACCCCATAAATCTGCAGCCTAAGCAGAATGGCTGGATTTGAACACCCCCCCCCCTCTTTCTCCAGACACAAATCCAACATCATCCCTAATCCCTACTCTGTTTCAGATGCACGCGGCCTTCCAGCTGGGCGGAACGCGGAAAAAAAGTGAAACTTATTAATATCCCGCCAGGAGTCAATCAATCACCTCCAGGCTTGCACCCGGAATCAAAGAGAAATCAAAGCCCCCTTATTTTTTTTTTTTTTTTATAAGAGAGAGGAGGGGATGGAATGACAGCCAAGGAACTAGGGGGGACAATCCCCTCCGGACCAGTCCGTTTTCGGGGGGAGATTAGGGCTGGACGTGAGGAAGGAGCGGCCGCGGCTCGGCTTTAGATATATTTGGAATTCTCTCTTCCTTTATTTTGTCAGCATTAAAGCAGACAGGTTGAGTGAATGAGAAGAAAAAAAGAAAAAGAAAAGATTGCAATTGATTTAAAGTGAAGGGAAAGTACCTGGACGTCAGCTAAATATGTTACAAAGCACTTTGTGGTGCCTGTTTAGATACAATGCGGCTTTCAGAGACCAAATGCAATCAGGATCAGCACTGGGTAATAGAAGCTGTCCTGGGAATTTCTAATATGAGATAAGATAATGTTATCATGGGGGGGGGGGAGTAGGTGAGGGCTGAGAGCAGATTCCAGGTCTGTGCATGAGAAGGGGACTGGGCATGTGTGGAGGACAAATCAAGAACATATTATATATTCTAGTATTCTGGATAAAAATTCACAATTACAAAAAAAAAAAAATCACAATTACAGCCGGTTCACACTGATACGGTTCAGAATTCACATTATTGAGCTGGTGACATGAAGGGTACTGCACAATTTTGGTGCGGATGCAGAATGAAAGGCTCAAATAGCACTCCTGCAGAATCGCATGTGATTTGAACAGGAATTATTAGGTTTTTGGAGTTCAGCTTTAAAGGACATCGTGCTTCATAGGCGTTCCAGTTCAATGAAACCATTCTATTGATGAAGTCCTTAGCCCATGACTTATTCCTGTTTATTAATAATTATTAGGTTTTTGGAGTTCAGCTTTAAAGGACATCGTGCTTTGTGGGTGTTCCCGTTCGATAAAACCATTCCATTGATATAGTCCTTAGCCCATGATTTATTTCTGTTTAGTAATAAATACTAGGTTTTTGGAGTTGAGCTTTAAAGGACATTGTGCTTTGTGGGTGTTCCCGTTCGATAAAACCATCCCATTGATATAGTCCTTGACTTATTCCTGCTTAGTACTTATTATTAGGTTCAGCTTTAACAGACCTTGTGCTTCATAGGTGTTCCTCTTCAATAAAACCATTCCATTGATATAGTCCTTAGCCCATGATGTATTTCTGTTTAGTAATAAATATTAGGTTTTTGGAGTTGACCTTTAAAGGACATTGTGCTTTGTGGGTGTTCCTGTTCGATAAAGCCATTCCATTGAAAGAGTCCTTGACTTATTCCTGCTTTGTCCTTTAAAGCTGAACCTAACAAAAAGTACTAAGCAGGAATAAGTCCTTTAAAACTCAACTCCAAAAACCTAATATTTATTACTAAACAGAAATACTGTAAATCATGGGCTAAGGACTATGTCAATGGAATGGTTTTATTGAAGGGCAACACCTATGAAGCACAAAGTCCTTTAAAGCTGAACCTAACAAAAAGTACTAAGCAGGAATAAGTCAAGGGCTAAGGATTATATCAATGAAATGGTTTTATTGAAGGGCAACACCTATGAAGCACATTGTCCTTTAAAGCTGAACCTAATAAAAAGTACTATGTGCTTCATAGGTGTTGCCCTTCAATAAAACCATTCCAATGACATAGTCCTTAGCCCATGATGTATTTCTGTTTACTAATAAATATTAGGTTTTTGGAGTTAAGCTTTAAAGGACATTGTGCTCTGTGGGTGTTCCCGTTTGATAAAACCCATTCCATTGATATAGTCCTTAGTCCTTGACTTATTCCTGCTTAGTACTTATTATTAAGTTCAGCTTTAACAGACATTGTGCTTCATAGATGTTCCAGTTCCATAAAACCATTCCATTAACATAGTCTTTATCCCATGATGTATTTCTGTTTAGTAATAAATATTAGGTTTTTTGGAGTTGAGCTTTAAAGGACATTGTGCTTTGTGGGTGTTCCCGTTCGATAAAACCATTCCATTGATATAATCCTTAGTCCTTGACTTATTCCTGCTTAGTACTTATTATTAGGTTCAGCTTTAACAGACCTTGTGCTTCATAGGTGTTCCCATTTGATAAAACCATTCCATTGACATAGTCCTCAGCCCACGATTTATTTCTGTTTATTAATAATTATTAGGTTTTTGGAGTTGAGCTTTAAAGGACATTGTGCTTTGTGGGTGTTCCCGTTCGATAAAACCATTCCATTGATATAGTCCTTAGTCCTTGACTTATTCCTGCTTAGTACTTATTATTAGGCTCAGCTTTAACAGACCTTGTGCTTCATAGGTGTTCCTGTTTGATAAAACCATTCCGTTGACATAGTCCTTAGTCCTTGACTTATTTCTTCTTAGTAAATATTATTAAGTTTTATTAGTTCAGCTTTGAAGGACATTGTGCTTCATAGGTGTTCCATTTATTAAAACCATACTACTGATATAGTCCTTAGCCCACGTCTTAGTAATTATTATTAAGTTTTAGTAGTTCAGCTTCGAAGGACATTGTGCTTCATAGGTGTTCCATTTAATAAAACCATTCTATTGACATAGTCCTTAGCCCACGACTTAGTAAATATTATTACGTTTTAGTAGTTCAGCTTCGAAGGCCATTGTGCTTCATAGGTGTTCCAGTTCAATAAAACCATTCCATTGATATAGACCTCAGCCCACGATTTATTTCTGTTTATTAATAATATTAGGTTTTTGGAGTTGAGCTTTAAAGGACATTGTGCTTTGTGGGTGTTCCCGTTCGATAAAACCATTCCATTGATATAATCCTTAGTCCTTGACTTATTCCTGCTTAGTACTTATTATTAGGTTCAGCTTTACAGACATTGTGCTTCATAGGTGTTCCAGTTCGATAAAACCATTCTATTGACATAGTCCTTAGTCCTTGACTTATTCCTGCTTAGTACTTATTATTAGGTTCAGCTTTAACAGACCTTGTGCTTCATAGGTGTTCCAGTTCCATAAAACCATTCCATTGACATAGTCCTTAGCCCACAATTTATTTCTGTTTATTAATAATATTAGGTTTTTGGAGTTGAGCTTTAAAGAACATCGTGCTTTGTGGGTGTTCCCGTTCGATAAAACCATTCCGTTGATATAGTCCTTAGTCCTTGACTTATTCCTGCTTAGTACTTATGTAGCGGGTACTTGAATTTGGGGGGAGCGTCTGGGTGGTAGTGTAACCCAGGTGCTTTGATTGTTAGGAAATCCAAGGTTCCCTTTGTGAGCCTTGAAGGATTCTGGTGGTGTGAAGTTCTCGCCGGCCTAAAGGTGGCGTTGTTGCCTTGGACCTGGGTTGGACTCGCACTGCAAGACTGTGCCTTTTTGTTCTCCCCTGGAGCTGGTACAGCGGGGCGGGGAACCCGCTGTGACGCAAAGGGAGAGGTCATAAAAGGGGCAGACGCCCTGACCTTGGGGTTCAGAGTTGGAGGACGCGGCCGCACTCAGGCACCTTCAGCTTGGGTGCTGGCGTTCCGGTGTTTCAGGCCTAGGCACCATCTCAGGCACCTTTAGCCTGGGGTGAGGTACTATGGCGGATGCCTGGAGCTCAGTACCTTCGACTGAGTTCCGCGAGGGTGGAGGAATCCGAGGGGGCCCTAACTCCTTGGGTGCCCGTGTCTGAGTTCGTGAGGACTGGTGTGCAGTAACTTCTCCGAAGAGTCCGGCGCGGCATCGCTGGTGACGGGGAGGCCTCCACTTCTCCCTTGGACGGATTTCTTCCTCTGACAGGGGCAAAGTGAGCGAAGGTAATTCACCTCCTATATTACCTAGTCAGTGGCAGTGACTATTCACCACTGATGACAGCACAGTGGGCAGCAGCAAAAAGGGAAAGGATTGTGCCTCGATCTGTCCCCCATTTTCTAAAGAAAGGAGATAGTTTTATTGCTTGGCAAGAAGAATAAAACTGAGTTGTACCTATTCACTGTGTGGAACTTGGGTTACTAAAGCAAAGGAGTCAGGGACGAAGGACTGGACTTGACTCTAGGACACCTACACAAAAGCCCAATCTTCTGGCCTTCACCTCTTAGTTACGGAGGACATGGGCCGTGGTGTGTCTTATCCCTCTCTCCCAGGTACCCCAAGACAACAGCCATATAACCGATAAAGAGAGAGAGTGGGGTAAGTTCCACTACACTTATTATTAGGTTCAGCTTTAACAGACATTGTGCTTCATAGGTGTTCCCGTTCGATAAAACCATTCCATTGACATAGTCCTTAGTCCTTTACTTATTTCTTCTTACTAATTATTATTAAGTTTTAGTAGTTCAGCTTTGAAGGACATTGTGCTTCATAGGTGTTCCATTTAATAAAACCATACTACTGATCTAGTCCTTAGCCCATAACTTAGTAATTATTATTACGTTTTAGTAGTTCAGCTTCGAAGGACATTGTGCTTCATAGGTGTTCCATTTAATAAAACCATACTACTGATCTAGTCCTTAGCCCATGACTTAGTAATTATTATTACGTTTTAGTAGTTCAGCTTCGAAGGACATTGTGCTTCATAGGTGTTCCATTTAATGAAACCATACTAATGATATAGTCCTTAGTAACTATTATTAAAGAGGCAGATGGTGATGGGAGATTCACTCTCGGCTCGTCATTTCATTCTTCAGCTCCCTTGTAAGATTCAGGTCATGGTTTCTCCAGGTTGGGCCCCTCCCTCTTCGCCCTTAGAGTCATTCGGCAGATTTCGGCAACAATCTGTGAGTTACATTCATTCTGAGGTCTTGCATGTTAAAAACTTTATTAAACAGACGTCAGCTCCAGAGGAGAGGGAAGACGTTTTACTCCCAAACACCTGTTTCCCTTAAACTCTCTCCGATGGAAAAATCCATCTTTCATTCGGGGTTTTCTCTCCATATATACATATGATATATGGAGACCTCTTGCAGTTGGCTGCCAGCTGTGTAGGCTCCTTCCCTCGATGGAGAGGGACCCGGATAAGTCAGTCCAGATGGCTCTGGGATTCCTTCAGTCAGTTTGAAAAATAAATATGTAACTTTTCTGTACCAGCGCAAAATATTTGCTCACTTTTATTTATCCTGCGTAGTCTACACCACATTCTTGGGACATCGAGATGAAGTATGTTCTTGTGATGGACAATGGCCTTTTCTGTCTTACATCGGACTCCACCAAGCTTGGATCAAACCATGTTTTCCAGCAATGTCATCGCTCTACGCAGTGTAAACAATCAATCGCTTTATTTAGCTTTTATCCCTTGTAACTCTACATCTAACATTGTACAGAGCAATATGGAGCCCATAATAAACACCCTCATCCCGCCACAGCTTGTTATGATGGTAGGGACTTTTTCGAGATAAGGAAGACACATCTGTAGCAGGGTCCTCAATTTAGGGGAAGTGTTTGAGTGGTAGTTGTGCTCAAACACCCTAATTGTCAGGTTCTCATCAACCATTTTGTCCGCAGGGAGAGTATCGGTGTACAGTTCCCTGTGGCCTGCAGGTGGCGCTGCCATAGTAGGCCAGGGTCGAACCGCTGATACAGTGCCGTGCCTTGTGTGTCCCCTCTCAGCAGCCATACTGTGGGTGTGGTAGGCCTGCTGTGCATGCAGGGAGATGATATAAAAGGGGCAGACGCTGCCTGTGGAGTCGAGTCGGCGAGGCGGTTCGTTCTGTCGTTGTCGGGGGTCCTACCCCAGGGAGTGTGTTCCTGTCCACCCTGGGCACCTTTGGCCCAGGGGCGGAGGTCGGTGAATCAGTCCCAGGCACCTTTAGCCCTGGGGCTGCAACTAAAGGCCTTGGGCCCAGCACCTTCGGCTGGGGCCCATCAAGGATCGAGGAATCTCAGGGTGCCGCCTTGCGAGGGGACCCGCATCTTAGACGAGGAGGCCGGGGGAGGAACCGTTCCGAAGGACTGGTGAGAAGTCACGGTGAAGGAAGGGATGTCTTCTCCTTACAAAGAGGTCAAGCTTTGAAACACCAAGTTCACCAGGTCTGTGGCAGAGACCAAGTTCGCCAGGTCTGTGGCAGAGACCAAGTTCGCCAGGTCTGTGTCAGAGACCAAGTTCACCAGGTCTGTGGCAGAGACCAAGTTCACCAGGTCTGTGGCAGAGACCAATTTCACCAGGTCTGTGGCAGAGACCAAGTTCACAGATTCTGTGGCAGAGACCAAGTTCGCCAGGTCTGTGGCAGAGACCAAGTTCACCAGGTCTGTGGCAGAGACCAAGTTCACCAGGTCTGTGGCAGAGACCAAGTTCACCAGGTCTGTGGCAGAGACCAAGTTCACCGAGTCTGTGGCAGAGACCAAGTTCACCGAGTCTGTGGCAGAGACCAAGTTCACCAGTTCTGTGGCAGAGACCAAGTTCACCAGGTCTGTGGCAAAGACCAAGTTCACCAGGTCTGTGGCAGAGACTGTGCGGTTAAGTTAGAGTACCATTTTGGCTGCTAGTCCCTATCTAGGGAGACTATCCATATGGGCTGAGTCTGCTTGAGAAGCTAAGCAGTGAAGTGATTAAGTTTTGTGCCTGGACCTCTCCCACACCTTATGCTGTCCTGTCCTTTCTCCAACCTTATCCTATCAGAGACTGTTATTTGAGAGAAATAAACTCTACGTTTAAGTTACAGCTGGTGTGGACATTCAAGTCATTGGGGGAAACATAGAGACTTATCTTTATTCACTACAGAGGTGAGAACCATTCTCTGGAAGATTCTGGCTTTCTGGCTGTGGAGACCCACCAGCAACACCACTCAACCTCTTCACACAGGAGTGTACGGGCTGGAAGAGCTGGGTGTGCCCTTTCCTCCTATGAGGAGCTGTTAGACAAGGAGGAGAGGGTGGTAAGCGCTTCACATCATATTGTAAAAGTTGGTGAACACCTGACCATCACATCCAAACCGTATATACTCGAGTATAAGCCGAGGCACCTAATTTTACCACAAAAACCTGGGAAATGTATTGACTCGAGTATAAAGCCCTGTACACACGGCCGAGAATCCCGTCAGGAAAAAATTGTTGTTTTTGCTGACGAGATTCCTGGCAAGCTTTTCTTGCCAAGCCGTGCATACAGATGGCCATTCAAAAGAACCGCCGTTCTTTTGAATGGCAAGAATTCGGTGATGTCATCGACTACGACGAGCATGCGCTCGTCACATTCAATGCCGTCGCCGCCATCTTGCTTCACCCTACACTACCCTTGTAAGCTACCGCGCATGCGCCGAAGTCTCATCGGGCATGCGCGGGCTTACCGGAGGACAGGTAAGCTTGTAGCCTCGTACACACATGGTTTTCTCGTCGGGAAACAGGCCGACGAGAATCCCGACGAGAAAAACGAGAATCCTGACGAGAAAATAGAGAGCAGGTTCTCTATTTTTCTCGTCGAGATTCCCGGCAGTTTTCCCGACGAGAAACCATACACACGACCGGTTTTCTCTGCAAAAAGGAGAAAACCGGTCGTGTGTACGAGGCTTTAGTCTAGGGTGAGAATGTAGCAGCTACTGTAAGCGAAAAAGAGGGTCAACAATGCCGATTTGCATGTCTCACTGTGCCCATTACAACCTCACTGTGCCCATTACAACCTCACTGTGCCCATTACAACCTCACTGTGCCCATTACCTCGCTGTGCCCATTACAACCTCACTGTGCCCATTACCTCACTGTGCCCATTACCCCACTGTGCCCATTACCTCACTGTGCCCATCACCTCACTGTGCCCATTACAACCACACTGTGCCCATTACAACCTCGCTGTGCCCATTACCTCGCTGTGCCCATTACAACCACACTGTGCCAATTCTCACTGTGCCCATCTTCACTGTGCCCATTACAACCTCACTGTGCCCATTACAACCTCACTGTGCCCATTACCTCACTGTGCCCATTACAACCACACTGTGCCCATTACAACCACACTGTGCCCATTACAACCACACTGTGCCCATTACCTCACTGTGCCCATTACAACCTAACTGTGCCCATTGAAGCGTACCTGAAATTCTTGACAGGCTACGCTGCGGGCATCCATTTTTTAAAACTCACGGCTTCCTCCTGGTCCCGTCCCGTTCCGTGATAGGCGTTTGACACTGTGTTCAGTGTTCCGCCAATCACGGACGTTTTTTCATCCTCGGACAAGAGAAGGTCCGTGATAGGCGGAACACTGAACACAGTGTCTGCTGGGAAACTGTGTCTGAGGATGAGAGGACCTCCGTGATAGGCGGTAGTGGAACACAGTGTCAAACGCCTATAACGGAGCAGGACAGGGCCAGGAGGAAGCCGCGAGTTTTTAAAAAATGGACGCCCAAGGTACACTGACTCGAGTATAAACCGAGAGGGGTATTTTTAGCCCTAAAAAAAGGGCTGAAAAACTCGGCTTATACTCGAGTATATACGGTAAGTTTGTTGGGCATCCCATTAGAAAAATATGGGTATTAATAAGCAATTGTCCTCTTTTGCAGCTACAACATCCTTCACTCTTCTGGGAAGGCTTTCCACAAGATTTTGAAGGGTGTCTCTGGGAATTTGTGCCCATTCGTGAGGTCAGGTGCTGATGTTGGGTGAGTAGACTCCCAGTCCCAAGGTGTTCAGTAGGGTTGAGATCCCATCTGTGCAATCCAAATAAGATACATCAGCATAAAATAAGTATGCTACTTAGGTGTCCCACCATCTGTGCCTTGGATCTTCAGGTTCTTGAGGGTTAGGCCAACTGAAGAATCTTCAGTACACACTTCTGAGGGTATCAGATGCCTGGTCCTCCAACAACTGAGCAATTATGACAATATATGGGCAAGTAATAGGCAGTTAATACAATTCACAGCCAATAAATGGGCAATGAATTGATAATGGCAGCAATGAATGGGCAACAGATGGGCAATTGTGAAACAATACACAGCCAGCTTTGACAATGTATGGCCAAAAATGGCAATGCCCTGGCAACAAACAGGAAATGCTGGCAATACATGAGCAACAAGCCGTCAAATGTGAAAATACACGTACATGGACAATGACCAGGCAGTAGTGGCAGCATTAATGGGCGATCTTAACAATACGCAGGCAATAATCAAGCAGACCTGACAATAGATTGGAAAGTAATAGGCAGTTATGAGTGTGACAATACACAGGCAACAAATGAGCAATACATGGGCAATAGTAGTGATTCATGGGCAACAGATGGGCAATTGTAAAACAATAAACAGCCAACAATGACAAGGTATGGGCAATGGTGGCAACAAACAGGAAATGCTATCCATACATGAGCAACAAACAGGCAACTGTGACCATACATGGACAACAACCGGACAGCGGTGGCAGAACTCTGGCAACAAATGGGCGATCTTAACTGTAAATGGGCTACAGTGACAATATGCAGGCAACAATCGAGCAATTTTGAAAATACATGGGAAAGTATAAGACAGTTATGACAATGCACAGGCAACAAATGGGCAATGCATGGGCAATGGTAGCAATACATTGGCATCAGATGGGCAATTGTGAAACAATAAACAGCTAATAATGGGCGATGATCAGGCAGGGGTGGCAACTATGGGGTGATCTTGACAATACACAGGCAACAATCAAGCAATTTTGAAAAATCGGAATCTCCCAAAGGACTTTTTTGCAGCAATTAGGTTAAAAACAACTATCTTTTTATAAAAGTAAAACAACTTTTTTTGTTCTTGCTAGTGCAGGGACAGAGCAGCCATAGTAACCTACACCACACTCACCGTTTTTTTTTTTTTCCAAAAAAAATAGGCAGTTATGACAATACACAGGCAACAAATGGGTACAAATGGGTACTACATGGGCAATGGTAGCGATTCAGCAACAGATGAGCAATTGTGAAACAAGAAACAGCCAAGCATGACAAGGTATGGTCAATGGTGGCAACAAACAGGAAATGCTGGCCATACATAAGCAACATGGACAACAATCAGGCAGTGGTGGCAGCAGCACTCTGGCAAACAAATGGGCAATCTTAACTGTAAATGGGCAATGGTGACAATATGCAGGCAACCACTGACCAATTGTGACAATACGAGGGAAAGTAAAAGACATTTATGACAATGCACAGGCAACAAATGGGCAATACATGTGTGAAACACTAAATAGCAAACCATGACAAGGTATAGGCAATGGTGGCAATAAATGGGAAATGCTGGCCATACATGACCAGCACGTGGGCAACTGTGACAATACATGGACAATGATCAGGCAGTGGTGGCACCACTTTGGCAACAAATGGGCAATCTTA
Source organism: Rana muscosa (assembly GCA_029206835.1). Taxonomy (NCBI): domain Eukaryota; kingdom Metazoa; phylum Chordata; class Amphibia; order Anura; family Ranidae; genus Rana; species Rana muscosa. The sequence continues at coordinate 309,243,026 of CM055125.1, read as the reverse complement.
ACTGCAAATGGGCAATGGTGACAATACGCAGGCAACAATCGAGCAATTTTGACAATAAATGAGCAAATAATAGGCAGCTATGGCAATACACATGCAACAAATCGGCAATACATGGACAATTGTAGCGATGCATGGGCAGCAGATGGGAAATTGTGAAACAATAAATAGCCAACCATACCAAGGTATGGGCAACGGTGGCAACAAACAGTAAAAGGCTGGCCATACATGAGCACCAAACGGGCAACTGTGACCATACATGGATAATGATAAGACAGTAGTGGTAACACTTTGGCAACAGGTGATCTTGACAATACACAGTCAACAATCAAGCAATCTTAACAATACATGGGCAAGTAGTGGGCAGTCATGACAATACATGGGCAAGTAGTGGGCAGTCATGACAATACATAGGCAAGTAGTGGGAATTTATGACAATACATGGACAAGTAGTAGGCAGTTATGACAATACATGGGCAAGTAGTGGGAAGTCATGACAATACATGGGCAAGTAGTAGGCAGTCATGACAATACATGGGCAAGTAGTGGGCAGTCATGACAATACATAGGCAAGTAGTGGGAATTTATGACAATACATGGACAAGTAGTAGGCAGTTATGACAATACATGGGCAAGTAATGGGCAGTCATGACAATACATGGGGAAGTAGTAGGCAGTTATGACAATACATGGGCAAGTAGTGGGAAGTCATGACAATACATGGGCAAGTAGTAGGCAATTATGACAATACATGGGCAAGTAGTGGGCAGTTATGACAATACAGGGGCAAGTGGTGGGCGGTCATGACAATACATGGGGAAGTAGTAGGTAGTTATGACAATACATGGGCAAGTAGTAGGCAGTTATGACAATACAGGGGCAAGTGGTGGGCAGTCATGACAATACATGGGCAAGTAGTAGGCAGCTATGACAATACATGGGCAAGTAGTGGGCAGTCATGACAATACATGGGGAAGTAGTAGGCAGTTATGACAATACACAGGCAAGTAGTAGGCAGTTATGACAATACAGGGGCAAGTGGTGGGCAGTCATGACAATACATGGGCAAGTAGTGGGCAGTCATGACAATACATGGGCAAGTAGTGGGCAGTCATGACAATACATGGGGAAGTAGTAGGCAGTTATGACAATACACAGGCAAGTAGTAGGCAGTTATGACAATACAGGGGCAAGTGGTGGGCACTGGGCAGTCATGACAATACATGGGCAAGTAGTAGGCAGTTATGACAATATATGGGCAAGTACTCCAAGTAGTAGGCAGTTATGATAATACATGGGCAAGTAGCATACAAAATAATTCCGCGCTGCCCTCTGGATAAGCTGCTAACACAACAAGTAAACAAATAGTAAAAAGCGTGGAAACAAAAAGTGTAGCGCTAATAAAAAAATGAACAAGAATGCATGACGCACTCAAATGAATACATTAAACAGTGCAATAAAAAAGACACTCAAATATTAAGTAAGAACAGTGAACAGTCCTCATATATACATGACATGTTAAGGACCGATCTTCCGCACTGACTTACCCTCTATATATACCTTCCCCCACCCCACATACCCCTCTTACCAATAACGACTGACAAGGTTGTGGAGTAAAATTGGCCTTGCGGCCTATTTATTTAACAAATTCTTATATATAAAATAAATAACCATTTAAATAACATTTAACACTTTTCCAATACCCTGGTGGTCTTAGAGACCACAACTCACAACTTGGACACTGGGACCAAACTATATCCCTTAGGTCTCCAGTCGCAAGACGCCGACTCGGAGGCGATACGCATGTCCGCAGTGCCCTAACATTTTCCCCCTTCCTGGTTAACCCTTGTTGACCGGAAGGTACCCAATAAACCCCATACCACCTATGGGTACCTAGACAAGTGGTGGCGCACAATATCCACAGAAACATGTATTACCCAAAGTAATCAATATGAAGAAAAATAAAAATATATGAAAATAAAAATAAAATGAAAAAATACCATACAACATATGTATATATATAGACAGTCTTAAAGGAAGTCCTTAGGAGTCTGTTTACACACTGCGGTGTATATGGGTGGAGCAGGGATAAATGGGATCCACTGTGCACAGGGCGGCCATCATAGATGAACAGAAACCATGTTCAGGGGTAACTGGAAGACAAGGAGAGAGGCGCCTCTAAGTGCAATAGTGTAACAAGGTTTTAATAGTAGATACAAATACACTCACATTTAGGTGAATTAACATAGGCGTTTAAAAATGTCAGGATGACAATCATCAGCAGCAGGTCACAGGGGGTTCTCAGCTCTGCGTAGAATGACAGGAGTGTCTCTGAAGATGGAGCGGCCGGCTTCCGGGGACAACGATCCTGTAGTATGTTCAGAGCGAGGCTTGGAGCGCACATGTGGTTAAGCTGCAGAGGGTGACGTCATCAAAAATGGACGCGTTTCGTGAGCGTTTGGACTTGCGGTGTCCTGGCAAGTCGCGCTCCTTTATCAACATGACATAAGGGCAGAAGTGGATAGACGCCTTATATAGGGACAAGGATGAGGAAGTGAGCTGGATGGGGTGGGTCATTGGACACCACCTTCTTCCAGCCCCACCCCATCCAGCTCACTTCCTCATCCTTGTCCCTATATAAGGCGTCTATCCACTTCTGCCCTTATGTCATGTTGATAAAGGAGCGCGACTTGCCAGGACACCGCAAGTCCAAACGCTCACGAAACGCGTCCATTTTTGATGACGTCACCCTCTGCAGCTTAACCACATGTGCGCTCCAAGCCTCGCTCTGAACATACTACAGGATCGTTGTCCCCGGAAGCCGGCCGCTCCATCTTCAGAGACACTCCTGTCATTCTACGCAGAGCTGAGAACCCCCTGTGACCTGCTGCTGATGATTGTCATCCTGACATTTTTAAACGCCTATGTTAATTCACCTAAATGTGAGTGTATTTGTATCTACTATTAAAACCTTGTTACACTATTGCACTTAGAGGCGCCTCTCTCCTTGTCTTCCACCTATGGGTACCACCTTTTCTCCAGAACTTCCACTTTTACCTCCTTTTCCAGCAACCAAACACCGCCACAGCTCGCAAGGGGAAAAGCCTTACCCTTGCATGCACCTCCACACCCTCACAGCCCGCTGAATTCCCTCCTGCAACCCCAGGGCCCAAAGATCAAGGCCAACAGCATTCAGGTGGACCCCGTCTCCCCTCAGGTACCGCCAAGTGTCCACTTCCAATTCCCGGTGGCGCACCACAAGGCCGCCATTCCAAACAAAGAATCTCCCCACTTCCTTATTAACTTTAACCTGGGCCTTGTTAACTTTTTCCACCGACCAAGCCCAACGCCAAGCCGTTCTGCCCACCATATCTGACCAAATAACAATCATCCCCGGGTAAGCAGTGCGCAACCTTAAAAAATCACATTTAATATCCCGGATCAGCTGGTGCATAGACCTGGCCCCCATGTCATTACCCCCCGCATGCAGCACCAGAATATCCGGCGCCCTATCACGGCATGCAAACCTCTGTATTTCTGGCATAACCCCACTCCAGACCATGCCCGGCACCCCAATCCATTGGACCTTGGCTCCTCGTAGAGGCATCCCCAACTGCCTTTCATTGGGCCGAACATCGGCCCGTCTTGCCCCCCAGAACACGTACGAGTGACCCAGAATCCAAACCAATATGGGCTCACTACCTGAAAAACATTGAAAATAAAATAAACCATTTATTGACACTTCCACCATTTCACCACGCAGCCCAAACACAGCCCCCAAACCAGTATCCCTTACTCATGCATCAGATGTGGGTGAACTCCCACCGCCCAATCCGCTTCACCGCGTCCGCCGTCAGGCCCGCCCTTGCCGCCTCCGTGGCTGCCCCAATACGAAAGGAATGTGAGGCATAACCCTTCGGGTCATACCCCGCCGCTAACAAACATTTTTTGAACACCGCTATAAATTGAAACCTAGACAGTGCCGACCCATCCTCATGCATCAGAAAAGAACCCCCAAGTCCAGGACGCTTGGAACCAAAGGATTCCACCGCCCGTATAGGACAGATTGACGCATCAGGAATGCGAAACAACCGGAGTCGCATACCCTTTCCCCCTTGGTCCGTTTTGGACCTACTCACCCAAATCCCCACAGAGTCTTCCGAACAATCCACATCCTGAACCAACAAACCCCCGTGCGCCTGTCTGGAGGAACTGACCAGCTCTCCCACCCTCAGGGCCCCAAAAAAGGCAAGTGCAAATGCTGCCCAGAACAAGTGACACTCATATTCCGAACTGCACACGGAGTGCAAATGCAGGAACAAGTTCTGCAACATTACGAACTAAACCGGCCGGCGTCTGTCCGCCGCTTTCCGGCCTTTCCTATACCCCTTCACCGCCTGTTTCACACAAAATTATTTTGTATAGTCCCTGCAACCATACCATTTGAAAAGGAAAGCCAAACCCACCAGTGCCCGATCCACCGCGGACACGGAAACGCCTCGCTCCATCTTCAAGGTAAGAAAATAAAACAGGGCTACTCCCGCGTCCCGCCCCACCGGGGAAACTCCAAGCCCTTGCACAAATGACCTCCACTCCTGCCAAACCTTAGCATACGCATTCCATGTGCCCCCACTCACCGACCATTTAATCCACTGCGCCGCGCTGTCAAAGCAATGTTCCACATCCAGTTGGGACAGGTCACCCCGTGTTGCTCCGCTGCTGGTGCCAACTCCCGGAACCTCTGCCACTGAAAACGAGACAAAGCGTCAGCCAGGGTGTTATCCACACCAGGAAGATGTACTGCATAAACGAATACATTCAAGTGCAAACAGCGCAGGACCAAATGTCGTAGCAAACGCACCACCGGCTGCGATGCAGCCGACACACGATTCACTACCTGTACTACCCCCATGTTGTCGCAGTTCAAACGCACCTTGAGATTCCGGAAGGAATCCCCCCAAAGTTCCAATGCCACTACAATTGGGAAAAGCTCCAGCAGTACTAGGTTCTTCAAGAACCCCGCCTCCTCCCACTCCGTGGGCCAAGGAGCCGTGCTCCATTTTCCCTGCCAGAACGCCCCATACCCCGTGGGGCCTGCCGCGTCTGTAAACCATTCCAAATCAAAATTACTAACGGGCCCGGCCATCCACAACGCCCGCCCATTGAAAGATTCCAAGAATTCATGCCACACTTCCAAGTCTTCCCGCAGCTTGCCATTCAGACTCACAAAATGAGTAGGAACCCGCACCCCAGCCGTCGCAGCCGACAGCCTGCGGCTAAAGACCCTACCCATAGGCATTATCCAACAGGCGAAACACAACTTACCTAGAAGTGACTGCATCTGACGCAGCTGAATCTTACGCCGCCCAATAACACCACGCACTTCCGCCTTCAAAGTCTCCAGCTTATCCTCTGGAAGTCGACATTCCATCTTCAAGGAATCCAGCACTATGCCCAGGAATACAATGGACAGCGTGGGGCCCTCAGTCTTCTCAGGGGCCAAAGGGACCCCGAAAAGGTCAGCCACATATTGCAACGTTCCCAACAGGACTGAGCAAACGTTGGACTCCGGCGGACCCACGCACAAGAAATCGTCCAGATAGTGGATGATCAAACTGATCCCCGACGCGTCTCGGATCACCCATTCCAGGAACGAGCTGAAAGTCTCGAATAACGCGCATGAGATGGAGCAACCCATGGGCAAGCAACGGTCCACATAATAAGCCTCATCCCACGTACAGCCCAAGAAACGAAAACTGTCCGGGTGCACCGGGAGCAACCGAAATGCCGATTCAATATCGGCCTTAGCCATTAGCGCTCCACGACCACACCTGCAAACCCATGCCACAGCAGCGTTGAAGAAAGTGTACGATACCGTGCAGTCCTCCGGCGCGATAGCATCATTCACCGACCCACCTTTGGGAAAAGAAAGGTGGTGAATCAAGCGAAATTTGTTCGGTTCCTTCTTGGGGACAACCCCCAAGGGGGACACCACCAAATCCGTCATTGGAACCTCCGTGAACGGCCCAGCCATACGCCCCAACTGCACTTCCTTAGCCAGTTTCTCTGAAACCACCAAGGGCTGCAGCAGGGCGGACCGGAGGTTCCTAGCTGCCGGGGGAACAGCAAAGGGCGCACAAGGAATCTTAAACCCGCTGGTGAAACCCTCCTCTAACAACCTAGCGGCACTCCTGTCGGGATATCTATTGAGAAAGGGAAGCATCCTTTCCACCCGAATTGGAGTCATTCCCTTTACCCGCAGAATCTCCGGAACGGCCCTTCCCGTGCTTGAAGCATTTGGCAAAGGCATGGCTGCCCCCGCAACCTGAACACACGTGCTTGAAGCGACAGTTTGCGCCGTACTTACATGTGCCCTCATTAAACTGCCAGCAGTAGCCCCATTTTTTCTGGGTCGGTTGTCCTGAGGCAGCAGCACCTCCAACCCTCCCCCTGAAAAAACTGATTGGAGGCCCGAGACGCCGTCATCAGTCTCATCCATAAGTTGATGTCCTTGTGACCCCAACGCAGCCCTGGTCTGATGGCCATCCTTTGCCGGAACTGCTCATCGTACCGCAACCAAGCTACCCCACCATACGTCCGGTATGCTTCGCAAACGCACTCAAATGAATACATAAAACAGTGCAATAAAAAAGACACTCAAATATTAAGTAAGAACAGTGAACAGTCCTCATATATACATGACATGTTAAGGACCGATCTTCCGCACTGACTTACCCTCTATATATACCTTCCCCCACCCCACATACCCCTCTTACCAATAACGACTGACAAGGTTGTGGAGTAAAATTGGCCTTGCGGCCTATTTATTTAACAAATTCTTATATATAAAATAAATAACCATTTAAATAACATTTAACACTTTTCCAATACCCTGGTGGTCTTAGAGACCACAACTCACAACTTGGACACTGGGACCAAACTATATCCCTTAGGTCTCCAGTCGCAAGACGCCGACTCGGAGGCGATACGCATGTCCGCAGTGCCCTAACATTTTCCCCCTTCCTGGTTAACCCTTGTTGACCGGAAGGTACCCAATAAACCCCATACCACCTATGGGTACCTAGACAAGTGGTGGCGCACAATATCCACAGAAACATGTATTACCCAAAGTAATCAATATGAAGAAAAAAAAAAATATATGAAAATAAAAATAAAATGAAAAAATACCATACAACATATGTATATATATAGACAGTCTTAAAGGAAGTCCTTAGGAGTCTGTTTACACACTGCGGTGTATATGGGTGGAGCAGGGATAAATGGGATCCACTGTGCACAGGGCGGCCATCATAGATGAACAGAAACCATGTTCAGGGGTAACTGGAAGACAAGGAGAGAGGCGCCTCTAAGTGCAATAGTGTAACAAGGTTTTAATAGTAGATACAAATACACTCACATTTAGGTGAATTAACATAGGCGTTTAAAAATGTCAGGATGACAATCATCAGCAGCAGGTCACAGGGGGTTCTCAGCTCTGCGTAGAATGACAGGAGTGTCTCTGAAGATGGAGCGGCCGGCTTCCGGGGACAACGATCCTGTAGTATGTTCAGAGCGAGGCTTGGAGCGCACATGTGGTTAAGCTGCAGAGGGTGACGTCATCAAAAATGGACGCGTTTCGTGAGCGTGCGGACTTGCGGTGTCCTGGCAAGTCGCGCTCCTTTATCAACATGACATAAGGGCAGAAGTGGATAGACGCCTTATATAGGGACAAGGATGAGGAAGTGAGCTGGATGGGGTGGGTCATTGGACACCACCTTCTTCCAGCCCCACCCCATCCAGCTCACTTCCTCATCCTTGTCCCTATATAAGGCGTCTATCCACTTCTGCCCTTATGTCATGTTGATAAAGGAGCGCGACTTGCCAGGACACCGCAAGTCCAAACGCTCACGAAACGCGTCCATTTTTGATGACGTCACCCTCTGCAGCTTAACCACATGTGCGCTCCAAGCCTCGCTCTGAACATACTACAGGATCGTTGTCCCCGGAAGCCGGCCGCTCCATCTTCAGAGACACTCCTGTCATTCTACGCAGAGCTGAGAACCCCCTGTGATCTGCTGCTGATGATTGTCATCCTGACATTTTTAAACGCCTATGTTAATTCACCTAAATGTGAGTGTATTTGTATCTACTATTAAAACCTTGTTACACTATTGCACTTAGAGGCGCCTCTCTCCTTGTCTTCCACCTATGGGTACCACCTTTTCTCCAGAACTTCCACTTTTACCTCCTTTTCCAGCAACCAAACACCGCCACAGCTCGCAAGGGGAAAAGCCTTACCCTTGCATGCACCTCCACACCCTCACGGCCCGCTGAATTCCCTCCTGCAACCCCAGGGCCCAAAGATCAAGGCCAACAGCATTCAGGTGGACCCCGTCTCCCCTCAGGTACCGCCAAGTGTCCACTTCCAATTCCCGGTGGCGCACCACAAGGCCGCCATTCCAAACAAAGAATCTCCCCACTTCCTTATTAACTTTAACCTGGGCCTTGTTAACTTTTTCCACCGACCAAGCCCAACGCCAAGCCGTTCTGCCCACCATATCTGACCAAATAACAATCATCCCCGGGTAAGCAGTGCGCAACCTTAAAAAATCACATTTAATATCCCGGATCAGCTGGTGCATAGACCTGGCCCCCATGTCATTACCCCCCGCATGCAGCACCAGAATATCCGGCGCCCTATCACGGCATGCAAACCTCTGTATTTCTGGCATAACCCCACTCCAGACCATGCCCGGCACCCCAATCCATTGGACCTTGGCTCCTCGTAGAGGCATCCCCAACTGCCTTTCATTGGGCCGAACATCGGCCCGTCTTGCCCCCCAGAACACGTACGAGTGACCCAGAATCCAAACCAATATGGGCTCACTACCTGAAAAACATTGAAAATAAAATAAACCATTTATTGACACTTCCACCATTTCACCACGCAGCCCAAACACAGCCCCCAAACCAGTATCCCTTACTCATGCATCAGATGTGGGTGAACTCCCACCGCCCAATCCGCTTCACCGCGTCCGCCGTCAGGCCCGCCCTTGCCGCCTCCGTGGCTGCCCCAATACGAAAGGAATGTGAGGCATAACCCTTCGGGTCATACCCCGCCGCTAACAAACATTTTTTGAACACCGCTATAAATTGAAACCTAGACAGTGCCGACCCATCCTCATGCATCAGAAAAGAACCCCCAAGTCCAGGACGCTTGGAACCAAAGGATTCCACCGCCCGTATAGGACAGATTGACGCATCAGGAATGCGAAACAACCGGAGTCGCATACCCTTTCCCCCTTGGTCCGTTTTGGACCTACTCACCCAAATCCCCACAGAGTCTTCCGAACAATCCACATCCTGAACCAACAAACCCCCGTGCGCCTGTCTGGAGGAACTGACCAGCTCTCCCACCCTCAGGGCCCCAAAAAAGGCAAGTGCAAATGCTGCCCAGAACAAGTGACACTCATATTCCGAACTGCACACGGAGTGCAAATGCAGGAACAAGTTCTGCAACATTACGAACTAAATCGGCCGGCGTCTGTCCGCCGCTTTCCGGCCTTTCCTATACCCCTTCACCGCCTGTTTCACACAAAATTATTTTGTATAGTCCCTGCAACCATACCATTTGAAAAGGAAAGCCAAACCCACCAGTGCCCGATCCACCGCGGACACGGAAACGCCTCGCTCCATCTTCAAGGTAAGAAAATAAAACAGGGCTACTCCCGCGTCCCGCCCCACCGGGGAAACTCCAAGCCCTTGCACAAATGACCTCCACTCCTGCCAAACCTTAGCATACGCATTCCATGTGCCCCCACTCACCGACCATTTAATCCACTGCGCCGCGCTGTCAAAGCAATGTTCCACATCCAGTTGGGACAGGTCACCCCGTGTTGCTCCGCTGCTGGTGCCAACTCCCGGAACCTCTGCCACTGAAAACGAGACAAAGCGTCAGCCAGGGTGTTATCCACACCAGGAAGATGTACTGCATAAACGAATACATTCAAGTGCAAACAGCGCAGGACCAAATGTCGTAGCAAACGCACCACCGGCTGCGATGCAGCCGACACACGATTCACTACCTGTACTACCCCCATGTTGTCGCAGTTCAAACGCACCTTGAGATTCCGGAAGGAATCCCCCCAAAGTTCCAATGCCACTACAATTGGGAAAAGCTCCAGCAGTACTAGGTTCTTCAAGAACCCCGCCTCCTCCCACTCCGTGGGCCAAGGAGCCGTGCTCCATTTTCCCTGCCAGAACGCCCCATACCCCGTGGGGCCTGCCGCGTCTGTAAACCATTCCAAATCGAAATTACTAACGGGCCCGGCCATCCACAACGCCCGCCCATTGAAAGATTCCAAGAATTCATGCCACACTTCCAAGTCTTCCCGCAGCTTGCCATTCAGACTCACAAAATGAGTAGGAACCCGCACCCCAGCCGTCGCAGCCGACAGCCTGCGGCTAAAGACCCTACCCATAGGCATTATCCAACAGGCGAAACACAACTTACCTAGAAGTGACTGCATCTGACGCAGCTGAATCTTACGCCGCCCAATAACACCACGCACTTCCGCCTTCAAAGTCTCCAGCTTATCCTCTGGAAGTCGACATTCCATCTTCAAGGAATCCAGCACTATGCCCAGGAATACAATGGACAGCGTGGGGCCCTCAGTCTTCTCAGGGGCCAAAGGGACCCCGAAAAGGTCAGCCACATATTGCAACGTTCCCAACAGGACTGAGCAAACGTTGGACTCCGGCGGACCCACGCACAAGAAATCGTCCAGATAGTGGATGATCAAACTGATCCCCGACGCGTCTCGGATCACCCATTCCAGGAACGAGCTGAAAGTCTCGAATAACGCGCATGAGATGGAGCAACCCATGGGCAAGCAACGGTCCACATAATAAGCCTCATCCCACGTACAGCCCAAGAAACGAAAACTGTCCGGGTGCACCGGGAGCAACCGAAATGCCGATTCAATATCGGCCTTAGCCATTAGCGCTCCACGACCACACCTGCAAACCCATGCCACAGCAGCGTTGAAGAAAGTGTACGATACCGTGCAGTCCTCCGGCGCGATAGCATCATTCACCGACCCACCTTTGGGAAAAGAAAGGTGGTGAATCAAGCGAAATTTGTTCGGTTCCTTCTTGGGGACAACCCCCAAGGGGGACACCACCAAATCCGTCATTGGAACCTCCGTGAACGGCCCAGCCATACGCCCCAACTGCACTTCCTTAGCCAGTTTCTCTGAAACCACCAAGGGCTGCAGCAGGGCGGACCGGAGGTTCCTAGCTGCCGGGGGAACAGCAAAGGGCGCACAAGGAATCTTAAACCCGCTGGTGAAACCCTCCTCTAACAACCTAGCGGCACTCCTGTCGGGATATCTATTGAGAAAGGGAAGCATCCTTTCCACCCGAATTGGAGTCATTCCCTTTACCCGCAGAATCTCCGGAACGGCCCTTCCCGTGCTTGAAGCATTTGGCAAAGGCATGGCTGCCCCCGCAACCTGAACACACGTGCTTGAAGCGACAGTTTGCGCCGTACTTACATGTGCCCTCATTAAACTGCCAGCAGTAGCCCCATTTTTTCTGGGTCGGTTGTCCTGAGGCAGCAGCACCTCCAACCCTCCCCCTGAAAAAACTGATTGGAGGCCCGAGACGCCGTCATCAGTCTCATCCACAAGTTGATGTCCTTGTGACCCCAACGCAGCCCTGGTCTGATGGCCATCCTTTGCCGGAACTGCTCATCGTACCGCAACCAAGCTACCCCACCATACGTCCGGTATGCTTCGCAAACGGCCTCCAAGTAAATGAACAGCCTAGAACAATGTTCTGGGGCCTTCTCCCCTATCACGCATGCCATGATCGCAAATGCTTGCAACCAATTAGTGAATGTGCGGGGAATAAGACGATAACAACGCTTTTCCTCGTTCTCCTTCTTGCTCTCCTCAGGCTTTACCCTATCCAGGTTAAATTTCTCTAAGGGGAGCAACGTAAAGATCTCCACATACTCACCCTTCCAGATCTTCTCTCTGACGTCCACCTTGAGGTGAGCTCCCAACTGCGCTTCAAAACAAATATACATCTCGTTTTTTGCGGCATCCGCCAGCCTGACCGCCTCCCCTGAAGCATCCTGACCGCCCCCCGTGGTAGCCTCCCCCGGTAAGGGGGGCTTGCACCGTTCCTGTCACCCCACCCACAGGTACACCAGAGGCTAACGGCACCGCCGCAGGCACCCCGCCCGCCACGACTGCCTGAGATGAACCCCCTTGCTGAACCCACGCCCCCGTGGGCGACCCCGTGTCGCAACTGCCCGGCTCAAACCGCCTGACCAACTCTCTTAACCCAGACCACAAATCCTACGCCTCCCCCGCAGCCCCCTGCCTTGACGGGGAAGAAAGCGCCCCCGGTGACACCCCCGTAACTGAACCCCCCCAACACTACTTTGTCCCAATAAATCCTGTAAAAGTGTATAAATAGTAGCAGTAGAATTTGACTTACCGGGCTGCCTTGGACTGGGTCCATGAGCCGCCGAACTGGAATCCATCGCTGCCTGTTGTCCCGAGTCCTCGCCACCATCCGACCCGGACAGCTCACCCTCCGACCTGTCGTCACCCGCTACTGCTGCCACATGCGCTGGGTGCACCCCGTGCGGACGCAACCCGGTGGACAAGGGCCGGCGTGGCTGTGCGTCCCGTCCCCTCGATCCTGTCACGCCCGACCCACTCGCGACCTCCACCGATGGACTCCGGGTCCACCCCCTGGCACGGGAGTCATCCGCTCTATCTCCTCCATTCACCCTTGTCGACACTGTACCCCTCACCGATCGTCCCGCCGACACCACCGGACCCCTGGCCGCCACCGCCTCCAGGCTACCGGCCCGTGAACTGGGTCCTCCGTGCAGGGCCGCACGACTACTCTGACCGTCCCTCGCAGCCTCGGCCGCGATGTCCCTGCATCTCCGATGAGCGGGGGGAGGGGACAAGAGAGCCGCTCGTCTCCCCCACCGCCGAGCTCCGTCCACGGCGCGGATTCCTCCCGGCCCCCCCCACCAACACAGGCTGTGTGCGACGAGGGGATGCAGCCGGAGGGCCCCTGTTGGGTCTCCGAACTGAATTTTCTGTACTTGGGGAGGTGTCAGGGCTGTACCGCTCAGGCGGCCTGGACCGCCTAGCGCGTGCCGCTGTATTACCCCCCCGGAGGGTACCGCCGCCTGCTCCTCCAGGACCGCTGCTACCTGGTCCTGTAACCACTCTGCGCCCTGCGCAGCTAACGCCGCTCTTAGTTGCTCCATGATTGCGGCCATACCAGCAGGAGGCTTCACTACAAGCTTCTTCCTCGTGCGTCCTTGAGGAATGATGCAACGTCACTTCCTCCCCACACTGAACTTCTGCTGACACTCCTCCCGGCCCCTAGACCACTCCCCCTTCCTTAAAGCACCACAGCCCTTGATAAGCTGCTGCCTGTCCCACCTGTCATGCCGTCCCTGCGCTCATTCTTTGCTGTCTCTGCTTCGGGACTCTCTAAATGTCTATATGCGAAATACAAGTGGAAACTTGTGCAACTGAGTGTCCTAAAGTAATTCAAAAATGGAGGCAATGGTGAAATTCAAAGGTGAGTGAAGACTTTGAAGGGAAAGGTGACGGTGAGAAGATGAAGAGAACCACCACCAATAGGTAAGGAGCTTACCAGATAGTTTGAACCCAGAGGAACATATGTTCAGTGGGTCAAAGGGGCTTGGTGTGGTGGAACCACGATGGAACCTGGACAATCTGTATGCTGCAAATTGCTGTGCTGGAAATGGCCAAACATCAACATGGAGAGAGAAACCGCAGACGAAAGATGACCTCTTAGCAGATAACCTCATATGCAGTAGTGGTCCGGGAATATCCCAATCAATATGAGCAGGTAGGTATCATGTAATGGAGAAAAGAAACAGCCACTGTATGTAAATCAAAATTTTATGTAGTGGAAACACTTACATTTAAGTTGATATAAAAGCGCTTTGCAAAGAATGTGGCAACAATGGAGTTCTCACGACGCGTTTCGTCTCCTAGGACATCATCATGGGCAAGTAGTGGAAAGTTATCACAATACATGGGCAAGTATTAGGCAGTCATAATTACAATACAGAGGCAAGAAATGGTCAAGGAGATCCAGTTATAACCTCAGAAGCCCAGTCATGCCGTATTTCCTGCTCCTGGACCCGTCAATGGTCTTCTTCTCCCTCTGGTCATGTGTGTTCTTTCAGTCTCCAGAGGGAGGAGCTTGAGGAGGAAAGGGAGCAGCATTGTCCTCTTCCACCGCCGCATTTCTTTCCCAAACATGGAGTATGATGTCAAGCAGTAAGGCCAATACCACTACCCCAGTCAGCTGATCAAGGGAACGTGGAGACCCATTATTCCTATTGATTATCTGAGGTCTCCAGGCCAAGTGTGGAAGGTTCCCCAGATATGACATGAAATACGTCATCCTACTTTCTCCCAGCAGGCCAGAACCATCTTTATTCAAGCTTTAACCAGGGTCAAGATGTTCTTCTTGGACTAAACTGTTAGCCTAGAGATGACACAACCATACAAGGCAGTCTTCTCCACTGTCTCTCGTCTTGTGACCTGCTACCTGGTGGGAGGGTTCTATGAGGACATAGAACCCTCCTACCAGCCTGCATTGCATAGAGAAGCACACAGACCCAGTGATGATGTCACAGGGTCTAAAAATAAGGTCTGTAATAAAAATAACCATGTTGATGAGTCGGGAGGGAGGAACAAGGGAAGGGAAAACATAAGCAGATGAAACATTCGGCTTCAACAGAAGGGGAATCCTTGGCTCACACCCAGGGCCGCCATCAGGGGGTACAGGCAGTACACCTGTAAGGGGCCTGGGGGTCCCCAGGGGCCCGGATGGCAACACCCTCTTTTTTTCCTTTTTTTTTGTAAGGGGCCCGGAGGTCCCCAGGGCCCCGGATGGCAACCTCCCTTTTTATTTTTTTTATTAAAAAAAAATTTGTAAGGGGCCCAGAGGTCCCCAGGGCCCCGGATGGCAACTCCCCTTTTTTTTTATATATATATTTTTTTGTAAGGCGCCCAGAGGTCTCCAGAGGCCCGGAGGTCCCCAGGGCCCCGGATGGCAACCCCCCTTTTTTTTTGTATATTTTTTTTTGTAAGGGGCCCAGAGTTCCCCGGAGGCCCGGATGGCAACCCCCCTTTTTTTTTGTTCTTTTTTGTTCGTCAGAGCACCCAAAGCCCCCTCGACCTCAACAATTTGCGGCGGCAGCACCCCCCGCCTCTCAAATCGTGACACCCCTCCACTTCTCAATTTGTGGCAGTCCCCCCCCCCCCCCGGTTCTTCTCTGCTCCAGGGGGCCCATGCCTGAAGCTGTGTAAGGGGCCCAAAAATTTGCGATGTCGGCCCTGCTCACACCACTCGAAGGATGATAGAAGGTAAAGTCGTGGCTGGAGGGGGGGGCGCTGATCCCACATACCTGCCATACAGCGAATGAAAGCTGCGCACAGCTGGTGGAGCGAACACAAAAACACAGACAGACGGTGCGCAGGGAAGCGGCGGAGCCCAGAGAGTTCTTGGCAGATGTTAAAAGGCTGATGTGAGCCCTTCAATATTTAATGATTGAAAAACAGAAGCATTAACAAGTCGAATGGGGAGGTAAACCAGAGGGGGTGTTTTACATCTCCGACAAATCGCACATAAAAAAAGGCGCTCGAAGGAGCGCTAGGCGTATAAAAGACGCTGCGCGCCACCATGGCGAGGTATGACCTCACATTTTGGGCATTTCACCAAACGCGGTCTCTTACCGTCCCTTAGAAACGATACAATGTTACACAATGTAACCATAAAATGAAGATCTGTAAGTGTTTTTTTTTAGGGTACGGCTAGGTTGAGGCGCCTTTGCGTGTCGGGAACATAGCGCAAAATCGAGCGCTTTCCGAAAAGGAGCAGTTAATTGTTTGCATCAGTGGTCTGAAAGGTCTCGCTTGCGGCTGGGACCCTGGCATTCCGCCACAGACACCCTCCAAAATCTTGCAGGAAGTCTTTTCCAGAAGAGTGGAAGATGGTATAGCCACAAAGGTGGGCAACTCAATATTAATGGCCATGGGGGGAGAGGACAACTCTATATTAATGGCCATGGGGGGAGAGGACAACTCTATATTAATGGCCATGGGGGGAGAGGACAACTCTATATTAAAGGCCATGGGGAAGAGGGCAACTCCATATTAATGGCCATGGAGGGAAGGGGGCAACTCCACATTAATGGCAGTGGGGAGAGAGGGCATCTCCATATTAATGGCCATGGGGGGAGAGGGCAACTCCATATTAATGGCAATGGGGGGGAGAGGGCAACTCCATATTAATGGTCATGGGGGGAGAGGGCAACTCCATATTAATGGCCATGGGGGGGGAGAGGACAACTCCATATTAATGGCCATGGGGGGAGAGGGCAACTCCATATTAACGGCCATGGGGGGAAAGGGCAACTCCATATTAATGGCCATGGGGGAAAGGACAACTCTATATTATTGGCCATGGGGGGGAGAGGGCCACTCCATATTAATGGCCATGGGTGGGGGAGGGCCACTCCATATTAATGGCCATGGGGGAAGAGGGCAACTCCATATTATTGGCCATGGGGGGAGAGGGCAACTTCATATTAATGGCCATGGGGGGAGAGGGCAACTTCATATTAATGGCCATGGGGGGAGAGGGCAACTCCATATTAATGGCCATGGGGGGGAGAGGGCCACTCCATATTAATGGCCATGGGGGAAGAGGGCTACTCCATATTATTGGCCATGGGGGGAGAGGGCAACTTCATATTAATGGCCATGGGGGGAGAGGGCAACTCCATATTAATGGCCATGGGGGAAGAGGGCCACTCCATATTAATGGCCATGGGGGAAGAGGGCCACTCCATATTAATGGCCATGGGGGGAGAGGGCCACTCCATATTAATGGCCATGGGGGGAGAGGGCCACTCCCTATTAATGGCCATGGGGGAGAGAGGGCCACTCCATATTAATGGCCATGGGGGGAGAGGGTAACTCCATATTAATGGCCATGGGGAGAGAGGGCAACTCCATAATAATGGCCATGGGGGAAGAGGGCCACTCCATATTATTGGCAATGGGGGGAGAGGGCAACTCCATATTAATGGCCATGGGGAGAAATGACAACTCCATATTAATGGCTGTGGAGAGAGAGGACAACTCCATACTAATGGCCATGGGGAGAGAGGACCACTCTATATTAATGGCCATGGGGGAAGAGGGCCACTCCATATTATTGGCAATGGGGGGAGAGGGTAACTCCATATTAATGGCCATGGGGGGAAATGACAACTCCATATTAATGGCTGTGGAGAGAGAGGACAACTCCATACTAATGGCCATGGGGGAGAGGGCAACTTCATATTTATGGTCGTGGTCGTGGGGGAGAAGACAATTTATTAATTGGTTGGACTTGATGGACTTGTGTCTTTTTTCGACCTTATCTTCTATGTAACTATATGTAATTGCAGTGGTTTTGGATTGGGATGCCCAACAAGGTGATATAGGTGTGAAGGACAACTTTTGGCCTTGTAGTGTTTGTTTTCCCCTAATGTAGCTGGTCTAGGGGTGACTGTTAAGTCACATACACACAGGTAGAATGTCAGGAAACATTTGCCGGTACATAAAATACCAGCTGACATTCTGCCCACGTGTATGTCGGTCCGTCCCCGCATGGTCAGCTCCCGACTGGAACCGTCAGCCCCAAGGGTTGTACCAAAATAAAAACCTGTAGTGTGGACCTGGCTTTAGAGGCAGAGAGGCCACATTCGTAGGTCAGTAATATGTAGAGATATTTTGGGGCCGTATCTGAAGGTAGATCTGAAAAGGCCGTATGGAAAACTGGATTTACGGTAAATGGTTTGGAACGTCTACCACAAAAACCAAAGAAAAACATCAGTGAATGCCAAGAGCATTAGGAACCCTCTAAGTACAACAAAATCTAATGTGTAGACCATGCCTGGGATCTCCGTGTGGTGGGTAACGACGCGTTTCAGAGACAACTCACAGAACTGTCTGAGGAAGGTTTCTATTATATGAGGGTGAAAAAAATTCCTTCGATGTAAACCCGTACTGGACAAGGCTTATGCTGCGTACACACGCTCGGGATTTCCGACAACAAATGTCCGATGGGAGCTTGTTGTCGGAAATTCCGACTGTGTGTAGGCTCCATCGGACATTTCCTGTCGGAATTTCCGATTGTCTGTACGCGGCATTAGTGTGCTCTGTGTATCATATCCATTGTCAACGTTTAGAGAAATCCTGTTTTCACCTTTTTTTTTTTTTTTTTTTTCAATCCTTTGTTCCATCTTGGTGCTGTAGATCTCCCGGAGCCTCTTTGCAGTCACTTCTTTCCTACATAGACTCTGGCGACGGTTGCATGGCATTTTTCAGGCAGAATTTCCCAACGGTGACGACTTTGAACCATGTAGGTTAAACCGACCACCTGTAGTCTCCATTGGAAGTCCCTGTGAGAGGTTGACAACGCAAAAGCACAATTAGGAGACAGGGACAGAGCGTTGTCACCCTATAACAGGAAGTGCCTGAACAAGGACCTCCATGGTGGGATCACCCGGGATTATTTTAATAACAGCTACAGATTTATAAATGTTTAAAAACTACAATACCGTGTTAAAGATTCTTTGAGGGTTTTGTGATTGGGTGCACATCTACAGTACTTCTAAGTAAAATTCCAGTTACGGGTGTTCATACAGAGTTACATTGTTCCAGCTTGGACCAATTATGTCTATACCAGACCTGTGGGATCCCTCTAAAAGCTGGAAATCACTGTAGTAGACATTACTAGTACACCACTACTATACTGCTACTATATAACTACTATACTGCTACTCCACTACCACTACACTGATACTACACCACTACTACACTGATACTACACCACTATTACACCACTACTACACTGATACTACACCACTACTACACTGATACTACACCACTACTATATTGATACTACACTGATATTACACCAATACTTCACTAATACTACACCGCTCCTGTGCTGATACTACACTGCTATTACACCACTACTACACCACTACTATATTGATACTACACCGCTATTACACCACTATTACACCACTACTACACTGATATTACGTCTATATTTCACTGATACTACACTGCTACCACACTGATACTACACTGCTACTACACCGCTCCTGTGCTGATACTACACTGCTATGACACCTCTACTACATCACTACTAAACCGCTACTACACCACTACTACACTGATACTACACTGCTATTACACCACTACTACACTGATATTACACCAATACTTCACTGATATTACACTGCTACCGCACTGCTACTACACCGCTCCTGTGCTGATACTACACAACTATTACACCACTACTACACTAATACTACACCACTACTACACTTATACTACACCACTACTATATTGAGACTACACTGATATTACACCAATACTACACTGATACTACACCGCTACCACACTAATACTACACCGCTTCTGTGCTGATACTACACTGCTAATACACCACTGCTACACCACTACTATATTGATACTACACCACTATTACACCACTACTACACTGATATTACGCCAAAACCTCACTGATACTACACTGATACAGGACTGCTACTACACTGCTGTTACACAGCTACTAAACCACTACTACACTGCTACTACACCCCTACTATGTTGATACTACATCACTATTACACCACTACTACACCAATACTTCACTTATACTACACTGCTACCGCACTGATACTACACTGCTACTACACCTCTCCTGTGCTGATACTACACTGCTAATACACCACTACTACACCCCTACTACTGAGATTACACCACCACTACTACACCTCTACTATATTGATACTACACCACTACTACACTGACACTGATACTCCAGAGATCTCCACTAGCTCCAAGTTGGAACAATGTATCTATAATATCCACACCGGGAATTCTTCTTTCACATGTAAAAATGGATCAAATCCCTCCTTTTACAAACAATTCGATGTTTCCGTCCCTTTTATTGGCCGTCCCCCTTTTACCTGTCAGTATGATAATTATTATTATGGTGTGATGATAATTCTCTTCCCTCTCCGATCACAAGAACACACACCGGGGATTTCTTCTCCACCATGGAGGAATAATAATAGTAAATAAAGTGGATTCCGCTGTGAAATCTGGGCCATCCTGTCCTTGTATTCTACCTGATGCGTCCCCCCGTCTCACCTGTTTTATTCCTCGTGGGCCCCATGTAGTCCCAGGCCGGCTGTGGAAGAAGACAGCTGCTTGTGCTCGATTCGCATTCCTTCTGCCCAACATTTGTAGAGCTGGAAGTCCCATCAGACAGAGCGCGGTGCGCGGCTGCGATCGATCGATCCGCTTCACTCCATAATAATTATAATCAGATTGTTATTGTGGATCTTCATCCTAATGTGCAGCAAAGCCTCCATCTTTCATCTTTCCTTTATTTCAATCATTTTTTTTTTTTTTAACTACTTGTCTGCCAACTTACATATACAGGGAGTAAAATAAGTATTTGACCCCCAAGCAAAACATGACTTAGTAGTTGGTGGAGAGAAATCCTTGTTGGAGATCACAGAGGTCAGACCTTTCTTGGAGTTGGCCTCCAGGTTAACACACATCTCAGGAGTAGTGATGAGCCGAACACCCCCGGGTTCGGTTCGCACCAGAACCCGCGAACGGACCGAAAGTTCGAACGAACATTAGAACCCTATTAAATACAATGGATGCGAACGTTCGAATTCTAAAGTGCTAATTATAACAACTATTATGCATGTTATTGTCCTAAAAAGGGTTTGGGAACCCGGGTTCTGCACCAGGGGACATGTATCAATGCAAAAATAAGTTTTAAAAACGGTCGTTTTCCGGGAGCAGTCATTTTAATGATGCATAAAGTGAAAAAAAAAAAGTCAAATATTCCTTTAAATATCGTACCTGGGGGGTGTCTAAAGTATGCCTGTGAAGTGCCACGTGTTTCCCGTGTTTAGAACTGTCCCTGCACAAAATGACACTTCTAAAGGAAAAAAAAGCCATTTAAAACTGCTTGCGGCTTTAATGTAATGTCTGGTCCCGGTAATATGGATGAAAATCTTTAAGAAAAATGGCATAGCTACCCCATGACCCCCCCCCCCTACCCCAGCCCATTACCAGCCCCTTTGGGTCTTGTATGGATATTAAGGGGAACCCCGCACATAAAATAAAAAAGGCCCTATATACTCTGAACAGCCGTATACAGGCGGTGCATACAAGACAGGGACTGTAGGTTTGTTCTTATGTAGAATCTGTTTGTAATTTTGAACAGGTACATTGTTGAAGTGTAGCTCCAGACCAAAAATCTATTTTTAAACTTTTTGGAAAACATAGGTAAGGGTTATCACCCCTGTAACATTTGTTTTGCTGTCTGTGCCCCTGTTCAGAACATTTCACCTCACTTTCCGTCCTAATGACAACTGTTTTTGAAATGTGGTGTTTTTCTTGAAACAAGGATTGCTGATAAAGCATCAGTACAGAGGAGACACCTTTCTCCCATATTTATTCTTACAGGAGAGAATTTTCCTTCCTAGTGGTAGATTTCCTCTCACTTCCTGTTGTCTTCTTGCGTTTGCAAGTAGGAGTCGTTTGTAAGTTGGATGTTTGAAAGTAGGGACCTGCCGTATATACTCTGCAGAAATAGGCCCCTTAGTTGTTGGTGTTGGCACAACACTGTAAGCACTCACAGTTACTCTTGGTTGGTGCTGGAACGCCCTGCTGTCAACTATTATATCAGGAATTTTAATTACATATAATTGTTGAACAGTGGTAGTAAAAATTGGGCCTTTGATGGTGGTGCTGGTGCCACAACACTGTAAGCCCTGACAGTTACTCTTGGTGGGTGCAGCAATGGGCCCTGCTGTGAATTATTAGATCAAGAATTGTAATTACATGCCCCTGTTGAACAGGGGCTGAAAAATTGGGCCTTAGGCACTGGTGGCACAACACTGCAACCCTTCACAGATACTGTACTTGGAGCACAGCAATGAGCCCTGTTGCAAAGTATTGCTTCAAAAATTGTAATGACACGCCCCTGTTAAACAGGGGCTGAAAAATTGGGCCTTAGGCACTGGTGGCACAACACTGCAACTCCTCACAGATACTGTACTTGGAGCACAGCAATGAGCCCTGTTGCAAAGTATTGCTTCAAAAATTGTAATTACACGCCACTGTTAAACAGGGGCTGAAAAATTGGGCGTTAGGCACTGGTGGCGGCACCCATAAACAAAAATGATCTTCCAAGCTATCATCATCAATCGTATCATTGAGGACTCGGAGGAGGAGGATAGCCAGTCAACATAACAGCACAGGCACTCAGCATCAGCATCAGTCTTGAAGGGATGTGACATTTTAAAATCAATTAGTCTGTTATATCAGCATCAGGTGTGTGGTAGCTGGTGGTGATCCAAGACTGGTTCATCTTGATGAAAGTCAGTCGATCAACCGAGTCGGTGGACAGGCGCACCCTGTGATCCGTGACAAATCCTCCAGCAGCACTGAATGTGCGTTCCGAAAGAACGCTGGATGCAGGACAGGCCAGTAGCTCAATTGCATACTGTGCAAGCTCTGGCCAGTGATCCATCCTCAAGACCCAGTAAGCCAGAGGATTTTCGGTGGGGAAGGTGTCCAAGTCTGACCTTGCCCCTAGATATTCCTGCACCATGTTTATCAGACGCTGGCGATGGTTGCTGGAACCGATCATACTTTGGGGCTGCGGACTAAAGAATTGTCTGAACGCATCGGTCAGACGGCCACCTTCCCCACCGCTCCTTCTTTGACTGGCCGAAGCCTCAGCAACTCGTTGTCCAGGACCAGGAGTTTGCAACCTCCCAGTCTCTGGGAACGCGTTGCACAGACCTTTCTGCAAGGCCTCCCGGAGTTGTCTCATCCTCTGCTCCCTCTGCGACGGTAACATAAGGTCCGCAACCTTACCCTTGTACCGTGGATCAAGGAGAGTGGCCAGCCAGTAATGGTCCCTCTCCTTGATCCGAAGAATACGAGGATCCTTCCGCAGACTTTGCAGGATCAGGGAGGCCATGCAGCGTAGGTTTGCTGAGGCATTCGCTCCGGAGTCCTCTGGGTCACTAAGGACGACATGATCCGCAGCCACCTCCTCCCAGCCACGTACAAGTCCACTGGTTTCTTGGGACTGTAAATCATCCCTAAAAGACTGCTGCTGATGATGCTGAGTGCCAGCCTCCACCTCCATGCTGACACAATCCTCCTCCTCCTCCTCCTCCTCCTCCTCTTCCTGTGCGATGGGTGGGACAGAAGGAACACTGTCTGGGTAAAGGGGGCCTTGAGAGGCAAGGAAGTCCTCCTCTTCCTGCCTCTGTTCTGCCTCAAGTGCCCTGTCCATTATTCCACGCAGCGTGTGCTCCAACAGGTGGACAAGAGGTACAGTGTCACTGATGCATGCACTGTCACTGCTCACCATCCTCGTGGCCTCCTCAAATGGTGCCAGGACAGTGCATGCATCCCTGATCATGCCCCACTGGCGTGGAGAAAAAAAACCAAGCTCCCCTGACCCTGTCCTGGTGCCGTAGTCGCACAGGTACTCATTGATGGCCCTCTGCTGCGTGTGCAGCCGCTGCAGCATGGCCAACGTTGAGTTCCACCTGGTGGGCATGTCACATATAAGGCGGTTCTTGGGCAGGTTCAACTCCTTTTGCAGCTCAGCCAGGCGAGCACTGGCATTATAAGATCTGCGGAAATGCACACAGACTTTCCTGGCCTGCCTCAGGACATCCTGTAAGCCCGGGTACCTGCCCAAGAACCGCTGCACCACCAGGTTAAGGACGTGAGCCACACAGGGCACATGGGTCAGTTGTCCCTGTCGGAGGGCGGAGAGGAGGTTGGTGCCATTGTCGCAAACCACCATTCCTGGCTTAAGCTGGCGTGGCGTCAACCACCTCTCGGCCTGGCCCTGCAGAGCAGACAGGACCTCTGCCCCAGTGTGGCTTCTGTCCCCCAAACACACCAGCGCAAGCACGGCATGGCATCTTTTTGCCTGCGTACTTGCGTAGCCCCGTGAACGGCTACGGAGCACCGCTGGTTCATAGGACAAACCACAGGAAGAGGCCATGGAGGAAGAAGAAGAGGAGGGGGTGGAGGAGAGAGGTGTGTCACAACCAGTAGTAGCATTTTGGAGGCGTGGCGGTGGGACAACCTCCAACACTACTGCACCTTGTCCTGAATCCTTCCCAGCTGCCAAAAGAGTGACCCAATGGGCCGTGAAAGAAAGGTAACGTCCCTGTCCATGCCTGCTGGACCATGAGTCAGCGGTAATATGCACCTTACCGCTGACCGCCCTGTCCAGCGAGGCCAAGACATTGCCTTCCACATGCCGGTAGAGAGCCGGAATAGCCTTCCGTGAGAAAAAGTGGCGTTTGGGAACCTGCCACTGAGGAACCGCACATTGCACAAACTCACGGAAGGGGGCCGAGTCTACCAACTGAAAAGGCAGCAGTTGAAGCGCTAGCAATTTAGCCAAGCTAGCATTCAACCGCTGGGCATGTGGATGGCTGGGAGTGAACTTCTTTCGACGGTCCAGCAGCTGGGGCAGGGAAATTTGCCTGCTAGAATCGGACGTCGGTGTACTGCTAGCAGAGTGGGCGCAAGTACTTGGCTGTGACACACCTAATTCTACACCTTCATTCCTCTCAGTGCATGTTTCAGAGAGGACTGAAGTTATAGTGGGGTTGGAGATCCCAGCTGATGCGGTGCAAGGAGAGGTCCGCTTTGTTCTTTGGTGTGGGTCTTTGAGGTAGGCTTGCCAACGAGCTGCATGGCAGGTCAACATATGTCTGGTCAGGCATGTGGTACCCAAGCGGCTGATGTTTTGGCCACGCGATATACGCTTGAGACATATGTTGCAAACAGCAGCTGTGCGATCTGATGCACTAGCCTCAAAAAAGGCCCACACCAAAGAACTTTTTGAATGACGGGCAGAGGCAGCGCCCTGCACAGGCGGAGCTCTGCGGTGTGATTCCGTCGGTGTACTGCCCTTACGCTGGCCACCAAAGGGCATCCTGCCTCGTTGGAGATGTGCCTCCTCCTCATCCTCCTCCTCCTCCTCTCTCCTATTAGGCACCCACGTGGAGTCATTGACCTCATCATCCCCTCCCTCCTCATCACTGGAGCCAATCTGGCAGTATGCTGCAGCTGCTGGAACATGACTGCCAGATTGGTGTCCTTCTTGAGCATCCCCTCTGTCTGCTCTCACGCTACTGCCTTCCTCTAGCTGGGTTTCATCATCAGACCCTTCGAAACGCTGGGCATCCTCCTGGAGCATGTACCCAACACTGTGCTGAAACAGTTCGGGGGACTCCTCAGGAGGAGGACATGGTGGGTCTAGGGAAGGAGTGACTGATGATTTGTCTGACATTGATACCAGGGAAGACGACGCTTTGGCAGCTGCTTTTCCAGTACCCTGAGCCTGGGTGAGAGAGGATGAGGAGGAGGAGGAGGGCTTGGTCATCCACTCTACCAAGTCTTCGGCATGATGTGGCTCAACATGTCCAGCTGCCGAAAAGAAGGACAAGCGTGTCCCATGGCCATGTGCTGATGACAATGCACCGCGTCCACGACCAGCACTGTTGCCCCCAGACACAGAGCCTGCTTGCCCTCTTTTATTGCCTCCTGACTGTCTGCCTCTCCTTGTTTGCCTTCCAGACATTCTAATAGATGGCCTGCAGGGAGATGGGAAAAAAGCAATAAGGGCTACCTTCAGGTGTCCTTCTCTGTCCCTTGAAACAAGGACTTTCACAGTGAAAGAAACTGACACTGTCCCTACCTAGAGTTTTCTATCCCTAGAATAAATGTTTTTTTTAATCACAATATAGCACAAGGACAATTCACTCAATGTCTCTCCAGGTCCCTGGAAACAAGGACTTGCAGAGTGAAAGAAACTGACACTGTCCCTACCTAGAGTTTTCTGTCCCTAGAATAAATGTTTTTTTTAAGCACAATATAGCACAAGGAAAATTAACTCACTGTCCTTACAGGTCCCTGGAAACAAGGACTTGCAGAGTGAAAGAAACTGACACTGTCCCTACCTAGAGTTTTCTGTCCCTAGAATAAATGTTTTTTTTAAGCACAATATAGCACAAGGACAATTAACTCACTGTCCTTACAGGTCCCTGGAAACAAGGACTTGCAGAGTGAAAAAAAAAAAACACTCTCCCTACCTAGAGTTTTCTGTTCCTAGAAAAAATGTTTTTTTTAAGCACAATATAGCACAAGGACAATTAACTCACTGTCCTTACAGGTCCCTGGAAACAAGGACTTGCAGAGTGAAAGAAAAAAAACACTCTCCCTACCTACAGTTTTCTGTCCCTAGAAAAAATGTTTTTTTTAATCACAATATAGCACAAGGAAAATTAACTCACTGTCCTTACAGGTCCCTGGAAACAAGGACTTGCAGAGTGAAAGAAACTGACACTGTCCCTACCTAGAGTTTTCTGTCCCTAGAATAAATGTTTTTTTTAATCACAATATAGCACAAGGAAAATTAACTCACTGTCCTTACAGGTCCCTGGAAACAAGGACTTGCAGAGTGAAAGAAACTGACACTGTCCCTACCTAGAGTTTTCTGTCCCTAGAATAAATGTTTTTTTTAAGCACAATATAGCACAAGGACAATTAACTCACTGTCCTTACAGGTCCCTGGAAACAAGGACTTGCAGAGTGAAAGAAAAAAAACACTCTCCCTACCTACAGTTTTCTGTCCCTAGAAAAAATGTTTTTTTTAATCACAATATAGCACAAGGAAAATTAACTCACTGTCCTTACAGGTCCCTGGAAACAAGGACTTGCAGAGTGAAAGAAAAAAAACACTCTCCCTACCTACAGTTTTCTGTCCCTAGAAAAAATGTTTTTTTTAATCACAATATAGCACAAGGAAAATTAACTCACTGTCCTTACAGGTCCCTGGAAACAAGGACTTGCAGAGTGAAAGAAACTGACACTGTCCCTACCTAGAGTTTTCTGTCCCTAGAATAAATGTTTTTTTTAAGCACAATATAGCACAAGGACAATTAACTCACTGTCCTTACAGGTCCCTGGAAACAAGGACTTGCAGAGTGAAAGAAAAAAAACACTCTCCCTACCTACAGTTTTCTGTCCCTAGAAAAAATGTTTTTTTTAATCACAATATAGCACAAGGAAAATTAACTCACTGTCCTTACAGGTCCCTGGAAACAAGGACTTGCAGAGTGAAAGAAACTGACACTGTCCCTACCTAGAGTTTTCTGTCCCTAGAATAAATGTTTTTTTTAATCACAATATAGCACAAGGAAAATTAACTCACTGTCCTTACAGGTCCCTGGAAACAAGGACTTGCAGAGTGAAAGAAACTGACACTGTCCCTACCTAGAGTTTTCTGTCCCTAGAATAAATGTTTTTTTTAAGCACAATATAGCACAAGGACAATTAACTCACTGTCCTTACAGGTCCCTGGAAACAAGGACTTGCAGAGTGAAAGAAACTGACACTGTCCCTACCTAGAGTTTTCTGTCCCTAGAATAAATGTTTTTTTTAATCACAATATAGCACAAGGAAAATTAACTCACTGTCCTTACAGGTCCCTGGAAACAAGGACTTGCAGAGTGAAAGAAACTGACACTGTCCCTACCTAGAGTTTTCTGTCCCTAGAATAAATGTTTTTTTTAATCACAATATAGCACAAGGACAATTAACTCACTGTCCTTACAGGTCCCTGGAAACAAGGACTTGCAGAGTGAAAGAAACTGACACTGTCCCTACCTAGAGTTTTCTGTCCCTAGAATAAATGTTTTTTTTAAGCACAATATAGCACAAGGACAATTAACTCACTGTCCTTACAGGTCCCTGGAAACAAGGACTTGCAGAGTGAAAAAAAAAAAACACTCTCCCTACCTAGAGTTTTCTGTCCCTAGAAAAAATGTTTTTTTTAAGCACAATATAGCACAAGGACAATTAACTCACTGTCCTTACAGGTCCCTGGAAACAAGGACTTGCAGAGTGAAAGAAAAAAAACACTCTCCCTACCTACAGTTTTCTGTCCCTAGAAAAAATGTTTTTTTTAATCACAATATAGCACAAGGAAAATTAACTCACTGTCCTTACAGGTCCCTGGAAACAAGGACTTGCAGAGTGAAAGAAACTGACACTGTCCCTACCTAGAGTTTTCTGTCCCTAGAATAAATGTTTTTTTTAATCACAATATAGCACAAGGAAAATTAACTCACTGTCCTTACAGGTCCCTGGAAACAAGGACTTGCAGAGTGAAAGAAACTGACACTGTCCCTACCTAGAGTTTTCTGTCCCTAGAATAAATGTTTTTTTTAAGCACAATATAGCACAAGGACAATTAACTCACTGTCCTTACAGGTCCCTGGAAACAAGGACTTGCAGAGTGAAAGAAAAAAAACACTCTCCCTACCTACAGTTTTCTGTCCCTAGAAAAAATGTTTTTTTTAATCACAATATAGCACAAGGAAAATTAACTCACTGTCCTTACAGGTCCCTGGAAACAAGGACTTGCAGAGTGAAAGAAACTGACACTGTCCCTACCTAGAGTTTTCTGTCCCTAGAATAAATGTTTTTTTTAATCACAATATAGGACAAGGAAAATTAACTCACTGTCCTTACAGGTCCCTGGAAACAAGGACTTGCAGAGTGAAAGAAACTGACACTGTCCCTACCTAGAGTTTTCTGTCCCTAGAATAAATGTTTTTTTTAAGCACAATATAGCACAAGGACAATTAACTCACTGTCCTTACAGGTCCCTGGAAACAAGGACTTGCAGAGTGAAAGAAACTGACACTGTCCCTACCTAGAGTTTTCTGTCCCTAGAATAAATGTTTTTTTTAATCACAATATAGCACAAGGAAAATTAACTCACTGTCCTTACAGGTCCCTGGAAACAAGGACTTGCAGAGTGAAAGAAACTGACACTGTCCCTACCTAGAGTTTTCTGTCCCTAGAATAAATGTTTTTTTAAATCACAATATAGCACAAGGACAATTAACTCACTGTCCTTACAGGTCCCTGGAAACAAGGACTTGCAGAGTGAAAGAAACTGACACTGTCCCTACCTAGAGTTTTCTGTCCCTAGAATAAATGTTTTTTTTAAGCACAATATAGCACAAGGACAATTAACTCACTGTCCTTACAGGTCCCTGGAAACAAGGACTTGCAGAGTGAAAGAAACTGACACTGTCCCTACCTAGAGTTTTCTGTCCCTAGAATAAATGTTTTTTTTAATCACAATATAGCACAAGGAAAATTAACTCACTGTCCTTACAGGTCCCTGGAAACAAGGACTTGCAGAGTGAAAGAAACTGACACTGTCCCTACCTAGAGTTTTCTGTCCCTAGAATAAATGTTTTTTTTAATCACAATATAGCACAAGGACAATTAACTCACTGTCCTTACAGGTCCCTGGAAACAAGGACTTGCAGAGTGAAAGAAACTGACACTGTCCCTACCTAGAGTTTTCTGTCCCTAGAATAAATGTTTTTTTTAAGCACAATATAGCACAAGGACAATTAACTCACTGTCCTTACAGGTCCCTGGAAACAAGGACTTGCAGAGTGAAAGAAACTGACACTGTCCCTACCTAGAGTTTTCTGTCCCTAGAATAAATGTTTTTTTTAAGCACACTATAGCAGAAGCACAAAACACACTGACACTCTCCCTACCTATCCTTCTCTTTCCCTAAACTAAAGGAATCCAGGTTAAGCAAGAAAGAAATAACAGTCACTGTCCCTGCCTATGCTACTCTATCCCTGCTCCGGAACACACTACACTAGGCCGCCGTGCTGGCGGCCTTTTATAGTGTGGGGCGTGTACTAAACACCCTCAGCAATAATTGGCCACAGGCATCCTGCCTGTGGCCAATCATTGCTCTCCTCGCTGCCGGCGCTGTGATTGGCCAAGCATGCGGGGTCACAGTGCATGCTTGGCCAATCACAGCGCCTGGATGACACTGCGATGGCGTAGTGCATTGTGGGCCGTTCGCGTCACTCGAATTTGGCGCGAACGGCCCAAATCGTTCGATCTTCGTCGAACGATCGAACAGCCAATGTTCGAGTCGAACGTATGTTCGACTCGAACACGAAGCTCATCCCTACTCAGGAGCAGGGGAGGGCTGGCAGCCTTAGGCCTGGGGGAGCAAGTCCAGTCAAGTGGCCCATTGAACCACCGAATCAGCTCACCATCCATGCCCACCTGGTTTTTCAATGCAGCCTCACCAGTGCCCATTAATGCAGCCTGATCTGTGCCCATCCAATGCAACCTCACAAGTGCCCATTAATGCAGCCTGATCTGTGCCCATCCAATGCAACCTCACCAGTGCCCATCCAATGCAGCCTCAACAGTGCCCATCCAATGCAGCCTCACCAGTGCCCATCCAATGCAGCCTCACCAGTGCCCATCAATGCAGCCTCAACAGTGCCCATCCAATGCAGCCTCACCAGTGCCCATCAATGCAGCCTCAACAGTGCCCATCCAATGCAGCCTCACCAGTGCCCATCAATGCAGCCTCAACAGTGCCCATCCAATGCAGCCTCACCAGTGCCCATCCAATGCAGCCTCACCAGTGCCCATCCAATGCAGCCAACAGTGCCCATCCAATGCAGCCTCAACAGTGCCCATCCAATGCAGCCTCACCAGTGCCCATCAATGCAGCCTCAACAGTGCCCATCCAATGCAGCCTCACCAGTGCCCATCAATGCAGCCTCAACAGTGCCCATCCAATGCAGCCTCACCAGTGCCCATCAATGCAGCCTCAACAGTGCCCATCCAATGCAGCCTCACCAGTGCCCATCCAATGCAGCCTCACCAGTGCCCATCCAATGCAGCCAACAGTGCCCATCCAATGCAGCCTCAACAGTGCCCATCCAATGCAGCCTCACCAGTGCCCATCCAATGCAGCCTCACCAGTGCCCATCAATGCAGCCTCAACAGTGCCCATCCAATGCAGCCTCACCAGTGCCCATCAATGCAGCCTGATCTGTGCCCATCCAATGCAGCCTCACCAGTGCCCATCAATGCAGCCTGATCTGTGCCCATCCAATGCAGCCTCACCAGTGCCCATCAATGCAGCCTGATCTGTGCCCATCCAATGCAACCTCACCAGTGCTCATCCAATGCAGCCTCACCAGTGCCCATCCAATGCAGCCTCACCAGTGCCCATCAATGCAGCCTAATCTGTGCCCATCCAA
Organism: Rana muscosa; assembly: GCA_029206835.1. NCBI lineage: Eukaryota > Metazoa > Chordata > Amphibia > Anura > Ranidae > Rana > Rana muscosa. The sequence continues at coordinate 309,211,696 of CM055125.1, read as the reverse complement.
TGCAACCTCACCAGTGCCCATCCAATGCAACCTCACCAGTGCCCATCCAATGCAACCTCACCAGTGCCCATCCAATGCAGCCTCACCAGTGCCCATCAATGCAGCCTGATCTGTGCCCATCAATGCAGCCTGATCTGTGCCCATCCAATGCAGCCTCACCAGTGCCCATCAATGCAGCCTCAACAGTGCCCATCCAATGCAGCCTCACCAGTGCCCATCAATGCAGCCTGATCTGTGCCCATCCAATGCAACCTCACCAGTGCTCATCCAATGCAGCCTCACCAGTGCCCATCCAATGCAGCCTCACCAGTGCCCATCCATGCAGCCTGATCTGTGCCCATCCAATGCAACCTCACCAGTGCCCATCCAATGCAACCAGTGCCCATCAATGCAACCTCACCAGTGCCCATCCAATGCAACCTCACTAGTGCCCATCCAATGCAGTCTCACCAGTGTCTATCAATGCAGCCTCACCTGTGCCCATCAATGCAGCCTCACCAGTGCCCATCCAATGCAGTCTCACCAGTGCCCATCAATGCAGCCTCACCAGTGCTCATCCAATGCAACCTCACCAGTGCCCATCCAATGCAGCCTCACCAGTGCCCATCCAATGCAGCCTCACCATGGGAGGAGTCTGTGATACTTATATACATGGGAGGAGCCTGTGATACTTATGTACATGGGAGGAGCCTGTGATGCTTATGTACATGGGAGAAGCCTGTGATGCTTATGTACATGGGAGGAGTCTGTGATACTTATGTACATGGAAGGAGCCTGTGATATTTATGTACATGGGAGGAGCCTGTGATACTTATGTACATGGGAGGAGCCTGTGATACTTATGTACATGGGAGGAGTCTGTGATACTTGTGTACATGGGAGGAGTCTGTGATACTTGTGTACATGGGAGAAGTCTGTGATACTTATGTACATGGGAGGAGTCTGTGATACTTATGTACATGGGAGGAGTCTGTGATACTTATGTACATGGGAGGAGCCTGCTGTGATACTTATGTACATGGGAGGAGTCTGTGATACTTATTTACATGGGAGGAGTCTGTGATACTTATGTACATGGGAGGGGCCTGTGGGACTTATGTACATGGGAGGAGCCTGCAATACTTATGTACATGGGAGGAGCCTGTGATACTTATGTACATGGGAGGAGCCTGTGATACGTATGTACATGGGAGGAGCCTGTGATACTTATGTACATGAGAGGTGCCTGTGATATTTATGTACATGGGAGGAGTCTCTTATACTTATGTACATGGGAGGAGCCTGTGATACTTATGAACATGGGAGGAGTCTGTGATACTTATGTACATGGGAGGAGCCTGTGATACTTATGTACATGGGAGGAGCCTGTGATACTTATGTACATGGGAGGAGCCTGTGATACTTATGTACATGGGAGGAGCCTGTGATACTTATGTACATGGGAGGAGCCTGCGATACTTATGTACATGGGAGGAGCCTGCGATACTTATGTACATGAGAGGAGTCTGTTATACTTATGTACATGGGAGGAGCCTGTGATACTTATGTACATGGGAGGAGCCTGTGATACTTATGTACATGGGAGGAGCCTGTGATACTTATGTACATGGGAGGAGCCTGTGATACTTATGTACATGGGAGGAGCCTGTGATACTCATGTACATGGGAGGAGCCTGTGATACTTGTGCACATGGGAGGAGTCTGTTATACTCATGTAAATGGGAGGAGTCTGTGATACTTATGTACATGGGAGGAGTTTGTGATACTTATGTACATGGGAGGAGTTTGTGATACTTATGTAGATGGGAGGAGCCTGTGATACTTATGTAGATGGGAGGAGCCTGTTATACTCATGTACATGGGAGGAGCCTGTGATACTTGTGCACATGGGAGGAGTCTGTTATACTCATGTACATGGGAGGAGTCTGTGATACTTATGTACATGGGAGGAGTTTGTGATACTTATGTACATGGGAGGAGCCTGTGATTCTTATGTACATGGGAGGAGCCTGTGATACTTATGTACATGAGAGGAGCCTGTGATACTTATGTACATGATATTTTTTAATTTTTAATAAATCTGCAAAGATTATGGGGAATTGTTTGTAGAATTTTGAGGAAAATAATGAATTTAATCCATTTTGGAATAAGGCCGTAACATAACAAAATGTGGAAAAAGTGAAGCGCTGTGAATACTTTCCGGGTGCTCTGTATATATAATTCTTTATAAGTGAATATTCCATAGTAGACTATACGTTCGTTCCTTGGCTCTCCCGGGTCTTGGAATGGTGGTTGGTGTCGATCGTACGTTGGTATTGTCTGGATGGATGGATGGCTCCGCTCCGGAGTGATGGATGGGCTCTCAGTATTCACAGGACTTCCATTTTTATGAGATGTTTAGTCTGAGACTCGGAGCAATTTGTCACTCATCACTCCGAGGTTCTGCAGTCAGCCGGAGAGCTGAGCCCAGCGTGGGACGGACGCGGCAGCGAGAAGGCGTTTCCAGACGCAGAATGGAGGGCTGGAGCTGCTTCCCGGGGATTCCTATTATCAGGAGAAGACGGATCTACCGGAAAATATTTCTGTTTACTCTCCATAGATGAAGGGAACCGTATGTATGATGAGCCCGGCCCGGTACCATGCGTCATGTGCGCCATCAATATGACAAGAAGGATTTTTTACCATTTGCTTTCCTCCCAAATGTTTGAGTTGCCAAATTATGTAGGCAAGGGACAGACCACCTGCCATGCCCCCCAAAAACAGGGAATGGCCCCCTGCCATGCCCCCCAAAACAGGGAAAGACCCCTTGCCATGCCCCCCAAAAAACAGAGACAGACCCCCTCTGCCATGTCCCCCAAAAAACAGGGACAGACCCCCCTGCCATGCCCCCTAAAAACATGGACAGACCACCTGCCATGCCCACCTCCAAAACAGGGACAGACCCCCTGCCATGCCCCCCAAAACAGGGACAGACCACCTGCCATGCCCACCCCCAAAAACAGGGACAGACCCCCTGCCATGCCCCCCAAAAACAGGGACAGACCACCTGCCATCCCCCCCAAAAACAGGGACAGACCACCTGCCATCCCCCCAAAAACAGGGACAGACCCCCTGCCATGCCCCCCAAAAACAGGGACAGAGTACCTGCCATGCCCCCCAAAAACATGGACAGACCACCTGCCATGCCCACCCCCAAAAACAGGGACAGACCCCATGCCATGCCCACCAAAAACAGGGACAGACCCCCTGCCATGCCCACCCCCAAAAAACAGGGACAGGCCCCCTGCCATGTCCCCCAAAATAGGGACAGACCCCTTGCCATGCCCCCCAAAAAACAGGGACAGACCACCTTCCATGCCCCCCAAAAATAGGGACAGACCACCTGCCATGCCCCCAAAAACATGGACAGACAACCTGCCATGGCCACCCCGAAAAACAGGGACAGACCACCTGCCATGCCCCCCAAAAATAGGGACAGACTCCCCTGCCATGTCCCTCCCCAAATAAAACAGGGACAGACCCCCTTCCATGCCCCCCCCCAAAAAAAACAGGGACAGACCCCCCTGCCATGCCCCCCCAAAAAACAAACAGTGACAGAACCCCCCTGCCATGCCCCCCAAAAACAGGCACAGGCCCCCTGCCATGCCCCCTAAAAACAGAAACAGACCCCCCTGCCATATCCCCCAAAAATAGGGACAGTCCCCCCTGCCATGCCCCCCCAAAAAAACAGGGACAGGACCCCTTGCCATGCCCCCCAAAAACACGAAGCATGAAGAATAATTGGAGCACCAATTATAAATGGCTAAACCCACCCGTGATTACCCATAATAACATCATCCAATCATTTAGGGCTTGTATAAAAGGTGAAGTCAGTCTAATGATTTTGTATGAATGTGTGAATGGGGGCAAAATCAAATGTTAGACCATTTTCTCTCTCCAGGTCGAATGTTATTTAACAGTAGAGTTCATTCCTGGAGTTGAGTGTATCAGGAAAATACTGCACTATGACCACTGGATGGAGCTGATGATGATAGGAAATAAAGACATTATTTCCTAACATCATCAGTTCTAGTGGCCATAATGTGGTATTTTCCTGATTCACTTTATTCTTTGTAAATGAATAACATTCAACCTGAAGAGAAAAGAGCTTAGTAACATTTGATTTTGTAAGAGGGACCCTGTCACTAGATAAACCAACTAAATGACCTGCTACCTGAAGGGCTCATTTACATGGGCGGCCAGGGGGTGGTAAAAGCAGGTGGTTGAACCGCAGTTTTACGCGTCCTGTATTGGCTGCTACATAAAAGATTATATGGGGGAGGTGAGTTGAGGAGCTGGGCCAGCACAGGCAATAATTAGACTTTGTGTTTTGGCTGCTACATAAAAGGTTATGCAGGGAGGTGAGTTGAGGAGCTGGGCCAACACAGGCAGTAATCAGACTCCCTCTTGCTTCCTGTATTGGCTGCTACATAAAAGATCATGCAAGGAGGTGAGCTGAGGAGCTGGGCCAGCACAGGCAGTTTTTAGGCTTCCTGTATTGGAAGCTATATAAAAGGTTATGCAGGGAGGTGAGTTAGGAAGCTGGGCCAGCACAGGCAGTAATTAGGCTTACTGTATTGGCTGCTACATAAAAGATCCTGCAGGGAGGTGAGTTGAGGAGCTGGGCCAGCACAGGCAGTAATTAGGCTTCCTGTATTGGAAGCTATATAAAAGGTTATGCAGGGAGTTGAGTTAGGGAGCTGGGCCAGCACAGGCAGTAATTAGGCTTCCTGTATTGGCAGCTACATAAAAGGTTATGCAGGGAGGTGAGTTGGGGAGCTGGGCCAGCACAGGCAGTAATTAGGCTTCCTGTATTGGCAGCTACATAAAAGGTTATGCAGGGAGGTGAGTTAGGGAGCTGGGCCAGCACAGGCAGTAATTAGGCTTCCTGTATTGGCAGCTACATAAAAGGTTATGCAGGGAGGTGAGTTGGGGAGCTGGGCCAGCACAGGCAGTAATTATGCTTCCTGTATTGGCAGCTACATAAAAGGTTATGCAGGGAGGTGGGTTAAGGAGCTGGGCCAGCACAGGCAGTAATTAGGCTTCCTGTATTGGCAGCTACATAAAAGGTTATGCAGGGAGGTGAGTTGGGGAGCTGGGCCAGCACAGGCAGTAATTAGGCTTCCTGTATTGGCAGCTACATAAAAGGTTATGCAGGGAGGTGAGTTAGGGAGCTGGGCCAGCACAGGCAGTAATTAGGCTTCCTGTATTGGCAGCTACATAAAAGGTTATGCAGGGAGGTGAGTTAAGGAGCTGGGCCAGCACAGGCAGTAATTAGACTTCCTCTTGCTTTTGGCTTTGGAACAGGAAGTGGAGGGAAATTTACCCCAAGAAAATGTATCGAAATGTAACAAATACGTTTTGTTTTTTTTAAAGACACAAAAAGCACAGATAGGGTTCTACCTAAAGGGCTTGCTTGCTTTTTACCACCAATCAGGGCCGGAACATGGGGTTGGGGGGGGGGCAAGAGGGACGGCTGCCCTGGGCACAGCATGGAGGGGGGCACTAGTGAGCTCATTCTGATACAAAGCATTTTGAGAAGAGGATGACTGGTGACACATAATGAAGGAGTGGGGGAGGGGGTCACACTTTGGCTTCCTTGCCCTGGACACTGGATGACCTTGGGCCCCCCCCCCCCGGCACTGCCACCAATCATATCATGAATACTGAACATCGGCCACATTACTGATTTCCTTGTGTCATTTTTTATAGCCATGGCTCTGGAGCATCGTACGGATGGCGGTGAGTTCTGCCCGCATGCTCCACCACATATGGTCCATGTCTCCCTTAATGCCTGCCTGCTGTTCTCTCCCATCCTTTACCCCGTCACATTCTTCAAGCCTATTGATAGGATACATTGTGACATTCCAAATCCCTACAGCCCCCTCCCTGACCCCCCGCCACCCCCGTCACCCTTTGATGGTGTCATGGCAAGGAGCCGGAGCATGGAGGAATGCAACATTTCAACCAAAAAAAACCATGATCAAAGCCAAACGATGGAGACGTCCGTAAGACTTGGGGATGAGGACTCAGGCTGCAGGTGATTGATAGGATTTGGACCAATCCTATCGCTGACACCCAGCAGACATTTCCGATCACACAACAGGGCCAATTAATTATGGTTTGTACAAGCAGAGGATATCTATATACCGCAAGCGTGAGGTCACGGTCCAAGGGGTCATTGATAGGAAAAATAACGTTACACTGGCCAATGGATTACGGCATTTTTATCAATTCCGTAATACTGGCCCTTTAAGAATACATAACTCTGGAGACTTCGCAATCACGGGATCACTGTCTGTCACAGTACCCCATCATTGGTGTCAGTGGGAGAAATAGTGCCCCATCATTGGTATCAGTGGGAGGAATAGTGCCCCATCATTGGTGTCAGTGGGAGGAATAGTGCCCCATCATTGGTGTCAGTGGGAGGAATAGTGCCCCGCCCATCATTGGAGCACAGGTGTGTCAGGAGGAAGGTGCCTCTGAAGCTGCTCTGTGAGAAGGGAGTGGTGGTGAAATCTATCCCAGCTCCCTGGCCCCCTTTCTGGGGAGGCCATGGAGACCAGCAGGGCCTCTCCTGCTGGAGGCTCCCAGCCATCTCCTGGGCCATCAGGTGAACTGCCTGCCTCTGCACAAGCCGATCTCTCTGCCCCTGGTGAGGATGAAGGCTCGGAGGCCATTCGGGAGCGAGTGGTAGCCGGGATTAAGGTCCTGAATAGGGAGAGAGACAAGCTGTACAAGCTGAGAGCGGAGTTGAAGCGCCTGCGAAGACAACGTGAGGGCTTACACAGCCAGAAACGGGGATCCATGGATCCGGAAATCCAGCTGGCCAAGGTCCGTGTGGATCATCAGGAGACCATCGTGGCCATGATGGAAGGCAGAGATGGGCCCTTTAAAGAAAAAATTTGTAACGACAAAAGGTTTGGAAGGGTGACAAAGATGGAGGTGGAGGAGGAGGAGACCTCCAGTTCTGCCCCCCTGCCCCCCCAGGGAGAGGTAAGCAGCCCCATGCCTTCCCAAGATTCAGGAGGTATGCTGAGGGCCATCCAGGTAATGGAGTCTCCTATGCGGGGGGATCAGATGGTGTTTAACGAGGAAGACATTACTGATGATGTACCTGATAAAGTGAAGCCTGCTAAGTCCCATGTTGTGGATAAAACTGTTTTTGTACCATCTAGCATCATGACTGACAATGTGCCTAATGACAATCAGGCTGCTAGTCCTGTATGCAGCAATGTTGTGCCTGCTGAGGCTGCAATGCAGCAAGAGTTACATTTAAAAAATGTCATTTCTGTGGATGGACTGCAAGTGTCAGCACAGCCCATTAACCCTTCTTTGACTGAGTCCAAAGCTGTTTGCCCCACTGCTGCTGAGGACTCTACAGTGCAGCATCAGGAGACAGCTGGTATTGCAGCCACTGTGACTATTCCTGATGGGAATTTGAATAGTTCTGTGACTGATAACAATCACCCCAGTACCAGTGTGATGAACAATCGTCCTGCTACAGATCCTGCCATTTCAGTTCATACAGTTGATAATAATAATAATAATATACAGAGTGATGTGGCTTCAGTGTCAGCCCTTGGCCCTGATAAACCTACTTTTGCACAGGTGGCACACTCTGCTCCTGGTAGTCCCGCTCCCAAGCGGGGTTTTCCACTGCAAGCTGCCACCTTGAGCACCCCAAGATCTGGTCTTGGGTCTCTGGTTTCTGCTGGGGGTCCAAGACGTAATGTAGTTATCCTGAAATGGGAAGGTGGTGCCATCCCTCCAGCACGGCGTGCAGTGGTGGACTTGATATTGGAGATGGGTTTTGGTGCAAATGACCTGTATGCCTTTATACATGTAGCTGGGACAAGGGACTATACGGTTAGCTTCACCAGGCCAGAGGGTCTTGACCTGTTCTGGGAGCGATATGAGGCTCGGTGCAGGTCAAGACCTGAATGGGAAGGTCTGGTCCCAGTTGCGGTGTCTCAGAGGTCAACAGTAAAAAAAATAACCATTATCCTGACCAATGAGAGTGTTCCTGCTCGGGATCTAGAGGTCTGGTTAAGGAACTATGGGGAAGTTTTGACCAAACCTAATAAAATCCATGATGAGCGTAACATCTGGACTGGGGGATGGTCGGTAACAGTCAGGTTGGCCAGGGATGGGAATGTTGTCCGTCACTTGCCCTCCTCAGCTTTCATAGGGAGGGATAGGATGACTGTTTTCTACCCTGGTCAGCCGAAGCTGTGTCACCGCTGTGGAGAAAAGGGGCACTTGAGCTCCTCCTGTTCAGCCTTGATGTGTTCAGTGTGTCGGGGTCAGGGTCATATGGCTAAGGACTGCACTAAGATGATCAGGTGCAACCTGTGCCTGCGCCTTGGCCACCCCTACAGCAGATGTCCTGAAGCCTGGCACAATATGGAGAAGGAGGTAGTAGAGGACATGTCAAGGCTGGACAGGATGGAGGGTGAGACCCCTGGTGTACCATCCTCCTCTGCGGTGACCCCCTCCCCTGGTCCTGCTCAGGATCCCTCTCCAGTTCCTGTGGCCACCCCTCCTGTGTCTGTAAGTACTCCTTCTGTTTCTGTCTCTGTGTCCCCCCAGCCTATTGTACCCTCTCCTCTTGTGTCGGAACCTTCCAAGTCTGTGCCCCCCGAGTCTGTTACCCCCCAGGAGTCTACCCCTCCCGAGTCTGACTTAAAGGGATCACCCCCCCCCCCACCAGCGTGTACTAAAAAGGGCGCCCCTTCCTCTGTAAAGAAGTCTTGTGGAAAGACTTTAAAGAAAAAAATAAGAGATGAGGGCATCTCTGAGGCTGACCTGCGGTACCTGGAAGAGAGAAGGAAGGTTGGGAGGCGGAAGAGGCAGGCGGTGAGGACGGAACGGGGACGGGAAGCTCCGGTTCCTGTCTCCAGCCGTCATAGGTCCTCCAAGTGGGATATTTCTTCATCTGGAGCTTCTTCTGAAAGAAGTTCCGATTCTGAAATGGACTTTGAGGCGGCCTCTAGAAAGAGAGAGGCTTCTGGTGATGAGCAGCAGAGGGGAGCTAAGAAGCAATCCACCCAATAACCCAAATGGCGGTTCCCCCTCCGTTAAAAGTGGTGACAATTAATGTCGCCAGCATTAAGTCAGTAAGAGCTCGTTCTATGGCCTTCTTTTTGTTCAGCCAATTAGATGCTGAAATTTTATTTTTGCAAGAGACTAGGCTCACCTCCTTGGCAGATATTCATATGGCCAAGAGAGAGTGGAGGTATGGTCCATCTTACTGGTCTCTTGCGGCTGAGCCTTACGGCGGTGTGGCGGTGTTGTTTAAAACCGGCATGGTAACTGTCCGGCGGGTTATTGAGGTGGAGATTGGGAGATGTATGGTCTTAGACGTCCTTGTGGGAGGGCAGGACCTGCGCCTAATCAATGTTTATGGGCCGCACACAAAGTGGGACAGGAAATGCCTTTTTACAAGGATCAAGCCATTTCTTTTTACATCCCGGCAAGTGGTCTTTGGAGGTGACTTTAATACAGTAACTAGGCCCAAGGACAGGAAGGACTTCAAGGACAGGCTGGGATATGATAGCGTTTTTTTAAATAGTATGGTTAGGGATGCTGGTCTTGTGGATGTGCACATTAAGCACCTCCCAGATGACACCGGGTTCACTTTTCATCGTGGTAATAGTCAGAGTAGGATAGATAGGTTTTTTTTGAAGGAGGCCTCTGCTTTCTCACCCCCAGTGGTGCAGGCAGTAGAGTTCTCTGATCACTGTATGCTATCTGTGGTACTGAATGCTTCAGACGCCCCTCAGAGGGGCAAGGGCATCTGGAGATTAAATTCGACACTACTCAAGGAAGAACATGTTAGACAATCCTTTGAGGAATTCTTTCAGGCACAGGTGACCATCCTGGACTTTTGTAGCAGCAAGGCTGAGTGGTGGGAGCTGACCAAAAAGAGGATCGCTGGATTCTTCAGGGGCCTAGCCAATAGAAATCAGTTTAATAAATACATGACCTACCAACGTTTACGGAGGAAGCTGGATATTCTTGTTTCGAGAGGAGGAGATCCTGGGGCAATCTCCGAAGTGAAACTCCTTCTCAGGAAGTGTCAATATGACCGGCATGCCTCTTTGGTTCTGGAGAGGGACTATGGGAAGTACCACTCGCCTGACCCTTACCAGAACTGCAAACAAGGTGTAGCTGTTAAAATGGTCGTTGGCCTTAAGGACAGTACAGGTTCCTTGACAAAGTCCAGGTCAGGGATTCTGGAGGTCGTGAGGTCCTTTTATGCCGACCTTCTTGGGAGGAAAGAGCTTGATCGTGACAAGATGGAAAGCTTTTTGGACTCTACTCCAGGTCTAAATGGTGGAGATGTTCCATTGATGAATTTGACAGAGGAGATCACAGTCGAAGAGGTGATGAGGGCAATTGAACAGCTTGCCATCAAAAAGTCGCCTGGACCGGATGGCTTGACGGCTGAGTTTTACAAAGCCTTTAAGTCTATTCTGGCCCCGCATTTGGTAGAGGTTTTTAACAGTTGCCTTGCTGAGGGGGTGCTTTCCCCTTCCATGAGGCACTCGGCTGTGATTCTTCTTTCAAAGGGTAAAGATCCTTCGATGATTGAGAATTGGCGCCCCATCAGCCTTCTTAATGTCGATAGAAAGATACTGGCAAAGATATTTTTCTGGCGCCTATCGTCAGTGGCAGAGTCTTTGCTTTCTCGCCATCAGCACTGTTCGGTCCAGGGTAGGAGCACCTTCACAGCGGTTTTAGCTGTCCGGGAGGCCTTGGAGCGGTGCAGGGCTGCAGGCTGGGGAAAGTATTTGCTGACATTGGATCAGGCAAAGGCTTTTGATCGTGTTAACCATGAGTACCTGTGGTTGCTCCTTAGTAAGTACGGTCTGCCGGGTGGTTTTGTCGATTGGCTGAAAGTCTTGTATAAGGGGGCAGAAAGCTTCCCTCTTGTTAATGGTTGGGTTGGACAGTCCTTTGGGGTTGGCTCCGGGGTGCGCCAGGGTTGTCCCCTGAGTCCCCTGCTCTATGTGTTTGCAATCGACCCCTTCATCAGGAGGCTAGAGAGCGGCATGTTGTGTGGGGTACCAGTGGGGCTCCCGGGTGAGCCGCCATTGAGGGTTGTTGCCTATGCGGATGATGTGTCTGTGATTGTCACTGGGACGGATGAAGCGGAGGAGGTGGTCTCTCTGACATCATGGTATTCTGAAGCATCAGGCTCCAAGATCAATCAGGAAAAGACTGAAGTTTTCTGGATGGGAAAGGATGGTGAGGGTTTTGATCTCCCGGACACCTTTCCAGTGCCCCAGGAAAGAATTAAGATACTAGGCATTGAATTTGGACCCGGCGATTATGGCCTCAAAAACTGGGAAGGCAGACTGGAAATTGCCAATACTAAGGTGGTCAGCTGGAAGAGATGGAAGTTATCTATGAGGGAAAGGGTTGATCTGATTAAGACTTACCTGATTCCGATCTTCTTGTATGTCAGCTTTGTCTGCATCTTGCCAGTGTCTCTCTATGCTAGGGTCAGTAGTGTGTTCTTCCAGATGCTGTGGGGGAACAGACTGAACCCCATCAAGAGGAATGTCACCTACCTATCCAGGAGGGAGGGTGGCTTAGGTATGGTCAACCCAGTTCTTTTCTTTTCACTGCTATTTCTAAAGTTTAACATTGGTAATATGCTTGCAGTGGAACCTCCTGGATGGGTAGGCATATTTAGATCTTGGTTTAGGCCTTTTCTACGACTTTGGGAAGAAGGTGGCCAAGTGAAGAATCGCAGGGGTCATCGTGGTCAGCTACCAGCCTATGTCGCTCCGTGCCTGAAGTTACTGCGGCAGTGGCGATTGTCGGCTGAAGATCTCAGATCGGTTCCAAGGAAAGTCCTTATGAGTCGAGTCTTGAGCGAAGTCTTTCATGACCCACTGGCCTTAAGGGATTGCCCGGGCCCAGTTTTGAGGGCGGGGTTAAGACTGATTAATTTGGATAGAGTACCCCCTAAATTTAGGGATCTGGCCTGGTTGTGCTTCCATGGGAAGCTCTATGTTCGGGGCAATTTGAAATTCCGCAGTGGGATGGATCGTAGCTGTCCTCGGGAGGAGTGTGCAGATGAGGAGGAGACTATGGATCATTTTCTGCTTCATTGCCCTTTTAACATAGAGGTGTATAAACAGGTGGGGCGGGCCCTCGGTGTCCCTTTCCTCTCCAGGCTGGGTTATGCTAAGTGGGTGTACGGAGCATTCAATACCGGTGGAGTTTTTTGTTTGGATACACTTTTTTTAGTTAGCCTAGTAGTCCGTTATTTCACCTGGAATGCACGGTGTCAGGTCAGCATTCGGCAAAAACTCCTTCCTGTTGAGGTGGTGGTGTGTGACATTTTGCATGAGGTGGGGAGGATTCGGGAGCTTGAGAGAGACAAGCGGGGGCAGGGGGCTTGGTTGAAGGCATGGAGGGGTTTCAAGCCTCCCTGACTGCCAGGAGTCTCTTTCCCGGGTGTGGCTGTCTGTCTCTTATCACCCTTGATTATCAGTATTTTTGATGAATTTTTGATAAATGGCTGCGTACATAGGTGATGGGTTGTGCCTCTTAGGCCCTCTCTGCTGCTTTATGTAGATAGTTTTCTAGGGATGTTTTGGTAGTGGATTATGTATATATTCTGAACATGGATGTGTATTCCTTTGTTTTCTGTTGAAGTTTTGTACTATGGTTTTGTTTTTTACTTTTGTATAAAAATTGGTTGCTTGATTCTTTTCAATAAAAGATCAATAGTGCCCCAACACTCGTGTCAGTGGAAGGAATAGTGTCCCATCATTGGTGGGAGGAATAGTACCCCATCATTGGTGTCAGTGGGAGGAATAGTGCCCCATCATTGGTGTCAGTGGGAGGAATAGTGTCCCATTATTAGTGTCAGTGGGAAGAATAGTACCCCATCATTGGCGTCAGTGGGAGGAATAGTACCCCATCATTGGTGTCAGTGGGAAGAATAGTACCCCATCATTGGTGTCAGTGGGAGGAATAGTGTCCCATCATTGGTATTAGTGGGAGGAATAGTGCCCCATCATTGGTGTCAGTGGGAGGAATAGTGTCCCATCATTGGTGTCAGTGGGAGGAATAGTGCCCCATCATTGGTGTCAGTGGGAAGAATAGTACCCCATCATTGGTGTCAGTGGGAGGTATAGTGTCCCATCATTGGTGTCAGTGGGAGGAATAGTGCCCCATCATTGCTATCAGTGGGAGGAATTGTGCCCCATCATTGGTGTCAGTGGGAGGTATAGTGCCCCATCATTGGTGTCAGTGGGAGGAATAGTGCCCCATCATTGGTGTCAGTGGGAGGAATAGTGTCCCATTATTGGTATTAGTGGGAGGAATATTCTTCCTATTGGCCACCCAATTGATTGGTTATAATAACAAAGCTTCCAGAAGACCTAAAACTTACTCCAAAGGTTCCTCTTGGGTAAGAAGGTTGAGAAAGGTTGTTATAGAGTAATTGGTTCCAAATTGCATACAACTGTTTCAGACTTGTTGGACATCATCAATGCAATGCATGGAAACCGTGACCTCTATGGAGGACGGCTTGAGGGACAGGAAGAAGATATAACCCAGAAGATCATGGGGAGGTGGGCCAATAAACGTCCTACACTACAACTGTTTCAGGCTCGTTGGCTACCATTAATGTAGTGCATGGAGCCTTGGACTTCTACGAAGGAGGGCTTGGGGAACAAGAAGAAGATATAATTGAGTTGGTTGAACTAGATGGACTTGTGTCTTTTTTCAACCAGCCTAAGAGGTGGGCCAATAAACGTCCTACACTACAACTGTTTCAGGTTTATTGGATATCATTTGTGCAGTGAATGGAGCCTTGGACTTCTACGAAGGAGGGCTTGGGGAACAAGAAGAAGATATAATTTAGTTGGTTGAACTAGACTTGTGTCTTTTTTCAACCAGACTACGTGACCCAACAGATCATAGGGAGGTGGGCCAAAAAAACCTTCAAAACCTTCCATTGAACCAGTACGAAGCACAGTAGAGCCTTCTTTTCACTTCCATTGAACTCCAAAAATAAGACATTATGGAATTCCGAGTGTAATATTTCTAATTGCCACAGAATGCCGACTGTTCATCGAGGCCTTAAAGGGCGCCGAAGTCACATAGTTTTTAATTAGACTAACTATGTGACCCGACAGATCATGGGGAGGTGGGCCAAAATACGTCCTACACTACAACTGTTTCAGGTTCATTGGATATCATTTGTGCAGTGAATGGAGCCTTGGACTTCTACGGAGGAGGGCTTGGGGAACAAGAAGAAGATATAATTGGGTTGGTTGAACTAGATGGACTTGTGTCTTTTTTTTCAACTGGACTAACTATGTGACCTGACAGATCACGGGTTGAGGTGGGCCAATAAACGTCCTACACTACAACTGTTTTAGGCTCGTTGGTTACCATTAATTCAGTGCATGGAGCCTTGGACTTCTACGGAGGAGGGCTTGGGGAACAAGAAGAAGATATAATTGAGTTGGTTGAACTAGATGGACTTGTGTCTTTTTTCAACCAGCCTAAGAGGTGGGCCGATAAACGTCCTACGTTACAACTGTTTCAGGTTCATTGGATATCATTTGTGCAGTGAATGGAGCCTTGGACTTCTACGGAGGAGGGCTTGGGGAACAAGAAGAAGATATAATTTAGTTGGTTGAACTAGACTTGTGTCTTTTTTCAACCAGACTACGTGACCCAACAGATCATGGGGAGGTGGGCCAAAAAAACCTTCAAAACCTTCCATTGAACCAGTACGAAGCACAGTAGAGCCTTCTTTTCACTTCCATTGAACTCCCAAAATAAGACATTATGGAATTCCGAGTGTAATACTTCTAATTGCCACAGAATGGCGACTGTTCGTCGAAGCCTTAAAGGGCGCCAAAGTCACGTCGTTTTTAACTAACTAACTAACAAGAAGAAGATATAATTGAGTTAGTTGAACTAGATGGACTTGTGTCTTTTTTCAACCAGCCTAAGAGGTGGGCCAATAAACGTCCTACATTACAACTGTTTCAGGTTCATTGGATATCATTTATGCCGTGAATGGAGCATTGGACTTCTATGGATGAGGGCTTGGGGAACAAGAAGAAGATATAATTTAGTTGGTTGAACTAGACTTGTGTCTTTTTTCAACCAGACTATGTGACCCAACAGATCATAGGGAGGTGGGCCAAAAAAACCTTCAAAACCTTCCATTGAACCAGTACGAAGCACAGCAGAGGCTTCTTTTCACTTCCATTGAACTCCAAAAATAAAGCCTTGTACACACGACCGGTTTTCTCGGCAAGAAGTGGCAAGAAAACTGCTTGCAGAGCTTTCTTGCCGAGAAAACCGTGCGTTTGTACGAGGCTTTTTAGGTTTCTCGTCAAGAAAACGGCCCAGAATCTCGACGAGAAAAAAAGAAGACCTGGCTTTCTTTTTTCTTGTCGGGATTCTTGTCGGCCTGTTTCTCGACGAGAAATCCGAGAGTGTGTACACTTACCTGTTGCCGTGGAAACCCGCGCATGCTCAAAATGACTTTGACGCATTCGTGGTAGCTTCCTAGGCATAGGTAGGGTGTAGCAAGATGGCGGCGAAGGCATCGAATGTGACGAGCGCACGCTCGACGTAGTCGATGACGTCACTGCATTCGCTCCATTCAAAAGAACGGCGTGTTTTTTTCCTGATGAGTTTCTCGGCCGTGTGTACGAGGCTTAAGACATTATGGAATTCCGAGTGTAATACTTCTAATTGCCACAGAATGGCGACTGTTCGTCGAAGCCTTAAAGGGCGCCATAGTCACTTATCCTTCAGCACACATGTCCACCATTCAACACTCACGCGGCCATGGTTTTACGTAGATAGAAGATAAGGAGCAGTGCATATATATATACATGGATTGGAATTCCCTGAGCTTGTGCTTACACAGCTCTTATACGAGTACACAGCGGACGACGCTGAACCGCGCTTTGCCTTTGAAGTGGGCAAATCTGGTTTGAATCCAAGAATGGCGACCTTGGACAAGTCACCAGAGAGAGTTCATCAAAGTAAATTAAAAATGGCGCTCTGGGAAAACTAGCTATTTCAGAAAAAAAAAAAAGTAATGACTTTCAGTATGCAAACTAGACGGCGTTTGAAAATCCCAACCCTTTTCACATCATAGCGTCTCGAGTGGAGAAAATAGACGATCGGCAGTTCATGACCGAGTCTACGAAAATTCCCGGGCGTGAAAAAGGCGAGTGCTTACAGAAGACAAACAGTCGGTATTTACCGAAAAACATCAAAAAATACACACACGCACACGCGCGGAATCCCGGGATAAAGTCAAATGGTCTGTAACAGAAACTACTGGAGCCGGAGAGAGGAAATCATCAACAGCTCATTCAGCTTCGGGGATTTCTGAGAAAGGACTAGCGGGAATGTCGGGGGAACAAAGCCGGATCGTAATAGAATTTTAAGACTGTATTCTTGCTTTTTAAAGGAAGAAAATGCAACCTGTTATTTAAAGCAGCTGTTACCACGGCACACATTTGTCTCTCCCCCCCCCCCCCCCTGAGCTTTTGCTGGCGGAACGCGGCCAATTTTACAATATTATCTATTTTGATGCATTATTAAGGTCGTAAATTCGAAGCGGAATTTGAGACGCGCGGATTGTATATCTCTCATTACGTTACAGAGTAGTAGAGTCTTGTAATGCCCGAGGAAGGAACCTAATGAAGGTCCTGGAATCTTTAATAACTTAAGTTAAGCCAATAAAAAGGTTTCAACTTCAACTCCAAAACTCGTTACAGTTTCCTAATGTTTCCTGGTCTTCAATAGTGTGAAGGTTCAAATCGGGAACCGGCTACAATGAATCGTAATCCAGGGCTCTAGAAACGTCGAGGTGAACCCAAACCATAAGAATCACATAGAAGCCGTAACATGCTAAGGTCAGTTCAAAAGTGCTTTTCATCATTTTGTAAATCGACAGCGTTCGTTCTGGTGATCCCACCATGAAGGTCCAACACATACCTCCCAACAGGCACAGATCCTGCGGGTTTTTCCCGCATAGCAACCGCATTCCCGCGAGAGGTGGAGGAACAATGATAGAAGCAGTGGTGGTCGATCGGCTGTAGCGACGAAAAATGCTAAACCCCCCCCCCCCCCCCGCTCAACAATTTTCGTCGACGTGGACAAAATTCTTTAAAATCTCCCGCGGCAACCCCCCCCCCCGCTCAACAACTTTCGTTGGCAGGGGCGAATTTTTTTTTAAATGTCCCGCGGCACCCCCCCCCCCCCCTCGCTCAACAACTTTCGTTGGCAGGGAAGAGGGGCGATCTGAATGTTCCGCGGTGGGACTTTCAAAAGTTGGGAGGTATGCCATCATCAGGCACCCTGTCATGGGTAGGGTGACCACATTTCCAAACTCCCATTCAGGGACACCCCCCCTTCCCAAAAATCAGCTTGTGCTGTAACGAATCACATCACAGTGATTGGACACAAGAGGCGGGATTTATGATTTCTCCAATCACAAGCAGGGGGCGGGGATTGTGCTCCTCCAGGCATTCCCGGCCAGGACAAGTACTGTTAGTGAGTAAAGCGGTGATGTGGCGGCCTTTTTTGGGGGCATCAGATTGGCCCGGGGGGTTGGCTGTGTCAGTTTCATTCCGGGACACTGTATTGTCCTGGAATGAATGTGCCCGGGACAAACCTGCAAAATGCGGGACTGTCCCGGGCAAAATGCGGGACTGTCCCGGGCAATCCGGGACACGTGGTTACCCTAGTCATGAGGTGACAACTGTCTCCTATGTGTGCTCCTGCAAGTTCACCTTTTAACATGGACCTCTGATGGAGGGGACAAGTAGCTGTGCTGCTAACACTTTATGCTGAAAGCCCGTGCAGAGCAATGATGTGCAGCACAGCGTTCAGTGGCGAGTAGTGTGGAGTATCTTCTAACATGTTACACAGTATACTAAGTATGGAGTCATATACAGTACAATGTACAGCGAGGACACCCCACCAGTCCACCCCTCCTCCAATACACTCACACACCCCTCACATCTCACATTATGACAATTATTCCTTATTTTGTCTAGTTCTTTTCTATGACATGAAGCAAATCTTCTAATGGTCTGTGTCCTGGAAGCAAATCCCTCTGTCCCTCTGTCCTCCACAATTGTCCCTCTGTCCTCCACAATTGGCCCTCTATCCTCCACAATTGTCCCTCTGTCTTCCACAATTGGCCCTCTATCCTCCACAATTGTCCCTCTATCCTCCACAATTGTCCCTCTATCCTCCACAATTGTCCCTCTATCCTTCACAATTGTCCCTCTATCCTTCACAATTGTCCCTCTATCCTCCACAATTGTCCCTCTGTCTTCCACTATTGTCCCTCTATCCTCCACAATTGGCCCTCTATCCTCCACAATTGTCCCTCTGTCCTCCACTATTGTCCCTCTATCCTCCACAATTGTCCCTCTATCCTCCACAATTGGCCCTCTATCCTCCACAATTGTCCCTCTATCCTTCACAATTGTCCCTCTATCCTTCACAATTGTCCCTCTATCCTCCACAATTGTCCCTCTGTCCTCCACTATTGTCCCTCTATCCTCCACAATTGTCCCTCTATCCTCCACAATTGTCCCTCTATCCTCCACAATTGGCCCTCTATCCTCCACAATTGGCCCTCTATCCTCCACAATTGGCCCTCTATCCTCCACAATTGTCCCTCTGTCCTCCACAATTGTCCCTCTATCCTTCACAATTGTCCCTCTGTCCTCCACAATTGTCCCTCTGTCCTCCACAATTGTCCCTCTATCCTCCACAATTGTCCCTCTATCCTCCACAATTGTCCCTCTATCCTCCACAATTGTCCCTCTGTCCTCCACAATTGTCCCTCTGTCTTCCACAATTGTCCCTCTGTCTTCCACAATTGTCCCTCTGTCTTCCACAATTGTCCCTCTATCCTCCACAATTGTCCCTCTATCCTCCACAATTGTCCCTCTGTCCTCCACAATTGTCCCTCTATCCTCCACAATTGTCCCTCTGTCTTCCACAATTGTCCCTCTGTCCTCCACAATTGTCCCTCTGTCCTCCACAATTGTCCCTCTGTCCTCCACAATTGTCCCTCTGTCCTCCACAATTGTCCCTCTGTCTTCCACAATTGTCGCTCTGTCCTCCACAATTGTCCCTCTGTCCTCCACAATTGTCCCTCTGTCTTCCACAATTGTCGCTCTGTCTTCCACAATTGTCGCTCTGTCCTCCACAGTTGTCCCTCTGTCTTCCACAATTGTCCCTCTGTCCTCCACAATTGTCCCTCTGTCCTCCACAATTGTCGCTCTGTCTTCCACAATTGTCCCTCTGTCCTCCACAATTGTCCCTCTGTCCTCCACAATTGTCCCTCTATCCTCCACAATTGTCCCTCTATCCTCCACAATTGTCCCTCTGTCCTCCACAATTGTCCCTCTGTCCTCCACAATTGTCCCTCTGTCCTCCGCAATTGTCCCTCTATCCTCCACAATTGTCCCTCTATCCTCCACAATTGTCCCTCTATCCTCCACAATTGTCCCTCTGTCCTCCACAATTGTCACTCTGTCCTCCACAATTGTCCCTCTGTCCTCCACAATTGTCCCTCTGTCCTCCACAATTGTCCCTCTATCCTCCACAATTGTCCCTCTATCCTCCACAATTGTCCCTCTATCCTCCACAATTGTCCCTCTGTCTTCCACAATTGTCCCTCTGTCTTCCAGAATTGTCCCTCTGTCTTCCACAATTGTCCCTCTGTCCTCCACAATTGTCCCTCTGTCCTCCACAATTGTCCCTCTGTCTTCCACAATTGTCCCTCTGTCTTCCACAATTGTCCCTCTGTCTTCCACAATTGTCCCTCTATCCTCCACAATTGTCCCTCTGTCCTCCACAATTGTCCCTCTGTCCTCCACAATTGTCCCTCTGTCTTCCACAATTGTCCCTCTGTCCTCCACAATTGTCCCTCTGTCTTCCACAATTGTCCCTCTGTCCTCCACAATTGTCCCTCTGTCTTCCACAATTGTCCCTCTGTCCTCCACAATTGTCCCTCAATTGTCCCTCTATCCTCCACAATTGTCCCTCTATCCTCCACAATTGTCCCTCTATCCTCCACAATTGTCCCTCTGTCTTCCACAATTGTCCCTCTGTCCTCCACAATTGTCCCTCTGTCCTCCACAATTGTCCCTCTATCCTCCACAATTGTCCCTCTGTCCTCCACAATTGTCCCTCTGTCTTCCACAATTGTCCCTCTGTCTTCCACAATTGTCCCTCTGTCTTCCACAATTGTCCCTCTGTCTTCCACAATTGTCCCTCTGTCCTCCACAATTGTCCCTCTGTCTTCCACAATTGTCCCTCTGTCCTCCACAATTGTCCCTCTGTCTTCCACAATTGTCCCTCTGTCCTCCACAATTGTCCCTCAATTGTCCCTCTATCCTCCACAATTGTCCCTCTATCCTCCACAATTGTCCCTCTATCCTCCACAATTGTCCCTCTGTCTTCCACAATTGTCCCTCTGTCCTCCACAATTGTCCCTCTGTCCTCCACAATTGTCCCTCTATCCTCCACAATTGTCCCTCTGTCCTCCACAATTGTCCCTCTGTCTTCCACAATTGTCCCTCTGTCCTCCACAATTGTCCCTCTGTCTTCCACAATTGTCCCTCTGTCTTCCACAATTGTCCCTCTGTCTTCCACAATTGTCCCTCTATCCTCCACAATTGTCCCTCTGTCTTCCACAATTGTCCCTCTGTCTTCCACAATTGTCCCTCTGTCTTCCACAATTGTCCCTCTTTCCTCCATAATGGTCCCCTCTTACATCCACAATTCTTCTTCTTTCCTCCACAATTTTAAACGGATGCACAGATGCTTTATTTTTACTTACTTACCTTTTTCCGATGTGTTCTGGCTGGTCATGTAACTCACTGAGTCCTCTTCCAGGATGGTGACATCGGTGACAAGCTCTTCATCAATGCTGCTCAGGAGGCAAGGCCATCACTCCATGCTCTCCACGCACTCCACACTCTCCACGCTCTCCACGCTCTCCACGCACTCCACACTCTCCACGCTCTCCACGCTCTCCACGCACTCCACACTCTCCACGCTCTCCACGCACTCCACACTCTCCACGCTCTCCACGCTCTCCACGCACTCCACACTCTCCACGCTCTCCACGCTCTCCACGCACTCCACACTCTCCACGCTCTCCAAGCACTCCACACTCTCCACGCTATCCACGCACTCCACGCTCTCCACACTCTCCACGCTCTCCACGCACTCCACGCTCTCCACGCACTCCACACTCTCCACGCTCTCCACGCTCTCCACACTCTCCACGCTCTCCACGCTCTCCACGCTCTCCACACTCTCCACGCTCTCCACACTCTCCACGCACTCCACACTCTCCACGCTCTCCACGCACTCCACACTCTCCACGCACTCCACGCTCTCCACGCACTCTACACTCTCCACGCATTCCACACTCTCCACGCACTCCACGCTCTCCACGCTATCCACACTCTCCACACTCTCCACGCTATCCACACTCTCCGCACTCCACGCTCTCCACGCTCTCCACGCACTCCACACTCTCCACGCTCTCCACGCACTCCACGCACTCCACGCTCTCCACGCTATCCACACTCTCCACACTCTCCACACTCTCCACACTCTCCACACTCTCCACGCACTCCACGCTCTCCACGCTCTCCACGCACTCCACACTCTCCACGCTCTCCACGCTCTCCACGCTCTCCACGCTCTCCACACTCTCCACGCACTCCACGCTCTCCACGCACTCCACACTCTCCACGCACTCCACGCTCTCCACGCTATCCACACTCTCCACACTCTCCACACTCTCCACACTCTCCACGCTCTCCACGCTCTCCACGCTCTCCACGCACTCCACACTCTCCACGCTCTCCACGCTCTCCACGCACTCCACGTACTCCACGCTCTCCACACTCTCCACGCACTCCACACTCTCCACGCACTCCACGCACTCCACGCACTCCACACTCTCCACGCACTCCACACTCTCCACGCACTCCACACTCTCCACGCACTCCACAGTCTCCACGCACTCCACGCACTCCACGCTCTCCACACTCTCCACACTCTCCACGCTATCCACACTCTCCACACTCTCCACGCACTCCACGCTCTCCACGCTCTCCACGCACTCCACACTCTCCACGCTATCCACACTCTCCACGCTCTCCACGCACTCCACACTCTCCACGCACTCCACGCTCTCCACGCTATCCACACTCTCCACACTCTCCACGCTATCCACACTCTCCACACTCTCCACGCACTCCACGCTCTCCACGCTCTCCACGCTCTCCACACTCTCCACGCACTCCACGCTCTCCACGCACTCCACGCACTCCACGCACTCCACGCTCTCCACACTCTCCACGCACTCCACACTCTCCACGCACTCCACACACTCCACGCACTCCACGCACTCCACACTCTCCACGCACTCCACACTCTCCACGCACTCCACGCTCTCCACGCACTCCACGCTCTCCACGCACTCCACGCTCTCCACGTAATCCACGCTCTCCACGCACTCCACACTCTCCAGGCACTCCACGCTCTCCACGTACTCCACGCTCTCCACGCACTCCACACTCTCCACGCACTCCACGCTCTCCACGCACTCCACGCTCTCCACACTCTCCACGCTATCCACACTCTCCACGCTCTCCACGCACTCCACACTCTCCACGCACTCCACGCTCTCCACGCACTCCACGCTCTCCACGCACTCCACGCACTCCACGCTCTCCACGCTCTCCACGCACTCCACGCTCTCCACGCTCTCCACGCTCTCCACGCACTCCACGCTCTCCACGCACTCCACACTCTCCACACTCTCCACGCACTCCACCCACGCTCTCCACGCTCTCCACGCTCTCCACGCTCTCCACGCTCCCCACGCACTCCACGCTCTCCACGCTCTCCACGCACTCCACGCACTCCACGCTCTCCACACACTCCACACACTCCACGCTCTCCACGCTCTCCACGCTCTCCACGCACTCCACGCTCTCCACGCACTCCACGCTCTCCACGCACTCCACACTCTCCACGCACTCGCAGTCTTTCCTTACTCTTATGTGATGCTGGGCCTCATTAAACCCAGAAGACTGGGGGACATTCTGTGGGGGACATCTCTAGATGGATTTGCCTATTGCAGCCAGAGCAGTTTATTTATTTTTTTTAACACCTGCTCCGGAGGACCTTTAAAAAAATATCCCAAAGTTAAACATTAAAGTGTTATGCTTGAATCCCGTCCCCATGAAATGTCCGGGATAAATGAGACGCTTCCATTCATTTGCATAACACAATCTTGATGTGCGGGATGGAGACGACTCTTATGCCGCGTACACACGATCAATTTTTTCTACGGTGAAAACACCGTCGAGAAAATCGACGTGAAAAACGAGGAACAGCTTGTTCCCCCCACACACGGCTGTTTTAAATGACATTTTTTTTTGGTAGAAAAAAACGACCGTGTGTGGGCTCCCCAGCAGTGATTCCCTATGGGAAAACTGCTGCGGAAAAAAACGACGGGAATCACGACGAGAAAAAATAGAGCATGTTCTAATTTTTCTCGTCGTGATTAATGACGTTTTTCTCGTCGGGAAAAATGACAAAAAGCCCACACACGATCGTTTTTGTCGTCCAAAGGAAAAAAATAATTTTTTTCCGACGGGAAAAATGATCGTGTGTACGCGGCATTATTCCCTTGGATGATACAAAGGCGCCAATTAGTCAATGGAAGCACATGGGCGGCACAGATGATGAGGATGGCGGCTGCAGCAGCGACATAATCCAACGTTCCCATCAACAGTGACAAAGACCCGCCGTACCAAGAACAGAGGAGGAGAAACCGGAAGCAAAAATGAGAACATCGCTCAGGAAACACCAACATCCTACATTTCCTCCATGATCCCATCCGATCCAATAACAAAATAACTGACACGCTTACTGTGCTCAGATTGGACCTTAAAGAATGTCAACTCCTCCTACTAACACCAAATGATGGGACACTATCCCTTCCACTGATACCCAATGATGGGGCACTATTCCTTCCACTGATACAAATGATGGGACACTATTCCTCCCACTGATACCAATGATGGGGCACTATCCCTTCCACTGATACGAATGATGGGACACTATTCCTTCCACTGATACAAATGATGGGACACTATTCCTTCCACTGATACCAATGATGGGACACTATTCCTCCCACTGATACTAACGATGGAGCACTATCCCTTCCACTGATACCAATGATGGGACACTATTCCTTCCACTGATACCAATGATGGGACACTATTCCTTCCACTGATACCAATGATGGGACACTATCCCTTCCACTGATACCAATGATGGGACACTATTCCTTCCACTGATACAAATGATGGGACACTATTCCTTCCACTGATACCAATGATGGGACACTATTCTTCCCACTGATACCAATGATGGGACACTATTCCCCCCACTGATACCAATGATGGGACACTATTCCTCCCACTGATACCAATGATGGGACACTATTCCTCCCACTGACACCAATGATGGGACACTATTCCTCCCACTGACACCAATGATGGGTCACTATTTCTCCCACTGATACCAATGATGGGACACTATTCCTCCCACTGATACCAATGATGGGACACTATTCCTCCCACTGATACCAATGATGGGGCACTATTCCTCCCACTGATACCAATGATGGGACACTATTCCTCCCACTGATACCAATGATGGGACACTATTGCTCCCACTGACACCAATGATGGGACACTATTGCTCCCACTGACACCAATGATGGGACACTATTCCTCTCACTGATACCAATGATGGGGCACTATTCCTCCCACTGATACCAATGATGGGACACTATTCCTGCCACTGATACCAATGATGGGACACTATTCTTCCCACTGATACCAATGATGGGACACTATTCCCCCCACTGATACCAATGATGGGGCACTATTCCTCCCACTGATACCAATGATGGGACACTATTCCTCCCACTGATTCCAATGATGGGACACTATTCCTCCCACTGATACCAATGATGGGACACTATCCCTCCCACTGACACCAATGATGGGACACTATTGCTCCCACTGACACCAATGATGGGACACTATTCCTCCCACTGACACCAATGATGGGACACTATTCCTCCCACTGACACCAATGATGGGGCAGTATTCCTCCCACTGATACCAATGATGGGACACTATTCCTGCCACTGACACCAATGATGGGGCACTATTCCTCCCACTGATACCAATGATGGGACACTATTCCTCCCAGTGATACCAATCATGGGGCACTATTCCTCCCACTGATACCAATGACGAGGCATTTTCTACTCTCTCTGGTTACAGTGTGCCCCCCACCCTATAGTCTGAAAGAGACAGTAAACTGGACCTTTTTATAGCCATATTAGATACCCCTACTCTATATCATCTATATGCCAAGCTTTGCAGATACTCGGTGTGGCAGTTTTTGAGGTGGGGGGGGGGGGGGTTCCTAGCTGAGGCTTTCCACCAGTGTCCTGGAATCAGCTAGACGTCTGCAGAGGGTACCTATATTGCTGATCTATAACAATCATATTGATGTCACGTTGTTGCCCTCCGATGTTGAGCTCGGTATGGAGGAGGACATTACTCTTGTCGTAAAGCTGGCCTTCTGTTCTGGTGCCAGGGTGACGGTGATGCTTCGCACGGTCCCGGGGGGCACAGAGCAGCCATAGATTACATTTCAGGCCTCGTACTGAGCGGAGATATTTTATGGAGAGGATTTTGCCGTAGTAAGCACACTTTGGGGCGTCAATCTCCGGCATCTGACTTCAATCTCCATCCAGTATCGCAGGGCCAGCTGATAAAAGGCAACATGTGGCCTGCCTGGAGGTGATTCTGATAGAGTGCAGACCCCCCCCCCCCCCCGGGGGACCGAATATGGAAAGAAAAACAGGGCTACTGGGCTATGCACATTTATTATTAATGGTAAATAATATGTAACCTGGGCAGGCTGGGAGAAGACGGCTCTTTGTTTGTTAAAAGATATAAAAAAAAAAAATGAAATAAGAATAAAAAAATAAAATAATTCAACAACTTTTCCGCACTATTTCATCTCCACTTTTTTTTTTTTCTGTTCAAGAAGTGTGGAGAGAGTGAGAGATCCACAGATCCAGTAAAACTTTATTTAGTAAATATTTATTTCACAATAAAAGCTAACACGTTTCGAGGGCTCAATACTCCCCTTCATCAGGGCTTGTAGGGCGGAGCCACACATTTCGTGCAACTTGAAGACCTTTTCTGGCACTTTTTGTTTACACGATAATCAGTAAAAGATGATCTGCAACGCCATACATGCTCTTCAATCATTTCAAATTTATTGATACTCCATAAAAAGAGGTAGTTACTTTTTGTTTACAAGTTTAAGTTTTTTTGCTAGAAAATTACTTCCACAGAGTTACATAGTTACATAGTTAGTCAGGTTGAAAAAAGACACAAGCCCATCCAGTTCAACCATAAAAAAAAAAAAAATATATCGTACAATCCCATATACCCAATTCTATACCCACAGTTGATCCCGAGGAAGGCAAAAAAAATAGGGTCAGGCAGAGTCTATTTAAGACCCTGGCTCCCGGAATTGGCGCGTATTTTGCGTGTGGTTAGAGTAGGAACAGGTCACCCGTCTGTCAGGGAGAGGTTTCGGGCAAGTAGGGAAAGTGCAGGGACACACTATCCTACCTGAAAGCCTCCCCAATTGGGTATGGCCCAGCCAGGCCGCAGTTCACCCCTCATTTGGCACACCTGAAAGTTTCTGCTACTACTCATTACTGTTACATCCTGTGAGTGCTCCTGGTCAGGTGCCTTTCCGCCAGGCTTGTTGTTTATTGCTGAACTTCAATTTCGATACAGTTCCATTTTCTGCAACCTTTGAGATGTTCTTCTGCTGGCTATCGTTGGGGCCCTTTAACAGCGTTGGTGCCCTTAATGACAGTTCCAGTTAACCTGCATGTGGTATAGGTACAGATCTGTCATTTTGGGTCCACCTATATTATATTTTATCATGAATCTGCTTTTTGGGTGAGGGAACCTTTTAAATAAGGGAACCCATGTCACTTTGGTGAATGTACTGATAGGGACAGAAACCAGCTTGACTGATAGGGACAGAAACCAGCTTGTGAAATTAAGGGGAAAGTGTAGGGAAGGGTCCCTCTGGAGTTGAGACAGCTCAGGGCAGGCTCCTTGGTCATTGCTAACACTCCGGTGTTCAGAACGAAGCGATTGAGCCAGTGTGAGGTGCTTCTTAACCCTAAATACATCCTAAATACATCTTCTTAAGGGACACTACCCCTGCTAGCCAAAGATGTCCTCTGCCGCTGCACCTACCCACACACCTACTGCATTACCAGAGGACATCTTTGGCTAGCAGGGGTAGCGTTCCTTAAGAAAATGTATTTAGGATAAAAGAAGCACCTCACACGGGCTCAATTACGAACATTGGAGTATCAGCAATGACCAAGGAGCCTGCCCTGAGCTGTTCCTACTCCAAAGGATTGAAACTAAGAGGTTGGGACTTTTAGGTGAGGCCAGCTAGATGTACCTCCATCCCCGATAGGTTGATATAGAAGAACTACATTTTTTTTGGGGACTTTGACCTACTCCAAAGGAACCCTTCCCTACACTTTGCACTCTCCCTCACAAGCTGGTCCCTGTCCGAAGATTCGCCAAAGTGACATGGGTTTCATTTATTTAAAAAATTCCCTCACCCAAAAAGAAGCAGATCTATGATAAAAATAGAGTATGGGTGGACCCAAAATGGTAGCTTTGTACCTATACTACAGGCAGGTTAACTGGGACTGTCGTTAAATGCACCAACGCTGTTAAAGGGCCCCAACGATAGCCAGCAGAAGAACATCTCAAAGGTTGCAGAAAATGAAACTGTACATCCAGCAACAATACAACCTCCAGCTACAACAGCAGTCATCAATAGACCCTCCAGTACACCACAGCCCTCTTTGCCTGTACATACATTCTGTGTTGGAGGTGCCAGGACTGCGTTCCTCCACGTTCCAGCTGAAAAAAAGCCCTGATCATCTCCATATCTCAAAGGAGACCTGGGGCACCCAGTAGAGGATCTGGGGCATGTGCCATGGGTGCCAGGGTGCAGCAACGTCCCTAGTTCCAAGGGTTAAAGAGAACAAAAACAAAGGAGTCCCAACATCTGCTGTAATTGCCGGTATCTCATGTGGATGATCTGAGCCTCTCCCGTCTCAAACTTCTGGAATACGCATCTACGGCACAAAGCAATTGTGTCATAAGCCCTGCAGGCTACGGGAGCTGAGAACACGAGGAAACAAAAGCGTCCCTGAAATGATCCATCATATGCTCTTTCAATAGACTCTCTCTCGCTCATCAGATATGAACATAAGTTTAATTGACCCAACAAGAGACATATGCTTTGATGCATTTTTAATTTTCCCTTTCCTCGCCCATGTGCGCTCGGCGTTCATTCGGCTCGTAGACTCAGATTCCGCTATTTACTTTACCAAACGGGTTTTATAAACAGACTCTCTGTTCTATTCATTGCCTGCACCCCGGGGGAGTCCGTGCCTCGGCCTACTGTTGGAAGGTCCAAGCCGAATATGAGAAATGCGTAATGTATTTTTCATCGATCCGAACCTCCTTGGTTACCAAAGAGAAGAGGAAAAGAAGGGCCGCATTCATTTTAAGTGCATGCTGATCATTGGCAGCAGAATGGATCTGTGCAATTAGATGGCCTGGCATGTATTATTATAGGAAGAGGAAAGTGCGGGAGGCTTTTTACTGCAGATTGGTGTACTTAGCTCAGTCTACAGGAGACTAGACACAACTATCTGGACCCCAGCAAACATTTATGGCCTCTTCACACCTTACGGCACATGGCAACAGAGAAAAAAAAAAAAAGGACCTACACTTTTTATTTACTTAGCGCACCACAACTAGGGTGCCCATCTGTCCCGGATTGCCCGGGACTGTCCCGCAATTGACGTGTGTCCTGGTCCCGGGCACCTTCATTCTGGGAAATACAGCATCCTGTAATGAAATAGAGGACACAGCCACTCTACTGATTGCCGAAACTGGTTGATAGGGCCGTCCCGCCTGGTGTCTAGCAACCAGTGACATCTGTTAGAGACTCAGAGTGAGGCCACGCCTGT
Organism: Rana muscosa; assembly: GCA_029206835.1. Classification (NCBI taxonomy): domain Eukaryota; kingdom Metazoa; phylum Chordata; class Amphibia; order Anura; family Ranidae; genus Rana; species Rana muscosa. Next base: position 309,182,406 of record CM055125.1, on the reverse strand, counting down.
TAGAGACTCACCTAGTGCTGCACTGCACTCTGACTGCTGTCTCCACCCACCTCCTCCTTCTCCGGTGCCCAAAGTGACTTGCAGGCAGCAGGGACTGGTGTGATCTTCTTCACTCCAGTGTCTCCACCCACCTTCTTCTCCGGCGCCCGCGGCCCACCACCCTGCGGCATCTGCAGTGCTGACTGGCTCTGGATCAGATCCCTGGCTGCCCGACTTCTCCTCCTCCTGCCCGCGGCCCTGCTGCCCGCCCGATTGTGAGGAACCCCGGACGGACCAGTGGACCACCACTTACTACCAGAGGGGATATTAGAAGGTGAGGATTGGAAAAGAAGGTGACACAAGTGGGGGCACTGGGGGACAGTAATGAAGCTGACAAGTGGGGAAACAATAAAGATGGCACAGGGGAACAATGACGGTGACACAGGGGAACAATGAAGGTGACACTGGCTGGTGGTGGGGTGTAACGGTGTGGGGGATGGGATATCACCGGTTCAGGCTGGTGGTGGGGGTGTAATGGTGTGGGGGATGGGCTATCACCGGATCAGGCTGGTGGTGGAGGTGTAATGGTGTGGGGGATGGGGTATCACTGGTTGAGGCTGGTGGTGGGGGTGTAATGGTGTGGGGGATGGGATATCACCAGTTCAGGCTGGTGGTGGGGGTGTAATGGTGTGGGGGATGGGGTATCACCGGTTCAGGCTGGTGGTGGGGGTGTAATGGTGTGGGGGATGGGGTATCACCGGTTCAGGCTGGTGGTGGGGGTGTAATGGTGTGGGGGATGGGGTATCACCGGTTCAGGCTGGTGGTGGGGGTGTAATGGTGTGGGGGATGGGGTATCACCGGTTCAGGCTGGTGGTGTGGGTGTAATGGTGTGGGGGATGGGGTATCACCGGTTCAGGCTGGTGGTGGGGGTGTAATGGTGTGGGGGATGGGGTATCACCGGTTCAGGCTGGTGGTGGGGGTGTAATGGAGTGGGGGGATGGGGTATCACCGGTTCAGGCTGGTGGTGGGGGTGTAATGGTGTGGGGGATGGGGTATCACCGGTTCAGGCTGGTGGTAGGGGTGTAATGGTGTGGGGGATGGGGTATCACCGGTTCAGGCTGGTGGTGTGGGTGTAATGGTGTGGGGGATGGGGTATCACCGGTTCAGGCTGGTGGTGGGGGAGTAATGGTGTGGGGGAGGGGGTATCACCGGTTCAGGCTGGTGGTGGGGGTGTAATGGTGTGGGGGATGGGATATCACTGGTTCAGGCTGGTGGTGGGGGTGTAATGGTGTGGGGGGATGGGGTATCACTGGTTGAGGCTGGTGGTGGGGGTGTAATGGTGTGGGGGATGGGGTATCACCAGATCAGGCTGGTGGTGGGGGTGTAATGGTGTGGGGGATGGGGTATCACCGGTTCAGGCTGGTGGTGGGGGTGTAATGGTGTGGGGGATGGGGTATCACCGGTTCAGGCTGGTGGTGGGGGTGTAATGGTGTGGGGGAGGGGGTATCACCGGTTCAGGCTGGTGGTGGGGGTGTAATGGTGTGGGGGATGGGATATCACCGGTTCAGGCTGGTGGTGGGGGTGTAATGGTGTGGGGGAGGGGGTATCACCGGTTCAGGCTGGTGGTGGGGGTGTAATGGTGTGGGGGATGGGATATCACCGGTTCAGGCTGGTGGTGGGGGTGTAATAGTGTGGGGGATGGGCACACTTTGGGCCCCCCATGTCCATCCATTTAGTACTACAGTGTCCCCATCTTCTGATGGCTCCTTCCAGCAGGATAATGCACCATGTCACAAAGTTCCAATCATCTCACCACTGGACAATGAGGTCACTGTCCTCCAATGGCCTCCACACTCACCACATCTCATCCAATAGAGACCCTTTGGGATGTGGTGGAATGAGAGATTGGCATCATGGATGTGCAGCCGACAAATCTGCAGCAACTGTGTGATGTTATCATGTCACTATGGAGCAAAATCTCTGAGGAACGTTTCCAACACCTTGTTGGATCTCTGCCACCAAGAATGAAGGCAAAAGGGGGCCAAACCCGCTTCTAGCAAGGGGGACCTAATAAAGGGGGTCCAACCCGGGACTAGCTAGGGGGACCTAATAAAGGGGGTCCAACCCGGGACTAGCTAGGGGGACCTAATAAAGGGGGTCCAACCCGGGACTAGCTAGGGGGACCTAATAAAGGGGGTCCAACCCGGGACTAGCTAGGGGGACCTAATAAAGGGGATCCAACCCGGGACTAGCAAGGAGGACCTAATAAAGGGGGTCCAGTCCTCTACTAGCAAGGGGGACCTAATAAAGGGGGTCCAACCCTCTACTAGCAAGGGGGACCTAATAAAGGGGGTCTAACCTGAAACTAGCAAGGGGGAGTTAACAAAGTATCTAGTGAGGATATAAGTCAGATGGGGAGGGGCACAGACACACTTGGGGCATGGGAGCTACAAAACACCACACACCTATGAGGATGTAGCCGGCACATGTAGGCCCAGGACAGGGCAGGAGGCCTGGTGGAGTGGACTTGTACACAGGAGGATCTGACTGTCCCTTAAAGAGTTGGGGACTAGGGCTAATTCCAAAAGGGGCCACCCATCTATTAAGAGAGCACTGGCGCCCCCCCATCCATGCGTCCGGTCCCCATGGAGGACACCGAATGCATGGATTCCAATAGGGAGGGGGGGGGGGTTTTGAAGCACCTGATTAGAGCCTGAGGCTCTACTAGGCTTCAAAATTGGGTGGGCTTGGGACGCTGAGCACTGCGCTCCGAGACCACCCAGGTGTGTTACAATAGCCCCCCCCAATAAAAAAAAAACAGCCGCCACCTGAATACCACAAATACCTGAATACCACCAATAAAGTGCAGCAAACTACTTCTTGTGTGGACATTCCATCCTTGGGGGTACAGAGGTCTATGGCCAGGAATGTCATGTGGAGGCCTATGGCAAGGAGCAGGGTACAAGATGGCGGAGCGTTTGGCCGCAGCAGGAGGGCCGGTGTTCTAGCAGGGCTGGAGTGGGGGTAGGGACTTGTATTCTTGGGTCCAAAAATAGCCAACCACAAAGTCCCGAAAAGGGGGATCAGGTGACCCTGGATGACGATCTGTATGCATTGGAAGATCGGAGGGGATCTATTGTTTCAGGGGTGGACCTATTGTTCCTGGAGGGGTATATGGTTGCTGGGGTGGATCTATTGTTGCCGGAGAGGTATTATGTGGTTGGGGGATCTATTGTTGCTGGTGGGGTCTATTGTGGCCGGGTGGATATATTGTTGCTGGAGGGGTATATTGTTGCTGGAGGGATATATTGTTGCTGGAGGGATATAATGTTGCTGGAGGGATATATTGTTGCTGGGGTGGACCCTTTGTTCCTGGATGGGGTATATTGTTGCTGGGGGGGGGGGATCCATTTTTGCTGGTGATGTCTATTGTTGCTGGAATGTCAAAGGAAAATATTCATAAGCCGCACATATTGAAGCAGACTCATGTGCATGAAATGAGATGAATGGCAGCCTCAGCCCAGACTCCAGCCAGGCCAAGCCCCCAATGCATTTTGCTCCGCCCCTTAGAGCTTAATCATGGGGTGGCTGCAGGGGAGCTATTTTATTGCTTTTCTTGTTATCATTAACAAGTTCCATACAAATGAGGGATGGTACTGGAAGGTGGAAGGTGGTGGAGACAAGGGATGGTACTGGGAGGTGGGTAGGGGGTGGAGACAAGGGATGGTACTGGGAGGTGGGTAGGGGGTGGAGACAAGGGATAGTACTGGGAGGTGGGTAGGGGGTGGAGACAAGGGATGGTACTGGGAGGTGATAGGGGGTGGATAAAAGGGATGGTACTGGGAGGTGGTAGGGGGTGGAGACAAGCGATGGTACTGGGAAGTGGGTAGGGGGTGGAACCAAGTAACGGTGCTCAGAGGTGGGTAGGGGGTGGAGACAAGGGATGGTACTGGGAGGTGGGTAGGGGGTAGAGACAAGGGGTGGTACTGGGAGGTAGGTAGGGGGTGGAACCAAGTAACGGTGCTCGGAGGTGGGTAGGGGACAGAGACAAGGGGTGGTACTGGGAGGTAGGTAGGGGGTGGAACCAAGTAACGGTGCTCAGAGGTGGGTAGGGGGTAGAGACAAGGGGTGGTACTGGGAGGTAGGTAGGGGGTGGAGACAAGTGATTGTACTGGGAAGTGGGTAGGGGCTGGAGACAGGGGATGGTACTGGGAGGTGGGTAGGAGGTAGAGACAAGGGATGGTACTGGGAGGTAGGTAGGGGGTAGAACCAAGTACTGGTGCTCGGAGGTGGGTAGGGGGTAGAGACAAGAGGTGGTACTGGGAGGTAGGGGATGGAACCAAGTAACGGTGCTCGGAGGTGGGTAGGGGGTAGACACAAGGGGTGGTACTGGGAGGTGGGTAGGGGGTGGAGACAAGGGATAGTACTGGGAGGTGGGTAGGGGGTAGAGACAAGGGGTGGTACTGGGAGGTGGGTAGGGGGTGGAGACAAGGGATAGTACTGGGAGGTGGGTAGGGGGTAGAGACAAGGGGTGGTACTGGGAGGTGGGTAGGGGGTGGAGACAGGGGATGGTACTGGGAGGTGGATAGGAGGTAGAGACAAGGGGTGGTACAGGGAGGTAGGTAGGGGGTGGAACCAAGTAACGGTGCTTGGAGGTGGGTAGGGGGTAGAGACAAGGGATAGTACTGGGAAATGGGTAGGGGGTGGAGACAAGGGGTGGTACTGGGAGGTATGTAGGGGGTGGAACCAAGTAACGGTGCTTGGAGGTGGGTAGGGGGTAGAGACAAGGGATAGTACTGGGAAGTGGGTAGGGGGTGGAGATAAGGGGTGGTACTTGGAGGTATGTAGGGGGTGGAACCAAGTAACGGTGCTCGGAGGTGGGTAGCGGGTAGACACAAGGGGTGGTACTGGGAGGTAGGTAGGGAGTGGAACCAAGTAACGGTGCTCGGAGGTGGGTAGGGGGTAGACACAAGGGGTGGTACTGGGAGGTAGGTAGGGAGTGGAACCAAGTAACGGTGCTCGGAGTTGGGTAGGGGGCAGAGACAAGGGGTGGTACTGGGAGGTAGGTAGGGGGTGGAACCAAGTGACGGTCCTCGGAGGTGGGTAGGGGTAGAGACAATGGGTGGTACTGGGAGATAGGTAGGTGGTGGAACCAAGTAACGGTGCTTGGAGGTGGGTAGGGGGCAGAGACAATGGGTGGTACTGGGAGATAGGTAGGTGGTGGAACCAAGTAACGGTGCTTGGAGGTGGGTAGGGGGCAGAGACAATGGGTGGTACTGGGAGATAGGTAGGTGGTGGAACCAAGTAACGGTGCTCGGAGGTGGGTAGGGGGCAGAGACAAGGGGTGACTCGGAGGGGGGGGGAGTACCTGCACCTATTCTCTAAGAAAAAAGCCCCGTCTATAGCCATGTATTCCTGATTAAAAAAGCAGAGGGTACTACTTGAATTTTCCAGTATTTATTACACAATAGTATTGTTTGTTTTGTATCATTGTTGCACAGATAGGTAATTATTCATTTGAAAATTTCCACGTTTAGTAGATTTTTAATAAATACATTTCCGCCCTCGGTGCACTCGCCCTTCAAATTATGAGCCAAATGAAATCTGACAGACAAATGTGTCCTGTAAGAAGATTGTCCCTTTTGTATGGGACTCTCCATGGCAGAGATGAGAGCGGGTAAGGGCAGGATCGGGGCGGGGCGGGGCGGGGCTGGATCGGGGGCACCGGGGCGGGATCAGGGGCACCGGGGCAGGATCCGGGGTACCGGGGCGGGGCAGGATTGGGGGCACCGGGGCGGGGCAGGATCGGGGGCACCGGGGCAAGGATGGTGATTATACTTGGAAACACCTCTGTGGGTGGTGAGATTCCTGGCTGACATACCATGGAGGAATGTGAGGAAGAGAGCAAGGTGCCAACAAGCCCTGAAATGTGTTCTCTTTGGCCATTCCCCGGCATGAGACTTCTTCAAGACTGGACACCTCGGGAACTTGGGATTTCCATCACTTTAGACAATTATATAAACCTCATCGCTGCAAATTCATTCATTTATTAGATAACAAATCTCAGTAGGGTAAGTAAGCCCCGTAATATGTTGTCTTTGGTCATTCACGATCACCAACACTGGGCATCTCAGGAGGCTTTACACTTTTTAAGGTCATGGGTCTCCTATCTTTCTAAACAAAGAGACAGTTTATTTCCTTCATACTTTAAGGGGGGGGGGGAGACTGTGGTCAGTGGAAATAAACAATGCCCCATCATTGGTGTCAGTGGGAGGAATAGTGCCCCATCATTGGCGTCAGTGGGAGGAATAGTGCCCCATCATTGGTATCAGTGGGAGGAATAGTGTCCCATCATTGGCGTCAGTGGGAGGAATAGTGCCCCATCATTGGTGTCAGTGGGAGGAATAGTGCCCCATTATTGGTGTCAGTGGAAGGAATAGTGCCCCATCATTGGTGTCAGTGGGAGGAATAGTGTCCCATCATTGGTGTCAGTGGGAGGAATAGTGCCCCATTATTGGTGTCAGTGGAAGGAATAGTGCCCCATCATTGGTGTCAGTGGGAGGAACTAAAGCCTTCTATACTCGTCTTTCCTTGTTATTTGATGTTTCCTATCTCTTGTATCCGTTACTTTGGATGCTCAGATTTGTCTTCATGCCAAAAATAAAATAAAAGGATTCCATATACTGAATATACAGTAATACAGTCACCAGAATATAATAATCATTTCTCCCCATATAATGAGCCTGTAAATAATAAATGGAGGCTGAGTTCCTGCTTTTCATTATACAAACGTTCTGCAGCGTGGCACTGCAGTCAGGAAATCGCTGGCACCCCAGCAATGTTGGCATGGTAGAGTGGGCACCGCTCATACTACATCTGTGTGCCCACAAAGCAATATCGAGGAGCCGTGTAAATGGCTGTTTCAGCCTGACGCTGGCAGCACATGTGAAATATGCTGCACATGCAAAACCCGAGCAACCATCGCTAATGTAGCGTTCACATGGGTACCCTTGTCATCTGTTCCCTTCATGGGGCACAAGGTTTTTTTTTTTATTTATATTTTTTGCTTCGTACAAAATATTAGGAGCACCATATGCTTCTGTATACGTCTGGATAGAGAGGAAAAAAATGATGTGAGCCAAGGTGTTTCTTCTGCCATCCTTTGTTAAAGACGACCTCCAGGCAGATATACGGAACAGAAAGGAATGCAGCTCCTTAATCTTTTGTAATAGATCATCAAATGTACACTACATTACCAAAAGTATTGGGACGCCTGCCTTTACACGCACATGAACTTTAATGGCATCCCAGTCTTGGTCCATAGGGTTCAATATTGAGTTGGCCCCGCCCTTTGCAGCTATAACAGCTTCACCTCTTCTGGGAAGGCTGTCCACAAGGTTTAGGAGGGTGTCTATGGGAATGTTTGACCATTCTTCCAGAAGCGCATTGGTGGGGTCAGGCACTGATGTTGGACGAGAAGGCCTGGCTCGCAGCCTCCGCTCTAATTCATCCCAAAGAATCCCAAACAAGGCCCCCCTACTTTGGTGATTATTGGAGAATTGTCCCTTTTAAAAAAAAAAACATTTTGTGGAGAAGGTATCACTAGAGAAGTGCACCCTTCAGTTGAAGATCAGTGGAGATGTGTCCCTTACATTGGTGGTTAGTGCATCATTGGTCAGCCGGAAAAGGGCCCCACTGCATAGGTAGTGAGTGAAGAAGAGATTACTTACATTGGTAGTCAGTGACATTTGTGGTCAGCGGAGAAGGACCTCCTTATATTTGTGTCAATAGAAATTGACCCCATTACAGTGGTATTCTATGGAGAAGAGCCCCTTATGCCGCGTACACATGACCGTTTTTCTCGACGAGAAAAACGGCATTTTTTCCTTTCGCCGAGAAAAACGATCGTCTGTGGGCTTTATGTCGTTTTTCTCGACGTGAAAAACGGCATTAAAAACGACGAGAAAAATTAGAACATGTTCTAATTTTTCTCGTCGTTTTTCCTGACATTTCTTCTGCGGCAGTGTTTCCCATAGGAAAACACTGCCGCGGAGCCCATAGATGATCGTTTTTCTCGTCATTTTAAAAAATGACGAGAAAAATGACCGTGTGTGGGGAACAAGCTGTTCCCTCGTTTAAAATGTCATTATTCACGGCGGTTTTTTAACCGCCGTGAATAATGATCGTTACATTATTGATTAGCAGAAAAGGGCCCTACTACATTTTAAGGCAGCGAAGAGGAGTCCCTTTACATTGGTGGCCAGTATAGAAGTCTCCTTTTACATTTCTGGTCAGTGGAGAAGGACTCCATTTCATTGGAGGTCAGTATAGCAGGGCCTCCTTATATTTGTATCAATGGAGAAGGGCCCCTTACTTTGGTGGCCAGTGGGTGAAGAACCCCTTATATTGTTGGTTAGTGGATAAGGGCCCCACTGCATTGGTAGTCAGTGGAGATGGCCTCTCCTTACATTGGTGGTCAGTGTAGAAAAGTCCTCTTATATTTGAGGTCAGTGTAGAGGACCCCCCTTACTTTGCTGGTCAGTGTAGAAAGGTCTGTGAAGGAATGTGATGAGCATAATGTTAAACTAGAAAATGTCTATTCTCTATGCACCTTTACTATACTATAAAGTCTATATTGCTTTTTCATGTACACCACTGCTGTAATCCTTCCTTACTCAAATCAGCCCCTAATAACACCCCCCTCCCACCGAAAAGACTGGAGAAGACAGAAAATGGCGGATGCCCCCTTCTCCCACACATCTTTAGGAATGCGGAAGTGAAGACAGATCAGAGGAACAAGCTTGATCATCACATTTTTGTACTCTTGTATTTCAGCCAATCAGATGTGGTTTGCAGTTTCACATTAACATAATAGTGACGTATCATGTTATGTGTAAAAAGTTTAGTACTGCCTGTAATAAAACATTAGATAAGGAAGTAACGGACCTGCACGGATGTGTCGGAGTCTTATGCCGTGTACACATGACCGTTTTTAATGACGAGAAAAATTTTTTTTCTTAAAATGGTCATTAAAAATGATCTTGTGTGGGCTTTCCAGCAGTTTTCCCGACGAGAAAAACGCAGAGAATCACGACATAAAAAATTGGAACATGCTGTAATTTTTCACGTCGTTTTTTACGTTGTCGTTTTTCTCGTCATGAAAAACGCCCGTGTGTGGGCTTTAACGACGTGAAAAAAAATGCGCATGCTCAGAATCAAGTATGAGACGGGAGCGCTCGTTCTGGTAAAACTAGCGTTCGTAATGGAGATATCACATTCGTCACGCTGTAACGGACTGAAAAGCACGAGGCTGAAAAGCGCGAATTGTCTCTCAACAAACTTTACTAACATGAAGGGTGGCGCCATCCGAATCGAACTTCCCCTTTATAGTGCCGTCGTACGTGTTGTACGTCACCGCGCTTTGCTCGAGCATTTTTTTTCACGATAGTGTGTAGGCAAGGCAGGCTTTGAAACACGAAAAATCACGTCGAGAAAAATGCAGTTTTTTTCAATGACATTAAAAACGGTCGTGTGTACGCGGGATTACTTTCAGCATGCATGCAATGTTATCTAAACTTTACAATTGGGAACAGTAGTAGAATCCATATTAACCCCTTTGTGGTTAAACGACCATTACAGGTCCTCTTGTATTTGTGGTCAGTGTAGAGGAGCCCCATTTTGTTGATGGTCAGTGTAGAGGAGCCCCATTTTGTTGGTGGTCAGTGTAGAGGAGCCCCATTTTGTTGGTGGTCAGTGTAGAAAGATCCTCTTGTATTTGTGGTCAGTGTAGAGGAGCCCCATTTTGTTGGTGGTCAGTGTAGAAAGATCCTCTTGTATTTGTGGTCAGTGTAGAGGAGCCCCATTTTGTTGGTGGTCAGTGTAGAAAGATCCTCTTGTATTTGTGGTCAGTGTAGAGGAGCCCCATTTTGTTGGTGGTCAGTGTAGAAAGATCCTCTTGTATTTGTGGTCAGTGTAGAGGAGCCCCATTTTGTTGGTGGTCAGTGTAGAAAGGTCCTCTTGTATTTGTGGTCAGTGTAGAGGAGCCCCATTTTGTTGGTGGTCAGTGTAGAAAGATCCTCTTGTATTTGTGGTCAGTGTAGAGGAGCCCCATTTTGTTGGTGGTCAGTGTAGAAAGATCCTCTTGTATTTGTGGTCAGTGTAGAGGAGCCCCATTTTGTTGGTGGTCAGTGTAGAAAGGTCCTCTTGTATTTTTTGTGGTCAGTGTAGAGGAGCCCCATTTTGTTGGTGGTCAGTGTAGAAAGGTCCTCTTGTATTTGTGGTCAGTGTAGAGGAGCCCCATTTTGTTGGTGGTCAGTGTAGAGGAGCCCCATTTTGTTGGTGGTCAGTGTAGAAAGATCCTCTTGTATTTGTGGTCAGTGTAGAGGAGCCCCATTTTGTTGGTGGTCAGTGTAGAAAGATCCTCTTGTATTTGTGGTCAGTGTAGAGGAGCCCCATTTTGTTGGTGGTCAGTGTAGAAAGATCCTCTTGTATTTGTGGTCAGTGTAGAGGAGCCCCATTTTGTTGGTGGTCAGTGTAGAAAGATCCTCTTGTATTTGTGGTCAGTGTAGAGGAGCCCCATTTTGTTGGTGGTCAGTGTAGAAAGATCCTCTTGTATTTGTGGTCAGTGTAGAGGAGCCCCATTTTGTTGGTGGTCAGTGTAGAAAGATCCTCTTGTATTTGTGGTCAGTGTAGAGGAGCCCCATTTTGTTGGTGGTCAGTGTAGAAAGATCCTCTTGTATTTGTGGTCAGTGTAGAGGAGCCCCATTTTGTTGGTGGTCAGTGTAGAAAGGTCCTCTTGTATTTTTTGTGGTCAGTGTAGAGGAGCCCCATTTTGTTGGTGGTCAGTGTAGAAAGGTCCTCTTGTATTTGTGGTCAGTGTAGAGGAGCCCCATTTTGTTGGTGGTGGTCAGTGTAGAAAGGTCCTCTTGTATTTTTTGTGGTCAGTGTAGAGGAGCCCCATTTTGTTGGTGGTCAGTGTAGAAAGGTCCTCTTGTATTTGTGGTCAGTGTAGAGGAGCCCCATTTTGTTGGTGGTGGTCAGTGTAGAAAGGTCCTCTTGTATTTTTTGTGGTCAGTGTAGAGGAGCCCCATTTTGTTGGTGGTCAGTGTAGAAAGGTCCTCTTGTATTTGTGGTCAGTGTAGAGGAGCCCCATTTTGTTGGTGGTGGTCAGTGTAGAAAGGTCCTCTTGTATTTTTTGTGGTCAGTGTAGAGGAGCCCCATTTTGTTGGTGGTCAGTGTAGAAGAGTCAATGGGACGAATGCTCCTTGCATTGGTGGTCCCCCCCCCCTGCCCATTTACGTTGGTGATCAATAGATAAGAATCCTCCTACATTGGTGGTAAGAGGAGAAGGGCCTTACTTTGATGGTCAGTAAAAAAAAGGACCCCCTTACATTTGCAGTTACTGAAAAAATGCCCCTTACAGTGGTGGTTAGTGAGCGCTCCTCTACATAAATGTTCAATAGATGAAGGGCTCTCTTACAACAGTAGTCATTGTAATGTCCACTAATGCCCCGTACACACAATCGTTTTTAATGTCATTTTTTAAACCAACGTTTTTCTCCTCGTTTTTTTTCATGTTTCCTCTCAAGCCTGCCTTGCGTACACACCATCATTAAAAAAAACGATCAAGCAAAGCGCAGTGACGTTCAACACGTACGACGGCACTATAAAGGGGAAGTTCCGTTCGAATGGCGCCACCCTTCATGTTAGTAAAGTTTGTTGGGCGATGATTCGCGCTTTTCAGTCCATTACTGTGTAATGAATGTGCTATCTCCATTACGAACGCTAGTTTTACCAGAACGAGCGCTCCCGTCTCATACTTGATTCTGAGCATGCGCATTTTTTTTCACGTCGTTAAAGCATACACACTATCGTTTTTCACGTAGTTAAAAAAAAACGACATGAAAAACGACGTGAAAAAAGAGAGCATGTCCGGAATTTTTAATGCCCGTTTTTCACCCTGTTAAAAATGCTCTGGAGCATACACACGATCATTTTTCAGGGCCATTTTTTAAAATGGCAGTTTTAACGGCATGAAAAACGATCGTGTGTACGGGGCATTACACTGGTGGTCAGGGAGAAAAATGCAGGGCCGCCTTAATAGCATCATAGGCCACTGGGCAAAGTAATGCACTGGGGCCCCTACCAGCCTGTCCCAATATATGTACCGTATATACTCGAGTAGAAGCCACGTTTTTCAGCACATTTTTTTGTGCTGAAAATGCCCCCCTCGGCTTATACCCGAGTCACCTTTTTGTGCCTGATCTCCTGGGTTTTTGGGGACCCTGTACTGGCCAGTTTCCTGGACCCCAAACTTGGCACGCATGTAACCCCACTCTTCCTCTATAAGTGTGCAAAGTTTACTGTCCGGAGGACCTACGGCCGGGGAGCACCGATTTTTCAAAGCCGGGCACCCCTTCTATAGACTCCAATGTTAAACGGTCATTTCTCCGGTGATTTTGGGGACCCGGTACTGGCCGGTAGTAGGTCCCCTGGACCCGGACCTTGGCACACATGTAGCCCCATTTCTCCTCTACAAGTGTGCAACTTTTTTTTCTGGGGGACCTACGGCCGGGGAGCACCGATTTTTCAAAACCAGGCACCCCTTCCATAGACTCCCATGTTAAACGTCCGTCTAGTCATGGGCACAGTGAGGCAAAGTGAGGCATGCAGATGGACACCATAGGCTTATACTCGAGTCAATACGTTTTCCCATTTTTTGTGGTAAAATTAGGTGCCTCGGCTTATATTCGGGTCAAGAAATAAAGTATAAATAGTTGATAGAATTAAACATATATTCATTAGTACATTCAATAAAATCAATTTTACAAAATAAAAACATTCCATAATTCAAAGACTAGTCAACACAAAGGGTACAGTACAGGGGGGCTCAGGAGGGCACAGTATAGTAGACATGGGTTCCGTCAAAAAAATTGTTTTGTTTTGTTCCGTTTCGTATTAGCCGAAAATTCGTATTTTGTAATTCGTGTCCGAAATTCAATTTGGATTCGTTTCGTACGAAATACGAATTTTCGTTAGATTCGTTAACTTTTCGTAACAATTACGAACATTCGTTATGATGGATTTAAAAAGCAAAAAATACTTTTCTCAATATGGCAGTCGTCTGACTCATTATGAGGGGCTCCCACCATCCCTGTGCTGTGCTGACTTCCTCCTGGGGCTGTACCCCTGCTGTGCTTATTATGAGGGGCTCCCATCATCCCTGTGCTGTGCTTATTATGAGGGGCTCCCACCATCCCTGTGCTGTGCTCATTATGAGTGAGGGGCTCCCATCATCCCTGTGCTGTGCTCATTATGAGGGGCTCCCATCATCCCTGTGCTATGCTCATTATGAGGGGCTCCCACCATCCCTGTGCTGTGCTCATTATGAGGGGCTCCCACCATCCCTGTGCTGTGCTCATTATGAGGGGCTCCCACCATCCCTGTGCTGTGCTGACTTCCTCCTGGGGCTGTACCCCTGCTGTGCTCATTATGAGGGGCTCCCTCCATCCCTGTGCTGTGCTCATTATGAGGGGCTCCCATCACCCCTGTGCTGTGCTCATTATGAGGGGCTCCCACCATCCCTGTGCTGTGCTCATTATGAGGGGCTCCCACCATCCCTGTGCTGTGCTCATTATGAGGGGCTCCCACCATCCCTGTGCTGTGCTCATTATGAGGGGCTCCCATCACCCCTGTGCTGTGCTCATTATGAGGGGCTCCCATCATCCCTGTGCTGTGCTCATTATGAGGGGCTCCCACCATCCCTGTGCTGTGCCAATTATGAGGGGCTCCCACCATCCCTGTGCTGTGCTCATTATGAGGGGCTCCCACCATCCCTGTGCTGTGCCCATTATGAGGGGCTCCCACCATCCCTGTGCTGTGCTCATTATGAGGGGCTCCCACCATCCCTGTACTGTGCTCATTATGAGAGGCTCCCACCATCCCTGTGCTGTGCTCATTATGAGGGGCTCCCACCATACCTGTGCTGTGCCCATTATGAGGGGCTCCCACCATCCCTGTGCTGTGCCCCCAGGGGTGCCCTTGCATTAGGATGGCCCTGGAAGAATGCCATCCTCCCAGACAATTAACCTAATCACCGATGTCAGTGGTTACTTACCCGAGAGAGTAGGCTCCATTGGTTTCATTGGTGGCACCATCAGGAAGATCAATCTGCTCTCGAGGAACCCTTGGTAAACTCTGGAGGAACCCTGGCTGAGAAAGGTTCTCCAAAAGCCTCTCATTTGTCAATAATTGCCCCGTGGTTTCTCCTGGTAAATATTGGGGCTTTGGAAATTAACTATTAATTTCTCTATTTATCGATTCATTTTTTTTAATCGATCAAAATTCTTTGATTGGTACTCACCTCTCCGCCGGCTTCCGGGTCTTCAGGGAGTTCTGTCGGAGATCCGGTGACATCACGGACACCGGCGGGGCTTTCCGTGTCCATCTGAAGGCCTCCTTTGCTGTGCCTTCATATCTGCATGCCGGCGGGACCTTACTATCTGCCACACGCAAGGGCTGTTACATTTCCCTCTATCACTTCCCTCTATCAACCTGGGATTCTACAGCCATCCACTGGGAGTTGTGATCGTTCCCTTCACGGGACATCTACGTGCCGACGGACTGATGTTAACCCCTCCTCATCTGGATTCAGCAGTGGTATCGTTGTACACATTTTTATACCAGTATCATACTTGGCTACATGTTTTTATGACTGCTTTTGTTACTGTTTGGTATTACTCGCACCATTTTATTTCCAGTGCAATATTTATTTTGTTACCTACTTGAAGACAATAAAAGTTTTAATGCTATTCCCATCGAGCGCTGCCTTTGTGTGTGTTTTGTATCCTGCTATCAATTTTTCCAGTGGTTGGTAGCTGCACTGGGAATCGGCCTGCAAGGAGATCAGCTAAAAGTAGTTGGATCTGTATGTGCGTTTATTATTAATCTAAATTAGTCGATTAATAGATTGAAAAAAACAATCGATTACCATATATACTCGAGTATAAGCCGAGTTTTTCAGCACATTTTTTGTGCTGAAAATGCCCCCCTCGGCTTATACTCGAGTCACCTTTTTGCACCTGATCTCCCGGATTTTGGGGACCCGGTACCAGCCGACCGTAGGTCCCCTGGACCCCAAACTTGGCACACATGTAGCCCCACTCTTCCTCTACAATTGTGCAAAGTTTATTGTCCGGGGAACCTACGGCCAGGGAGCACCGATTTTTCAAAGCTGGGCACCCCTTCCATAGACTCCCATGTTAAACATCAGTCTAGTCATGGACACAGTGAGGCATGGGCACCAGAGGCAGCTCTTTAATTAGGCAAAATAGGCGGTCGACTAAGGCCTCGCACTCACAGGGGCCTCGCGGCCGCCTAATTTTGCCTCTGCTTGAAATTTGTTACCCATTATGGCTATGGTGGGGCCCCCCGTGTCTAAGTTTTGCTTAAGGCCTAACAAAGCCTAGAGCCGCCTCTGATGGACACAGTGAGGCAAAGTGAGGCACAGTGAGGCATGCAGATGGACACCCTAGGCTTATACTCGTGTCAATACGTTTTCCCAGTTTTTTTGGGTAAAATTAGGTGCCTCGGCTTATATTCGGGTCAGCTTATACTCAAGTATATACAGTAATCGAACACGAAAATTTTAATCAGTAACAGCCCTAGTAAATATCATTATCTAATGATAGACACGTAGGAGTAATAGTTGAAGTACTCTATGATCCTCAATGACCTCTTGCAATATAATCATCACCTGGGCTTTTTTTCTCTGACAATAGGTGCAGAAACTCCCCTTTTCCGAGTCACTTGTTTTCTCCACCCCCTACCCACCCCCGAGCAACGTCCCTTGGTTCCATCCCCTACCCACCTCCCAGTACCGCCCCTTTTAGACAATACAGAACCAAGTATCATTTTGTTGTGCTAAGTAATTTGTATGGAATTTGGTTTCCCCTTCAGCCAGCAACAATAGATCCCCCTAACAATGTACCACCCACAACAAAATCCCCCCCCAACAACAATAGACTCCCAGCAGCATCAACAGATCTCTGCACAGCCGGCATTAATAGACTCTCTGGCAGCCATCAACAATAGACCCCTCCCCCAACAGTAGATCTCCTTCAGCAACAATAGACCCCCCTGCAAAAATAGATCCCCTCCAGCTAGAATAGATCCGCCAGCAGTGAGCATCAATACCCTGCAGCACACCCCAGCACCCCTTGACATTACATACAGTCAGTCCAGGAGGTGCCGTAACTGCGTTTCCCCCGCGTTCCCGCTGAAAAAAAGCCCTGATGATCACTACTGTGCCCTCTTCTTCTAAGCAGAAGTGCTATGAAAGTCTACGAACGGAAGTCAATAAATTGTGCCGATTCTTAACAGCCAAAGAAAATTGACATTACGTCGTTCCTCGCTTCTCTTTCAAGAACTCTTTCTTCCTCCTTCATTACATATTCTATCATATCGCACGTCAGTGAATTCAGAATATCATGAACTCCAATCTCACGTCATTGGTGGTAACGCCACGTCTATACAACAGCAGCTGCAGCTGTACCATATCATTTTAAGGACACAATGGCGCGATAAAACCGTCCTTCATATGGATAAAATATGATATTATTCACATGGCTCATTTACATCTCCTGCCGGTCTTTCTTCGCCCCGTTTCCAGTGACAGTAGTTAATGCCTCATTATTTTATTGTGGACAGTGCATGACTACCATATAGATCCAATATTGCAATCCAATCAAGCCGATTCATTGAACATTGTGTAAGCCGCGCTGGCATTACAATAATCAAGTTCATTGTTTAAGCCATCAGACTTATTATTAATAGAGTTGCTGAGAGGCGGTATCTTGTGGGGTGGAGGGCATCATGTTGAAAGTCACATGGGCCCCAGCAGAGCTGGAATTTATTTGGTTTCTGTTGCTGCTCAGCTAACCTTCAAAATAAGACCAAATGTCCATCCGATTACTGTACCTTCTGGACCGGTGCTCAAATTTTTTTTGGGGGGGGGGGGGGGGCGCAAACAAACTGAAAAAAAAAAATCAATTGCAGCCACTGTGCCCATCAAACGCAGCTACTGCGCCATCAAATGCAGCCACTGTACCCATAAATTTCCGCCACTGTACCATCAAACGTAGACACTGTACCCATCAATTGCTGACACTGTGCTATTTAACGCAGCCACTGTACCCATCAATTGCCACCAGTGTGCCCCATTAAATGCAGCCAGTGTGCCCATCAATTGCCGCTACTGTGCCCCATCAGATGCTGCCAGTGTGCCCATCAATTGCCGCTACTGTGCCCCATCAGATGCTGCCAGTGTGCCCATCAATTGCCACTACTGTGCCCCATCAGATGCAGCCAGTGTGCCCATCAATTGCCGCAACTGTGCCCCATCAAATGCTGCCAGTGTGCCCATCAATTGCCGCAACAGTGCCCCCATCATATGCTGCCAGTGTGCCCATCAATTGCCACAACTGTGCCCCATTATATGCTGCCCGGCGTTTACCTGTCTCGCAGCGGGTCAGCGGCGGTCTCCTGCACGTCCTTCTTCCATCCTCTCTTCGTCCAATCACAGCGCCTGACGTTCAGCCAATCAGGTGACCGGTAACAGACCCGGCAAACTGATTGGCTGAGAGGCGGATTCAGTGTTAGCAAAGCGAATTCCACACAGCTGAGTGAACAGTGAGCGCCCAGCATGGCGCCTGCTGTTCACATTTTTGGGCGCCTATTAGAGCCTATGGCTCTAATCAGGTGCTTCCAAAAAACACCCCCGCCGCTGTAATTCAGGTGCCCGGCGCCCGAAAAGGGGCCGGACACCTAAATAGGGGGTGTCAGCAGGGACCATAGATAGATTCATGCAATGCACTGTTCTGGACTAAGATGCCAGGAGAGCCCTGAAGACGGGGGAAGACCTTTGTAGCGCTACCCCCTCAGGAGCCGCTAGTAACTGAATCCCCTAATGCTGCACAGCCAGGCAACACACATTTTCCACTTGCACCCAGACACAAGAAGTCAGTCCCTTGGCTTTTTTTTTGTTGTTTTATTAGGGGTAACAGCTTGGACGGGGTAGAGGAATTTATGGGATGCCCAAACCTGACTTGAGGAACGCAGATGAGGGCAACTTCCTTCCTACATACCGAGATAATATCCTGGACTGCTCTTCTTCCTGGACTCACCCAGTCTTTATGGGCCAGTAGAAAAAACATTCAGGAGCAACCACAATTGAAAGCGCCGATCGGGACAGTCTTGAAAGGACAAACAGTCAAATAAATAAAACGTTCAATGAGATAAAAACATGTGTCGATTTAATAATGACATATGATTGGATAAAAAAAATTATCTAAACATCTCCTTGTATAGATGGAACAACTGCAAAGCGCGCTCCTCACTGTGACAGTACCTTAAAGCGGAGTTCCACCCAAAAATAGAACTTCCGCTTTTCGGAACCCCCCTCCGGTGACACACTTGACACATTGGCACCTTTCAGGTATTTGCACCCACTTCCGGGCATAGACTCCCATGGGAGTCTACGCCACTTCCCCCCCCCCCCCCCGCTGTCTCCTGGGAAACACACTGTTCCCAGAAGAGAGCGGGACCAGTGACGGCGCGCCGCGCTACTCGCGCATGCGCAGTAGGGAACCGTAGGGAACAGTAGGCCCTATCTCAGCCGACCTCAGACACATACTGGTCTACAACCTGGTCACTATGAGTTGACCAACTAAAGGACACCACACCGAAAACGGTTCCCCAACCATTTTCCCAAAACTCCAGATTTAAACCACCCTCAAGGACCAGAAGCTGCCGCTATCTGCTTCTCTGTAATCCAGACCATCCAGAGTCGAGATAAATCAGTTCCCCTTCCACCCAGTCATGTAGACCCTGAGCTTAGATCCCTTCCCTTACAGCTACGGGCCTGTATTTAATTTCTGATCTATGACTTTTATTGTCTCGGTTGACACTGCCAGCTGCTACAGAAAGATTTATCTAAAGGGTCCCATCCACGGGCCCTCAAGACTCCTAGTTACGTCCATGTCAGAAATAGTCTTGCAGGTTCTTGAAGGCACCATAAAACCATACCAAAAAACCCTGTGTTTGTGGCACAAGTTAGCCATGATATGTCTCCAGCTGCAAAACACCAGCCTGAGGACTATCTCAGCTGATCCCAAACACGTACTGTCTACAACTACCTGGTCACTATGAGTTGACCAACTAGAGGACACCAAACCAGAAAATGGGTCCCCCAACCATTTTCCCCAAAACTCCAGATTTAAATCCCTTTCAAGAACCCTAAATTGCTATCATCTGCTATGTTGTAATCCAGACCATCCAGAGTCAATAAATATGTAGCCCTTCCACCCAGTCATGTAGACCTTGCACTTATATGACTTCCCTTACAGCTACGTGACGGTCTTTAAGTTCAGATCTATGGCTTTCATTGTCATGGTTGAAACTGCCAGCTGCTATAGAACTATTTATCCAAGAGGTCCCATCCAAGGGCCCTCATGTTTCGTAGTTATGTCCATGTCAGAAATAGTCCTGCAGGTTCTTGAAGGCCCCATATAGCCATACCAAAAAAATAAAATAAATTGTGTTGGTGACACCAGTTAACCACTATATGTCTCCAGCTGCAAAACACCACCCTGAGGACTTGACTATGGTATTACTCATGGCTTGTACCTGCTATGCCAATAAAACCACCCCCCTTTCCTCTAATGACCACACCACACATAACTGGGGCAAATTGGCTGTAGCAGCCGTTTTATTAACCAAATATAGAAATAACCAATAATTAACATATCAATAACCTTTTAAACATAACAGACAGTTTATTAATGGTAATGGAGCCCAAGGTCCTAATAGGCATAAACCAGAACCATACCTGCTAGTCACTTGTAAGGCCTCCAGTCGCAAACCACCGACTCGGAGACAACTAGCAGGTACCCGTACCAACTGGGAGCCATACCTCATACGGGTCCCTACACCATACCTTTTAAGTGCCCATATGACCTAAAAGGACCTTGCACCCTGCCAGGTGCACCACCAGTCCCCCAAAACCAACAGGAAAATTCCACAACATGTAGGGCGGGATGGTGGGAAGCTGTTCCTCTCTCTTCTCCTGCAGACTGATGCCACCCCCCTTCCTCCTACGTCACTTCCCCCTACAGGGCTCCGCCCACCTCAATACCCACTACACTCCCCTGCTAACCTCACCTCAGGTACCTAACACCCCATTAACCCCTGTCATGCCGGCCCTCCGTTATGGCTTTGGGGTTAAACTCCGGGCCTCTCTATCTCAGCGGACCCCAGACACATACTGGTCTACACAACTAGCTGGTCACTATGAGTTGACCACCTTGAGAGCACCACACCCAAGATGGGTCCCCAACCATTTTCCCCAAAAAACTCCAGATTTAAATCACCTTCAAGGACCTCAAATTGCCACCATTTGCTGTGCTGTAATCCAGATCATCCAAAGTCAATAAATTGATTCCCCTTCCACCCAGTCATGTAGACCTTGCACTTATATCACTTCCCTTATAGCTACGGGCCTGTCGTTATGTTCAGATCTATGACTTTCATTGTCATGGTTGAAACTGCCAGCTGCTATAGAACTATTTATCCAAGAGGTCCCATACAAGGGCCCTCATGACTCGTAGTTATGTCCATGTCAGAAATAGTCTTGCAGGTTCTTGAAGGCCTCATATAGCCATACCGAAAAAAAAAATTGTGTTAGGGACACCAGTTAGCCACTATATGTCTCCAGCTGCAAGACACCACCCTGAAGACAATCTCAGCTGACCGCAGACACATACTGGTCTACAACTAGCTGGTCACTATGAGTTGACCACCTTGAGAGCACCACACCCAAGAGGGGTCCCCAACCATTTTCTCAAAAACTACAGATTTAAAATCCCTTTCAAGGACCCTAAATTGCTATCATCTGCTATGTTGTAATCCAGACCATCCAGAGTCAATAAATCAGTTCCCCTTCCACCCAGTCATGTAGACCTTGCACCTTTTATCACTTCCCTTACAGCTACGGGCCTGTCTTTAAGTTCAGATCTATGGCTTTCATTGTCATGGTTAAAACTGCCAGCTGCTATAGAACTATTTATCCAAGAGGTCCCATACAAGGGCCCTCATGACTCGTAGTTATGTCCATGTAGCCATATCAAAAAATAAATAAAAAATTGAGTTGGTGACACCAGTTAGCCACTATATGTCTCCAGCTGCAAAACACCACCCTGAGCACTATCTCAGCTGACCCCAGACACATACTGGTCTACAACTAGCTGGTCACTATGAGTTGACCACCTTGAGAGCACCATACCCAAGATGGGTCCCCAAACATTTTCCCAAAAAACTAAAGATTTAAATCACCTTCAAGGACCTCAAATTGCCACCATTTGCTGTGCTGTAATCCAGATCATCCAAAGTCGATAAATTGATTCCCCTTCCACCAAGTCATGTATACCTTGCACTTATATAACTTCCCTTATAGCTACGGGCCTGTCGTTAAGTTCAGATCTATGACTTTCATTGTCACGGTTGACACTGCCAGTTATCCAAGGGGTGCCAATCCGAATTTTGCTATGGGGCCCCAAGGTTCAAAGTTATGTCCCTGGTCACAATACAACCAGTCAATGTTCCTCTTTCAGAAAACAGCCTTTGCAGGTTATTAAAAGTCCATACTTTGGTCTTCCAGAGAGGGGGGGGGGGGGAGAACAGAGGCCAGTGTGTCTTAATGGAGCATCACAGGAGATCCGGCTATTTAACGTTCTATTTTCTTTCACAGCTCCTGCAAGATGTATTTATGCCGTGCGAGCCTTATGCGCAGCCTCTGCCCGGAGCTGTGACGGCCTGCTGAGAGGGTCCTGCATTAGGTAACCAGCTTCCTCGGAATACAGGAGGGATTGAGAGATTAACACATATTTGGGAGCAGCTGTGAAGAATGTAAATTGCCAATTTAGGCTGGAGGAGGTTGTCGGTGGGAGCAGAGGCCATGGGAGGAAATGTTGACTTTGGACGAAGGCAAAAGAGCCCAGGAGCGACAAAGGGCCTCATTCACTTCCTAGTATTTATGAGGTTTGCTTGGCCCCTATAGTCTGGCAGTGGCCTCCCATCGCTCAGGACGTGTTCCCTGTAATTACTGTCACACTGCCCTTAAATTTGTTCAGGCAGTAAAATACGGGGACACCGGTCTTAATCATTTGCGTTTTCCAGGAAACCAGAATTGGGTTGACGTCTGGGGGGGGCTCGTGGCTACACCTGAAATGTGACCTACGTAACGTCACCCTGCCATGAGCCGGACTCTTCGCGTCACTGTTTCAGGGTGGGGACAACCTGACAAATCCTTATTGTCCAGGATCTTTTTTATTTTGTCTATTTCCCCCGAGCATCTCATGAGCCCTGAGTATTTACAGACATTGCTGTGATGGCATATATTGCAATGTATTTTATTTGTATATTATATCAAATTATATCAAATTATAATTAGACATGTGCACACTGAAATATTTTGTTATGGGATTTCGTTTTCGTCTGAAAAATGTATTTATTTACCGTATATACTCGAGTATAAGCCGAGTTTTTCAGCACATTTTTTTGTGCTGAAAATGCCCCCCTCGGCTTATTCTCGAGTCACCTTTTTGCGCCTGATCTCCCGGACTTTGGGGACCCGGTACCGGCCGTAGCACACATGTAGCCCCACTCTTCCTCTACAAGTGTGCAAAGTTTGTTGTCTGGGGGACCTACGGCCGGGGAGCACCGATTTTTCAAAGCCGGGCACCCCTTCCATAGACTCCCATGTTAAACGGTCATTTCTCTGGTGACTTTGGGGACCCGGTACTGGTCGGTCGTAGGTCCCCTGGACCCCAAACTTGGCACACACATAGCCCCTTTTTGTGCCTGATCTCCCGGACTTTGGGGACCCAGTACCGGCCGTAGCACACATGTAGCCCCACTCTTCCTCTACAAGTGTGCAAAGTTTGTTGTCTGGGGGACCTACGGCCGGGGAGCACCGATTTTACAAATCCGGGCACCCCTTCCATATACTCCCATGTTAAACGTCAGTCTAGTCATGGGCACAGTGAGGCATGGACACAGTGAGGCATGGACACAGTGAGGCAAGGACACAGTGAGGCAAGGTCACAGTGAGGCATGGTCACAGTGAGGCATGGTCACAGTGAGGCATGGACACAGTGAGGCATGGACACAGTGAGGCATGGACACAGTGAGGCATGGACACAGTGAGGAATGCACATGGACACAGTGAGGCAAAGTGAGGCACAGTGAGGCATGCAGATGGACACCCTAGGCTTATACTCGAGTCAATAAGTTTTCCCATTTTATTGTGGTAAAATTAGGTGCCTCGGCTTATATTTGGGTCGGCTTATACTCGAGTATTTACGGTAGTTACTTCCGAAATTCGTGTTTATTTATTTTGTTTCGTAAAAAATGCATTAGTCCGAAAACCTGAATGAATTAAGGTTGAATCTGTCATTGAAGGCTTATGGTGTCTGTCGAAGGTTCTAAGAAGATTTGACGGAGCTGCTAAACTGTACGACGCCGCAATCGCACATTTCCGGTCGAATGTTCCGCCTACAAGCTATAGAAGAATTCTAATGTTGTATGACACTAGTAATAATTATATTTATAAATTAGTATTACTGGTCAACCAACATTCAAATTCTTCTATAGCCTATGGGCCGAGCATTTGACCAGAAATGTACAATCGCGGCGTCGTACAGTTTCGCTGCTCCGTCGAATCTTCTTAGAACATCCGACAGACACCATAAGCCTTCAATGACAGATTTGACGTTTGTATGTTTTTCACTATTTCATTGAATCTTCGCCGTTCATGTCGAATGGTCTACCCCAACACTGTCTCTATAGTGTCTAATCTTTTCTCTCTAGGTCGAATCTTTCCTCTCTATAATCTCGGACTTATAGAGTTAAGGTTAGGCACATTCGACCACAGGTTCGATAGACACAGATTGTTATGGTCAGCGTCATGTCGAATCTCCTATCTATATCGAACTGTTGTCACAACAAAAACGAAAATAAAGCATTTTTTTATGTCGGATCTTTCGGGTTTTCGGATTCTGCGCTCTCGTTATCGTTTGTTAAAACGATAACGAAAATACCCGAAATTTGGACGAAAACGAATGCACATGTCTAATTATAATATGATTTATCTAATAAATCAAATTATCCAAAGTGAATAAATTATATTTCTGAAGCATTGGGTATTATAACCAATTGCCTTGTTTTTTTCTTAATAAAATACGTTTCATCTTTTCCTCCTCTTTTTTCTGTGGACCACAGGAAGCCTGGGTGACAACACAGAAGTAAAACTGGGAGAGGAGGACAGAATGTTGTCACCATATAACAGGAAGTTTCTGAACATTGACCTTCATGGCAGGTAAACCAGATATCGTTTAATGACCTGTGGACCAGATCTGGATAATGTGCGTTGAAACGACCATTCTTAGACTCTACAGGAAACAGGGGAGGGCTGGGCCAGAGGGCAGGGTGGCAATTGCCTCCCAGGCCGCATTAACTTATGTTCAAAATGGCCGGCAGCTGCTGCCCGCTACCATTTTCTTTTTTATTCTGGTCTAAGAAGTCGGGCCGGGGGCATGGCCATGGTGGCCGACCACTAGCTGTTGAATTCTGCACTCAAGCTTCTGGTGGGTGGAAACACAGCAGCGCAGAGGAAACTACAACTCCCTGGGACCGGATTCTTGGAATCAGGCAGAGGAAGGGCGTGACGGGGAGTCGGGCTGCAGGGCTGGGCGCTGGCTGCAACTTGACCCCAGGATCAGAAGCGTTACCCCCCCAGGAAACCGTGGCGTGCAAGGACTTGCTGAGCTGAGATCGCTGAGGTGAGAGACCCTGACTCCCCTAGCTGACCCCGCATCTCCCCCCCATACACCCCATGTAACCTGCCCCAGTGATCAGGCTGCATTGATGGGCACTGGAGTTGGCTGCACTGATGGGCACTGGTGAGGCTGCATTGAAAAAAACAGGTGGGCCATGGATGGTGAGCTGATTCGGCGGTTCAATGGGCCACTTGACTGGACTTGTCCCCCAGGCCTAAGGCCGCCAGCCCTCCCCTGACAGGAAACCTGGGTGATTACACAGAAGCATAATAGGGAGACAGGACAGAGTGTTGCCATCCTATAACGGGAAATGAACATGGACCTTCATTGTAGGTAAACCAGATATTGTTCAAAGACTGGTGGACCATTCCTGGGTAATGTGTGTTGAAACAACCATCCGTAGACTCCACAGGAAGCCTGGGTTATAATGAACGCTGTATCCTGGCCTAGGCCGACAAGGCCCAGACCTAGGGCAGCACTTTGCAGGGTGGCAGCACGAAAAGAGTCCCGGCCGCACTGCTTCCGGTATGCTAAATGTTTCTGCTGCACCATTGGCATGGTTATATCTTCTTAGTCCCCTCCATAAAATTATCTGAAATTTGTGCTTAAAGTAGAACTATAGGCAACACTTTTTTTAAAATTTTGGATAGAGTAAGGGAGGGTTATAGCCCCTGTCAGTTTCTTTTTTACCATCCCTGTCCCATTGCAGAGATTTCCCTTCAGTCAGACGGAGTTGTAAGTCCGTATTTCACTATATAATCTCAGTTTACTGTTATAAATAAGTGTAAAATGTAAAACTCCGGGGGGTGTACAAAGATGTCCGCTTGTCCCTTTCTCACTGTATCCTTAGTGTGGAGGAGGAGTGCGGAGTGTAGGAAGATGGCAGTGTTTCGTCACATTCGGCGACCCATCACGGTTTTAGTGTGCTGTTTTGTCGTAAAAGTGGCGGCGTCGCGCATGCGCAGTGCGAAATTTTTCAGTGGCACGTCACTTCCCGGAGCAATCTGCGATGGGGAGCCATATGTGGCGAGACACCTCAAAACCAGATATTGTTTAACCTTTTGGCACCGGCTGCACATATATATGCGGCCCCTCGGCGGGTGGGCCCTAAATGCAGAGTGACCCCATATATGCTACCCTGTTAAAACAACTTAGAGCTCCCACCTCCCAGCATGGTATCTGGCATGGATTGATAAGCTCCTGATGCATATTTGTGATCGGGAGCTTTTGACTCATCTAAACACTGTGACTGTGAACTCTTAAAGGGCCAGGAGGCGGTCAGCGCAAAAGGGTTAAAGACCAGTGGACCGTTATCTGGGAACGGCCATTTACAGTCTCCTTTGGAAAGCCATGCAGACAGGGTGACAGCGGCGGCTGGTGCTCAAAATTTTTTGTGGGGGCGCAAACAAACGAAAAAAAAACATCAATTGCAGCCTCACTGTGCCCATCAATTGCCGCCACTGTGCTCATCAAACGCAGCCACTGTGCTCATCAAACTCAGCCACTGTGCTCATCAAACGCAGCCACTGTGCCCATCAAACGCAGCCACTGTGCCCATCAAACGCAGCCACTGTGCTCATCAAACGCAGCCACTGTGCCCATCAAACGCTGCCACTGTGACCACCAAACGCAGCCACTGTGCCCATCAATTGCCGCCACTGTGCTCATGAATTGCCGCCACTGTGCTCATCAATTGCCGCCACTGTGCCATAAAATTGTCGCAATGTGCCATAAAATTGTCGCCACTGTGCCATGCCATCAAACGCAGCCACTGTGCCCATCAATTGTTGCCACTGTGCTATGTCATCAATTTCTGCCACTGTGCCATGCCATTTGTCGCCACTGTGCTCATCAATTGCCGCCACTGGGCCCATCAAACGCAGCCACTGTGCCATAAAATTGTCGCCACTGTGCCATAAAATTGTCGCCACTGTGCCATGCCATCAAACGCAGCCACTGTGCCCATCAATTGTTGCCACTGTGCTATGTCATCAATTTTCGCCACTGTGCCATGCCATTGTCGCCACTGTGCCCATCAATTGTCACCACTGTGCCATGCCAAACCCAGCAACTGTGCCATGCCATTGTCGCCACTTTGCCAATCAATTGCCGCCACTGTGCCATGCCAAATGCAGCCACTGTGCCATGCCATTGTCGCCACTGTGCCCATCAATTGCCGCCAGTTCCCCCCTCCGCCTGGCACTTACCTTTCTCAGTCAGCCATCCTCGGATCCTCCTCCACGATCCCTCTATGTAGTCCCGCCCTCGATGTCGCTTCAGCCATTCAGGTTACCGGTAACCAGACCCGGTGAACCTGATTGGCTGAGATGCGTGTCAGTGTTAACCAAGGAACGCACCCCCCGTGCGTCCTCTGGTTAACTATTTGGAAGCCGATTACAGCCCTCAGGCTGTAATCGGAAAGCCTATCAGAGCCGCTGGCTATGATAGACACTTCAACAGCCAACCAGCTGCCGTTATTCAGATGGCCGGCGCTCGCCAGGGGACCGGCCATCTGAATAGTGGGCGGCAGCAGCGACAATACATACATTCATGCAATGCATGAATGTATGTATTGTTTTTCAGTGGCGGTGCAGGAGCGAGAGGGGGCGGCGCTCCTGCGCCCTCTATGGACGCACCGCCACTGCAGGTTGACAATGTACAACTGGAGACAGGAACAGTGTTGTCACCTTGTAACTTGTAACTGGACCCCTCTCGCACCAGCACCCGGTCAAATTTTCTTTACCATTGCATTCGGTTTATTTTCTACCAATTTAACCACAACTGTGCTATAATCTATTTCCATACACGCTCCTCAACTAAGCTTAATTGGAAAACAATCCCAGTGCAATTATTATGTGAAAGGCTAATGGGTTTTGCGCCATCAGGGTTCCCCTGATGCCTTGGCAAGCTTGGATCTCCTTCGGGAAAGGTAAAATAACCCCACGCAGGTATGTTCTCCATTGTTCCCAGGTGACCAATTAACCTCGTGGCCTACAAGCTGGTGGGCTGACAATGGAGAAGGGCCTTTGTTGCCAAGAAGATGTCTAACCATCCCCAACAGATATCACCGGGAAGGTTTCTTACATTTAAAACGGTGCGCAAATACAGTATATGTTTGATAACAAACAAGAGAAAACACAAGACAGAAGTAGGAGACTTTCATTGAGCGTCGCCCATCATCCGTCTCACAAAAGCCACTTGATCACAGGTCAGCCATGTTCCTCCTTTGGCATTAAAGGGGTTACAAATTTTTCCAACTCTCTTGGGAAAATACAAAAAAGCCCTCAAGAAAACAGAACACGATTATTTGAGGCTGCTTAATTGGGAGGGAGATAATTGGGGTAGAACTTGCAAGCAAAGAACACAAAGCATTTAGCTCTGAACGGAAAGTGAAGCTAATAATTACTCAGACAAAAGACCGGCTCAGGAGGGCAGAAAATGTTTGAAAAAAAAAAAATGGAAAAAAGGGGGGATTTTAGGAAGGGAGGGGATAGAAAATGTGGGAAGATATTTAACCCCTTTTGATCTGTCTTTAAAGGGAGCTCGCAAATTGAATACTAAACAGAGCTTTCGGAATGCTACAGATAATTCTTTTGCTTCAAAAAATATTTTGTAAGCAAAAAAGCATGCAAAAAAAGGTAGGACCTTAACGTCTCCGGTGGAGTATTGTTGTATAGGATGCTGGTTTTCCAGACAACATCATCTAGCGTTATTTTATTTATAGTAAGGGATCCATGAAATACTGTATATACTCAAGTATAAGTCGACCCGAATATAAGCCGAGGCACCTAATTTTACCACAAAAAACTGGGAAAACGTATTGACTCGAGTATAAGCCTAGGGTGTCCATCTGCATGCCTCACTTTGCCTCACTGTGTCCATGTGCATGCCTCACTGTGCCTCACTGTGCCCATGTCTCACTGTGCCCATGCCTCACTGTGCCCATGCCTCACTGTGTCCATGACTAGACTGACATTTAACATGGGAGTCTATGGAAGGGGTGCCCGGGTTTGAAAAATTGGTGCTCCCCGGCCCTAGGTCCTCACAGACAATACACTTTGCACACTTGTAGAGGGGAAATGGGGCTACATGTTTGCCAAGTTTAGTGTCCAGGGGACCTACGGCTGGCCGGAACCGCGTCCCAAAAGTCACCGGAGAAATTACCATTTAACATGGGAGTCTATGGAAGGGGTTCCCGGGTTTGAAAAATCGGTGCTCCCCGGCCGTAGGTCCCCCAGACAATACACTTTGCATACATGTAGAGGGGAAATGGGGCTACATGTTTGCCAAGTTTAGGGTACAGGGGACCTACGGCCGGTACCCGGGTCCGCAAAGTCACCGGAGAAATTACCGTTTAACATGGGAGTCTATGGAAGGAGTTCCTGGGTTTGAAAAATCGGTGCTCCCCGGCCGTAGGTCCCTCGGACAACAAACTTTGCACAGTTGTAAATGAAGAGTGGGGCTACAAGTGTGCCAAGCTTGGGGTCCAGAGGACCTACTGCCAGCCAGTACCGCGTCCCCAAATTCCGGGAGATCAGGCGCAAAAAGGTGACTCGAAGCCGAGGGGGGCATTTTCAGCACAAAAAAAGTGCTGAAAAACTCGGCTTCTACTCGAGTATATATGGTAACATCTCTTGAATTACACCTTATTCCGCATGCCCTGCATATTGTAAGATATTGACGATGCTTTATCTGGTGTTGATTCAGCTGAAGGTTGACTCAGCTGAAAACCCAGTGTTTATTAAAGCTGATTCCTTTCTCCCCACCCCCCCCCCCACGCCCCCCAAGGACCCCATCCCCAACAAAGCAGTATGTCATCCTTTTTTTTTTTAATGTTTTTTTTTAATGTTTTTTGGTTGTTCAGTTCATGTGCTTGGTCCTCTACCTCTATGGCATTCTTTGTCAACCTTTTTTAGTATGGAGGAACCCTTATAATAATGTTCAGGTCTCAGGAAACTCCTTCTAAAATGTATGTCTATTGCCACTCAGTTGATGTCCTCTACCTCTGTGGCAGCCTTTGTCAAACTTTTTAGCATTGACGACCCTTTGAAATAATGTTTAGGTCCTAAAGAACGTTGGCTAAAAATTATGTCTTTGGCTGGTCAGTATATGACCTTGGTCCTCCACCTCTATGGCAGCCTTTGTCAACTTTTTCAGTATGGAGGAACCCTTGAAATAATGTTCAGGTCTCAAGGAACGCCTGCTAAAAATGATGTCTATGACCGGTCAATTTATGCGCTGAGTCCTCTACCTCTATGGCCTCTTTTGTCAACCTTTTTACTATGGAGGAACCCTTCAAATAATGTTAAGGTCTTGAAGAACTCCTGCTAAAAATTAAGTCTATGGCCAGTCAGTTGATGTTCTGTGTTCTGTACCTCTATGGCGGCTTTTGTCAACCTTTTTAGTATGGAAGAACCCTTATAATAATGTTCAGGTCCCAAGGAACTCCTGCTAAATTTTTTGTCTGTGGCCTGTCAGTTGATGCGCTGGGTCCTCTACCTCTACGGCAGCCTTTGTCAACCTTTTCAGTATGGAGGAACCCTTAAAATAATGTTCAGGTCTCAAGAAACTCCTGCTAAAATTTATGTCTATGGCCTGTCAATTGATGTGATTAGTCCTCTACCTCTATGGCAGCCTTTGTCAACCTTTTTAGTATGGAGGAACCCTTTAAATAATGTTCAGGTCTCAAGGAACGCCTGCTAAAAATGATGTCTATGACCGGTCAGTTGATGTCCTGAGTCCTCTAACTCTATGGCCTCTTTTGTCAACCTTTTTAGTATGGAGGAACCCTTATAATAATGTTCAGGTCTCAGGGAACGCCTGCTAAAACGTATGTCTATGGCCAGTCAGTTGATGCGCTGGGTGCTCTACCTCTACGGCAGCCTTTGTCAACCTTTTTAGTGTAGCGGCCTCACCTCATCTCCTTTATCTAGGGGTATGTCACACGACAGGGTGAGATGCGCTACGGCCCATGTCCTCCCCATAACTGTGGGTGAGGTGAAGGCCAGCACCAGATATTTCCTCGGGCCTATGTGTTTTGTTCTGGAATACAGTCCTGCCATGTTCACACTTCCCTCTGCTCCCATTAACCAGAGTTCCACACACCGATCACAGTCCAACTCTTGCTTTATTGTACATCTCACAATAAACAGTGCTTCAGTAGCCAACTGGCTGCGACTTGATAACATTTTGATACGGGGGTGAGCAGGTCGAGGCACTATCCTGGTTATTAACTAAACCACTGCGATCTCGCCAGCAGTTACTATAGCATTCAGCTAGAAAGGACTTAGAATCTGAGAGTCTCTACCAGCGACTCAAGAGAACGTAGATAGGAGTACCTTCACTGCGTTGCGGCCCCTATCAGGGGAAGATGTCCCTCCAAGGGAGTTACCAGAGGCCCGTCCGTCACTGGGTTGATGCTGCTCCAGACTCTCCGGACGGGTAACCTCCCCAGCCTCCTCACCTCAGACATGGGCCCCATCCACCTCAGGGACCCTCGGACGTCTCCACCCTCGCGGGATCCAGTCGAAGTCACTGGACCCCAGGCCTCCTAGTACAGTACCTCACCCCAGGCTGAAGGTGCCTGGGATGGACTCTGACTCCATTCCGGCCAGGCCTAGGGCACCTGAGCCGGAATCCAGAACCGCCCGCACCCAGGCCTAAGGTGCCTGGGCGCGTGAAGAAGATCCTCTGGAAGAACCTCGTGGCTAGGGCGTCTCCCCCTTTTATCCCTTCCCATCGACACCACGGCGGGTTCCCCGCCCTCGCCGTACCATCTCCCGAAAGGGACAAAAAGGCTAGCACTGTAATGGCAAATCTACCTTGAGCCTCCAGGTACCCCACCACCCAGAGGCCAAGGAGATTATTACACCATCCAATCCTCCACGAACACAAGTGGTCCACTATCCCTATACTTCCACACCTGGGTGTCCCACATAAATGTAAAGACCCCGCTACATTAGTATGGAGGAACCCTTTGAATAATGTTCAGGTCTCAAGGAACGCCTGCTAAAAATGATGTCTATGGCCGGTCAATTGATGCGATTAGTCCTCTACCTCAATGGCAGCCTTTGTCAACCTTTTTAGTATGGAAGAACACTTGAAATAATGTTCAGGTCTCAAGGAACGCCTGCTAAAAATTATGTCTATGGCCAGTCAGTTGATGTGCTGGGTCCTCTACCTTTACGGCAGCCTTTGTCAACCTTTTTAGTATAAATCTTGAAATAATGTTCAGGTCTAGAGGAACTCCTGCTAAAACTGATGTCTAAGGCCGGTCAGATGAGTCAAAAAAGAATGTGGTCTTTACTTGTTTTTAATAATAATCATGAAATAAATATTGATGGCCAGAAATGTGCCCCTGTGGTGGTCAATAGAAATGTGCCCCCTTACACCGAAGGTCAACGGTTAAAGGCGCCCCCCCCCATCTTTTATTGATGGTCATTGGGGGAGGGATTCACTTTCATTACTGATAAGTGGAGAAAATGATATGTTACATTGATGATCAGAATGTAGGACCAGGTATGAAGTTGCCCCACCTTTTGGTCATAACAACCTCCACTCTTCTGGGAAGGCTTTTTACATGATTTTGGGAGGGTGTCTGTGGGAATTGGTATCCATTTGTGAAGTCAGGTACTGACGTTGGATGAGAAGACCTGGCTCACTATCGATGTTCCATCCCAAAGTTGTTCAGTAGTTTTGAGGTCGGGGCTCTGTGCAGGCTATTCGAGTTCCTACACCCATCACACCTATGTGAGCTTGTTGGACATCTGGATTCCAAACCATGGCCACTGATGTGGAGTTGTCCCCTCCCCCCCCCCCCCATGGCCATGAATATGGAGTTGTACTCCCACTCCCTTTGTGCCTATAACATTCTTCACTCTAATGGGAAGGCTTTTT
The DNA here is from genome assembly GCA_029206835.1 of Rana muscosa. NCBI lineage: Eukaryota > Metazoa > Chordata > Amphibia > Anura > Ranidae > Rana > Rana muscosa. Next base: position 309,149,641 of record CM055125.1, on the reverse strand, counting down.
GCAAGATTTTGAAAGGTGTCTGTGGGAATTCGTGCCCATTTTTGATATCAGGTACTGGTGTTGGATAAGAAAGACCTGTCTCACTATCAGCGTTCCATCCCAAAGGTGTTCAGTAGGATTGAGGTCGGGGCTCTGTGCAGGACACTAGAGTTCCTCCACACCAAACTGGTCAAACCATGTCTTTATGGAGCTGGCTTTGTACACAGGAGAGGGGGGGGGGGCACAGTCGTGCTGGAAAAGTGTCTCCACCAAACTGTTACCGCAAGGTTGGAGGAGCACAACTGTGTGGCTATAAGAGTCTCCACTCTTCTGGGAAGGCTTTTCAAAGGATTTTGGAGGGTGTCTGTTGGAATTTGTACCCATTTGTGAGGTTAGTTGCTGATGTTGGATGAGAAGACCTGGCTCACCATCGGTGTTCCAATTCATCCCAATGGTGTTCAGTAGGGATGAGGTCAGGGCTCTGTGCAGGATAATCAAGTTCCGCCATGACCTCAAACCTACTGAACAGCTTTGGGATGAGAAGACCTCATCCCAAAGGTGTTCTGTAGGGTTAAGGGCAAGTAGTGATGTTGGATGAGAAGACCTGGCTCTCTATCAATTTATTCCAATGGTGTCCAGTAGGGTTGAGGTTAGGGCTGTGTGCAGGAAACTTGATTCCTCTATTACCTCAAACCTACTGAACTGAACAGCTTTGGGATGAGAAGACCTTATCCCAAAAGGTGTTGCATAGGTACTAATGTTGGATGAGAAGACTTGGCTCCCCAGGTTCCAATTCATTCCAATGGTGTCCAGTAGGGTTGAGGTTAGGGCTGTGTGCAGGACACTTGATTCCTCTATGACCTCAAACCTACTGAACTGAACAGCTTTCGGATGAGAAGACCTCATCCCAAAAGGTGTTCCATAGGGTTAAGGGCAGGTACTAATGTTGGATGAGAAGACTTGGCTCACCAGGTTCCAATTCATTCCAATGGTGTTCAGTAGCATGATGTGGAGACCCTTCTCTGGAGACACCTGAATCATTTAGATGGGTTCACATAATTTTTTTGTCATATGGGTAGGTGTAATAGTCAGGTGTCCATATGAGGTACTGTATCAAAATGTGTGTTCAGTAGTGTTGAGGTCCAAAGGTGTTCAGTAGGGTTGAGGTCAGGGCTCTGTGCAGGACACTTGGGTTCCTCCACACCAAACTGGTCAAACCATGTATTTTTGAAGCTGGCTTTGTACACGGGGGGGGCACAGTCATGCTGGAACAGAAAAGGGGTCTTCACCAAACTGTTACCACAAGGTTGGAAGAGCACAATTGTCTACAATGTCTTTGATTGATGGACCCTTCACTGGAGACACCTGAACTCCGTTGTTTGGAGGTCAGGTGGACATCCTTCTGGTCTATAGTAGTTGTGATGGTCAGGCATTCACATACCATTGACCGTATAGCGAATTCAATTTTATATTACCGAAGAAAGATTAATATTCTACAAAGAACTTGTCATTACGTGCAAAGTGTTGGGCAATTTGGGCTCGGCAGTAGGGTGAAGACTTAGATATAAATTAGACATACGCTGTTACAGCGGGTGAGGATAGGATTAGTAAACAAGATTTTATAGCCAGAGATTTGTAATAATTGGAATTTCTAGAGAAGCATTAGGGTTCGGAGTTATATAAAAGCCGCCTGGATGTCTAAAGTATAAAAGGCAAAAAGCTCAGAAATAAAATAAAGAATACATTTAAAGCATTGCCAAGGCAAATGGTTCCGTTCAACTCGTTAACCTAATTTGAAGCGGGATAAATGTCTTCACATATAATTATTAGAAAGCCTAAATGAAAGCTTCAGAAAAAAAAAAACGTTTGATCAAGCAGACTAAGGCAATTTATGTATTGGATTAGAAGGGTTATATTTCCTGTTGACGGAATCTATGTGTAACTGGCCTTATGCCGCGTACACACGACCATTTTTCTCATCTGGAAAAATAAAAAAAATTCTCTTTGACGAGAAAAAACGCCCGTGTGTGGGCCTTTGGTAATTTTTCCCGACGAGAAAAACGGCATTAATCACGACGAGAAAAATTAGAACATGCTCTAATTTTTCTCGTCGTGATTCACAGCATTTTTTTCCGCTGCAGTTTTCCCATAGGGAAACACTGCCGGGGAGCCTACACACGGTCGTTTTTCTCGACCAAGAGAAAAAATGACGGGAAAAACGGCCGTGTGTAGGGGAACAAGCCGTTCCTCGTTTTTCCCGTTGATTTTCTCGACGGTGTTTTCACCGTCGAGAAAATCAATCGTGTGTACACGGCATTAGTTTGAATCGTGCTGGATATATGTTAGTACTATATAGAAGAATATACTGTATTACATTTACTAGATTAGTAATTGTGCCTGTATTCAGCCACAGCAAGTGGGCAACAACTACTGCAATAAGTCAAAGTACGAAGGTTGAATGCAATATGTATCACTCGCAATTAGATACACTATATTATCAAAAGTATTGGGATGCCTGCCTTTACACACACTTGAACTTTAATGGCATCCCAGTCTTAGTCCGTAGGGTTCACTATTGAGTTGGTCCCGCCCTTTGCAGCTATAACAGCTTCAACTCTTCTGGGAAGGCTGTCCACAAGGTTTAGGAGTGTCTATGGGAATGTTTGACCATTCTTCCAGAAGAGCATTTGTGAGGTCAGGCACTGATGTTGGACGGGAAGGACTGGCTCGCAGTCTCCGCTCGAATTTATCCCAAAGGTGTTCTATTGGGTTGAGGTCAGGAATCTGTGCAGGCCACTCAAGTTCATCCACCCCAAACTTGCTCTTCCATGTCTTTATGGACCTTGCTTTGTACACTGGTGGGCAGTCATGTTGGAACAGGAAGGGGCCGTCCCCAAACTGTTCCCACAAAGTTGGAAGCATGAAATTGTCCAAAATGTCTTGGTATGCCGACGCCTTAAGAGTTCCCTTCACTGGAACTAAGGGGCCAAGCCCAACCCCTGAAAAACAACCCCCCACACCATAATCCCCTCTCCCCCCCACACCATAATCCCCCCTCCATCAAATGATTTGGACCAGTGCACAAAGCCATGGATGAGCAAGTTTGGGGTGGAGGAACTTGACTGCCCTGCACAGAGTCCTGACCTCAACCCGATAGAACTCCTTTGGGATAAATTAGAGCGGAGACTGCAAGCCAGGCCTTCTCGTCCAACATCAGTGCCTGATCTCACAAATGCGCTTCTGGAAGAATGGTCAAACAATCCCATAGACACACTCCTAAACCTTGTGGACAGCCTTCCCAGAAGAGTTGTAGCTGTTATAGCTGCAAAGGGTGGGCCAACTCAATATTGAACCCTACGGACTAAGACTGGGATGTCATTAAATTTCATGTGTGTGTAAAGGCAGGCGTCTCAATACTTTTGGCAATATAGTGTATGAGCGAACTTCTGAAAAGTTTGGTCGTTTGTGGTTTAGCTGAACTTTTTCAAAACTTGTGAGCAGAATTTCCGAACTGTAAGTCCCATTGAAGTCTATGGGAATCTGAACCAACGCTCGCTAACAACACCTGAAGCTTTTGAGGGGCTTTTATTCAGCTTTGCTTTGTTTTGGAGGTATGAGATATCCCAGGATGCACTGGGAAACCATCAAGCGAACCGAAAAGACGTCATCAGCAGTCACTTCCGGTTCATGTGTATATGGCACGTAGTTTAGACGAAGCAGCTAAAAACATACGATCACCACGAGCGGATAATTACGGTCAAATGCCCCGCCCATAGGCTATAGAAGAATTCTAATGTTGTTTGACTAGTAATAATAATTAGTAATTATAATGATTACAAGTAGGGTTGAGCGGACCCGAACTGTAAAGTTCGGTTCCGTACCGAACTTTTGGGTTTTGGGGTCCCGGACCCGAACCCGAACAATTCACTGTATGTTCGGGTTCGGGTCCGGTGTTCGGCAATATGCATGTAAAGCAGCGCTTGTTTCCCGTGCTTAGAACTGTCCCTGCACAAAGTGTAATTTCTGAAGAAAAGAAAGTCATTTAAAACTCACTCGCGGCTATTAATGAATTGACAGCTCCCGGCAATACAGAGAAAAGTCATTGATTAAAAAAAAAGCGTGGGGGTCCCCCCAAAATCAAGTACCAGGCCCTTCAGGTCTGGAATGGATATTAAGGGGAACTCTGCCGCAAATTTAAAAAAAAAATGTGTGCGGTTCCCCCCAAATATCCATACCAGACCCTTATCCGAGCACGCAACCTGGCAGGCCGCAGGAAAAGAGGGGGGACGAGAGAGCGGCCCCCCCTCCTGAACCGTACCAGGCCACATGCCCTCAACATGGGGAGGATGTCCCCATGTTGATGGGGACAAGGGCCTCATCCCCACAACCCTTGCGGGTGGTTGTGGGGGTCTGCGGGCGGGGGGGCTTATCGGAATCTGGAAGACCCCTTTAACAAAGGGGACCCCCAGATCCCAGCCCCCCCCTATGTGAAATGGTAATGGGGTACAAATGTACCCCTACCATTTCACAAAGAAAGTGTAAAAAATTTAAAAAATGACAATAGCCGGTTTTTGACAATTCCTTTATTAATGTCTTCTCCTTTCTTCCATCTTCTTCCTTCTTCTTCTTCCATCTTCTTCTTTTCTCCATTCGGGTTTCTTCCTCCATCTTCATCTTCCTTCTTCCTTCGGTGTTCTCGTCCGCATCTTGCTCTGGCTTCTTCTTCCCCTTCTTCTTTCTTCGGCCGCTTGAATTCGAGGTTCCCGCTGTGTGACGCTTCAGTTCTTCAGTTCTCCTCTTGGTCCGCTAGCCACCCGGTGGCCCCGCCCCCCTCTGAAACCACGGGGAAAGTCCTCGTGAAATCCATGTGCGTCAGAGGGGGGCGGGGTCACCGGGTGGCAGCAGACCAAGAGGAGAACTGAAGAACTGAAGCGTCACACAGCGGGAACCTCCAATTCAAACGGAGCAAGATACGGTCGAGAACACCGAAGGAAGAAGGAAGAGGAAGATGAAGATGAAGAGGAAGATGAAGAACAAGATGGAGGAAGAAACCCGAATGGAGAAAAGAAGAAGATGGAAGAAGAAGAAGGAAGAAGATGGAAGAAAGGAGAAGACATTAATAAAGGAATTTTCAAAAACCGGCTATTGTCATTTTTAACATTTTTGACACTTTCTTTGTGAAATGGTAGGGGTACAATGTACCCCTTACCATTTCACATAGGGGGGGGGCGGGATCTGGGGGTCCCCTTTGTTAAAGGGGTCTTCCAGATTCCGATAAGCCCCCTGTCCGCAGACCCCCACAACCACCGGGCAAAGGTTGTGGGGATGAGGCCCTTGTCCCCATCAACATGGGGACATCCTCCCCATGTTGAGGGCATGTGGTCTGGTACGGTTCAGGAGGGAGGGGGGCTGCTCTCTCGTCCACCTCTCTTTTCCTGCGGCCTGCCAGGTTGCGTGCTCGGATAGGGGTCTGGTCTGGATTTTTGGGGGTACTCCACGCCATTTAAAGAAAAAAATGGGGGTGGAGTTCCCTTAAAATCCATACCAGACCTGAAGGGCCTGGTATGGATATTTGGGGGAACCGCACGCATTTTTTTTTTTTACATTTGCGGCAGAGTTCCCCTTATGTCCTATGCCTGCAAACTTTTGCTGATAGATGTCCCTTATTCCCATCTTAAAAAGTTGGGAGGTATGGTTACTACTGAGCAGGGGATCAGCAAAGCTGGAGGTTGCTACTGAGCTAGGGATCAGCAAAGCTGGAGGTTACTACTGAGCAAGGGATCAGCAAAGCTGGAGGTTACTACTGAGCAAGGGATCAGCAAAGCTGGAGGTTACTACTGGGCAAGGGATCAGCAAAGCTGGAGGTTACTACTGAGCAAGGGATCAGCAAAGCTGGAGGTTACTACTGAGCAAGGGATCAGCAAAGCTGATCAGTAGAACTTGAAGTACTAATGAGCAGGGGATCTGCTAAACGAGGGTACTAATAAGCTGGGGATCTGTTGAGTTGTGAGCCAGGGTTTTACTGGTCCCCTGTTCTCTGTATAGCCTCCCCTTCACTTCATCTCCATTAAATCTCTGAATTATTATATTTTTTTGTAGAGTTTTAAAAAAAATTAAAAATGTGTTTAAAATTAGTTAAATGTTTGAATTTTGTTAAAATTCTGAATCTGTTATTTTCTTGTTCTTTAGATATTTGATTAAACATTTTTGGTGACTTCTATGACCGCCAAGAAGAAAATTCCACCATCCCGAAAAAAAAAACTCTGATAGATAGTTACAGCAGATCTGGAACTCGGAAAAAAATGCCTTCAATCGCACTGCGGCCAATAAGGAACAATGTATCTTTAGCACATGCGATGTCAGCCAATAGGAAGTCAAGGAGCGGCTCGCTCCAGCCAATTAAAGACAGCTGTTCTTTTACAATGGAATAATGGCCCTCATCGTGAACCTATCAGGCGGTGGCAGGCCGCTGAGGATAAATGGCAGGATTTACAAGGGCCAATAATTCCTGCGCAAAGCCGGCCTGTGTAAACAGCCTGACATCTTTACGGCAGCCTCTGTCTCTGGGACGCTTTAAAACCGATTATTTATTTCAACTTTTTTTTTTTTCTACAGCGGGTTTGGCAGAGCCACAGGTTCTAAGGAGGTTCTATAAAACTTATGGGCTTAGAACTGCTGACACAGTGTGCCGATCATAGAGGACTCTGCAAAATCTCCTATTTCCCTGTCCGATACATTATCACATAAAAAAAAAAAATATATATATATATACATATATATATAATAAGAAATATATTAAATGTTTATTGTTATATTATATTATTAGTAGTAGCATTATTTGTATTACAATAGTAATATATAATAAATAAATATAAATACTGTATATACTCGAGTATAAGCCGACCCGAATATAAGCCGAGGCACCTAATTTTACCACAAAAAACTGGGAAAACTTATTGACTCGAGTATAAGCCTAGGGTGTCCATCTGCATGCCTCACTGTGCCTCACTGTGCCTCACTTTGCCTGACTGTGCCTCACCTTGCCTCACTGTGCATCACCTTGCCCATGCCTCACCTTGCCCATGCCTCACTGTACCCATGCCTTACTGTGCCCATGCCTCACTGTGCCCATGACTAGACTGACGTTTAACATAGGAGTCTATGGAAGGGGTGCCCGGCTTTAAAAAATCGGTGCTCGCTGTCCGTAGGTCCCCCCAGACAACAAACTTTGCACACTTGTAAAGGAGAAATGGCGCTACATGTGTGCCAAGTTTCGGGTCCAGAAGACCTACGACCGTCCGGTACCGGGTCCCCAAAATCACCAGAAAAATTACCGTTTAACATGGGAGTCTATGGAAGGGGTGCCCGGCTTTGAAAAATCTGTGCTCCCCGGCCAACAAACTTTGCACACTTGTAGAGGAAGAGTGGGGCTACAAGTGTGCCAAGCTTGGGGTCCAGGGGACCTACGGCCGGCCAGTACCGGGTCCCCAAAGTCCGGGAGATCAGGCGCAAAAGGTGACTCGAGTATAAGCCGAGGAGGCATTTTCAGCACAAAAAAATGTGCTGAAAAATTTGACTTATACTCGAGTATATACGGTATATATATATATAGCGGATGGGGTCTCTGAAGCGAGCTGAGGGTTTCTCCAGGAGGCTGGGGACTTTCCTGGGGCACTGTGGTAGACTGGTGTGTACTTCATAGACTGGGGGACACTGTTGGAGATTGGGGACACTATGGTGGGGGGGTGGGGGGTGGAGGCTCTGCAACAAGCTAGGAGACTGGTGTATAGTCTAGGGCAGTAAAGGAACCCTTGTAGAGATAGACTGGTGTAAAGTCTAGAGCAGTGGATGATCCCTGGTAGAGATATGCTGGTGTATAGTCTAGGGCAGTTGAGGAACCCTGGTAGAGATAGACTGGGGTGTGGTCTAGGGCAGTGGAGGAACCCCGGTACAGATAGGCTGTTGTATAGTTTAGGGCAGTGGAGGAACTCTGGTACAGATAGACTGGTGTATAGTCTATAGCAGTGGAGGAACCCCGGTACAGATACACTGGTCTATAGTTTAGGGCAGTGGAGGAACCCTGGTACAGATAGACTGGTGTATGGTCTAGGACAGTGAAGGAACCCTGGTGGAGATAGGCCGGTGTATGGTCTAGGGCAGTGGAGGAACCCTGGTACAGATAGACTGGTGTATAGTCTAGGGCAGGAGAGGAACCCTGTTAGAGACAGGCTGGTGTATGGTCTAGGGCAGTGGAGGAACCCTGGTAGCGATAGATTGGTGTATAGTCTAGGGCAGGAGAGGAACCCTGGTAGAGATAGAATGGTGTATAGTCTAGGGCAGGAGAGGAACCCTGGTAGAGATAGACTGGGATGTGGTCTAGGGTAGTGGAGAAACCTTGGTACAGATAGGCTGTTGTATAGTTTAGGAAAGTGTAGAAACTCTGGTAAAGATAGCCTGGTGTATAGTCTATAGCAGTGGAGGAACCCTGGTAGAGATAGGCTGGTGTATGTTGTAAGGCAGTGGAGGAAGCCTGACAGAGATATACTGGTGTATGGTCTAGGATAGTGGAGGAACCCTGGTAGAGATAGACTGGTGTATGGTCTAGAGCAGTGGAGGAACCCTGGTAGAGATAGACTGGTGTATGGTCTAGGGTAGTGGAGGAACCCTGGTAGAGATAGACTGGTGTATGGTCTAGAGCAGTGGAGGAACCCTAGTAGAGATAGACTGGTGTATGGTCTAGAGCAGTGGAGGAACCCTGGTAGAGATACAAAAATATATTTGGGGGGCACGCCCTAAAATGCGTTTAAATTCAAGATGGTGCTGCTATAAGACCAAAAGACAGTACAAAACAGATTATGTTTTTGTATTGTAGTAGACCCTGACCAGGTTTTTTTGGGCTGGAGCACCCCTCCCCCTCCTCATTACCTCCTATTAGTGGCCACCAGTTCATAGGAGGAATCCCTTCAGTTCTCCCACATAGAGGAGTTTGGCTCCCATGGTTGAGACGCAGGATCTTTCATTCTATTACAAGGGTAGGATCCACGAAATTTGGGGTACTTTGTCGCAGTTTGTGGGCTTAGCACTATATGACCATATAGTGTGACCAAACCCCCGTATATATTTTTATGTATATGTTTAGGTGTTTTTAACTAGCCTTGCAGGATAAATGTCAGGTGTAAAGTCTAGGGCAGTGGAGGAAACCTGGTAGAGATAGACTGGTGTAAAGTCTAGGGCAGTGGAGGAACCCTGATAGAGATAGACTGGTGTATGGTCTAGGGCAGTGGAGGAACCCTGGTAGAGATAGACTGGGGTGTGGTCTAGGGCAGTGGAGAAACCCCGGTACAGTTAGGCTGTTGTATAGTTTAGGGCAGTGGAGGAACTCTGGTACAGATAGCCTGGTGTATAGTCTAGGGCAGTGGAGGAACCCTGGTAGAGATAGGCTGGTGTATGTTGTAAGGCAGTGGAGGAAGCCTGACAGAGACAGACTGGTGTATGGTCTAGAGCAGTGGAGGAACCCTGGTAGAGATAAGCAGGTGTATGGTCTAGAGCAGTGGAGAAACCCTGGTAGAGATAGAATGGTGTATGGTCTAGGACAGTGGAGGAACCCTGATAGAGATAGACTAGTGTATGGTCTAGGACAGTGGCGGAACCCTGATAGAGATAGACTGGTGTATGGTCTAGAGCAGTGGAGGAAAACTGTTAGAGATAGATTGGTGTAAAGTATAGAGCAGCGGAGGAACCCTGGTAGAGATAGACTGGTGTATGGTCTAGAGCAGTGGAGGAACCCTGGTAGAGATAGACTGGTGTATGGTCTAGGGCAGTGGAGGAACCCTGGTAGAGATAGACTGGTGTATGGTCTAGAGCAGTGGAGGAACCCTGGTAGAGATAAGCAGGTGTATGGTCTAGGGAAGTGGAGGAACCCTGATAGAGATAGACTGGTGTAAAGTCTAGGGCAGTGGAGGAACCCTGGTAGAGATAGACTGGTGTATGGTGTAGAGCAGTGGTTCCCAACCACCGGACTCTGGCCCAACTGGATACCTCTGTAGTAATTCTGTGTACAACCCACCAGTTATTTTATATTTTGGTACCACCATATGCGTAGAAGCATTCCTTCTTCCTTCTGTTGGTGATGTTGGTGGAGATTCTGTGTCAAGTTCTTGGGCAGGGAGCTACTTTAAGGTGAACTTTTGGCCTGCACCAAGACTTGCCCTTCCCGTCCTTTCTGGGCTTTTCTACACAGTGGCCCTTTGTGGCGATAAAAAGATCTCACTTTCATTGGCATGTCCAATGAAGAGAGTCACAAGTCCTTGGGAATAGCGGAGTCCGGGCTTTGTATAGGTATCATGTAATTGCTTCTCTATTTTCAGCCAAGTGGTTAAAGGAACATGACAAAAGATCAGGCGTGGCACCCCCTACCCCCCCCCCCCTCTCCTCCACCTCCTCCCCCCCCCACCCCACCCCTACACTTTAGAGGAATTAACGGACTTCCCTTGTGATTGGCGGCTCTGGAAACGTCAGGCTGTAATTACCGGGGGTGAGCTCAGATATTTTGCAGCATTCTTTATCAGACGCTATTCACTGGCGCACAAAGGACAATTAATTACCCTGCTGTTCCCTGCGAGGAAAAGCTGCTTAAATTTATTTTTTTTGTTTTTTAACCCTCTCGTACCTGGAGGATTAGTGGTATATCGCGGCTAACTAATACGCCACTTCAACCAATTTTCTGTTCATGGTTAACAGTAATTGCGAGCTGTATGGACAAGCCATCTGTGTGTTTCATGGGGAATATTATCCTTTTTTTTTCTTTTCTTTTTTTTTGTAATGTTTTGTTCATTGACCCGGTTTAGTGTTAATGAAAATTCATCGATGATAAAGCTAAATTTCAAGATGAATCATCCTGTATAATGTGAGAGAATGATGGCAACTGGAGCAGAAAATATGTTGGTAGTCATTTGAAAAATGCAAAGTGCTTATCCAAACTAGGGACATTTTTTTTTGTTTTTAATGTGGACCTGTCACCAGACGTAGAAGAGTGACGGCAGAAAAAAAAAAAGACCAAGTGGTCCATTGAGTTGTATTACCAACCAAGAAACTGTAGGAACCCTTTGGTTTGTAGAAGCTGCTAGCCCAATGTCTAGGACACCTGTTGGGTTCTCCTGGACAAAGAGGTCTAAGCACCCAAAAAATGTCTAGGACACCTGTTGGGTCCTCCTGGACAAAGAGGTCTAAGCACCCAAAAAATGTCTAGGACAGCTGTTGGGTCCTCCTGGACAAAAGAGGTCTAAGCACCCAAGATGTCTAGGAAACCTGTTGGGTCCTCCTGGACAAAGAGGTCTAAGCACCCAAAAAAAGTCTAGGATGCCTGTTGGGTCCTCCTGGACAAAGAGGTCTAAGCACCCAAAAAATGTCTAGGACACCTGTTGGGTCCTCCTGGACAAAGAGGTCCGAGCACCCAAAAAATGTCTAGGACACCTGTTGGGTCCTCCTGGACAAAGAGGTCCGAGCACCCAAAAAATGTCTAGGACACCTGTTGGGTCCTCCTGGACAATGAGGTCTAAGCACCCAAAAAATGTCTAGGAGGCCTGTTGGATCCTCCTGGACAAAGAGGTCCGAGCACCCAAAAAATGTCTAGGACACCTGTTGGATCCTCCTGGACAAAGAGGTCTAAGCACCCAAAAAATGTCTAGGACACCTGTTGGGTCCTCCTGGACAAAGAGGTCTAAGCACCCAAAAAATGTCTAGGAGGCCTGTTGGATCCTCCTGGACAAAGAGGTCTAAGCACCCAAAAAATGTCTAGGACACCTGTTGGGTCCTCCTGGACAAAGAGGTCTAAGCACCCAAAAAATGTCTAGGACACCTGTTGGGTCCTCCTGGACAAAGAGATCTAAGCACCCAAAAAATGTCTAGGAGGCCTGTTGGATCCTCCTGGACAAAGAGGTCTAAGCACCCAAAAAATGTCTAGGACACCTGTTGGGTCCTCCTGGACAAAGAGGTCTAAGCACCCAAAAAATGTCTAGGACACCTGTTGGGTCCTCCTGGACAAAAGAGGTCTAAGCACCCAAAAAATGTCTAGAAAACCTGTTGGGTCCTCCTGGACAAAGAGGTCTAAGCACCCAAAAAAAGTCTAGGACGCCTGTTGGGTCCTCCTGGACAAAGAGGTCTAAGCACCCAAAAAATGTCTAGGACACCTGTTGGGTCCTCCTGGACAAAGAGGTCTAAGCACCCAAAAAATGTCTAGGATACCTGGTGGGTACTTCTGGACAAAGAGATCCAAGCACCCAAAAAATGTCTAGGACACCTGTTGGGTCCTCCTCACCTACACGGTTTAGGAGATATTTGCAAAAATTACACGTAAAATTACACGTAAAATTACACGTAGACAACGGCGCATTCATAGGGTTAATCCCATTCACAAATCCGGCTTAGCCTTTGAGGCACCCTTAAAAATGATGGACAGTCTCGAGGCACCCTTTAAAATTATGGGCAATATCAAGGCACCCTTTAAAATTATGCCTTTGATATTGCCCATACTAGCTCATTATGCCTTTGTCTTGCAGGTTGTATTTTTAAAAAAAAACATTACCAGGGTTTACAACCACTTTAAAGGGTGCCTTGAGACTGTCCATAATTTGAGAGGGTGCCTCGAGACTGTCCATAATTTAGGAGTGTGCCCTGACATTGCCCATAATTTTAAAGGGTGACTTAAGACTGTCCATTATTTTAAAGGGTGCCTTGAGACTGTCCATAATTTTAAAGGGTGCCTTAAAACTGTCCATATTTTGGGAGGGTGCCTCGAGATTGTCCATAATTTTAAAGGGTGCCTTGATATTGCCCATAATTTTAAAGGGTGCCTTGAGACTGTTCATCATTTTTAAGGGTGCATCAAGGCTGTCCATAATTTGAGAGGGTGCCTCGAGACTGTCCATAATTTGGGAGTGTGCCCGACATTGTCCATAATTTTAAAGGGTGCCTTAAGACTGTCCATTATTTTAAAGGGTGCCTTGAGACTGTCCATAATTTTAAAGGGTGCCTTGATATTGCCCATAATTTTAAAGGGTGCCTCGAGACTGTCCATCATTTTTAAGGGTGCCTCAAAACTGTCCATCATTTTAAAGGGTGCCTTGAGACTGTTCATCATTTTTAAGGGTGCATCAAGGCTGTCCATAATTTGAGAGGGTGCCTCGAGACTGTCCATAATTTGGGAGTGTGCCCCGACATTGTCCATTACTTTAAAGGGTGCCTTGAGACTGTCCATAATTTTAAAGTGTGCCCTGATATTGCCCATAATTTTAAAGGGTGCCTCAAGACTGTCCATAATTTGAGAGGGTGCCTCAAGACTGTCCATAATTTGAGAGGGTGCCTCAAGACTGTCCATAATTTGGGAGTGTGCCCCGACATTGTCCATAATTTTAAAAGGTGCCTTGAGACTGTTCATTATTTTAAAGGGTGCCTTGAGACTGTCCATAATTTTAAAGGGTGCCTTGATATTGGCCATAATTTTAAAGGGTGCCTTGAGACTGTCCATCATTTTTAAGGGTGCCTCAAGACTGTCCATAATTTTAAAGGGTGCCTCGAGACTGTCCATAATTTTTAAGGGTGCCTCAAGACAGTCCATAATTTGAGAGGGTGCCTCGAGACTGTCCATAATTTGAGAGGGTGTCCCGACATTGTCCATCATTTTAAAGGTTGCCTTGAGACTGTCCATTATTTTAAAGGTTGCCTTGAGACTGTCCATTATTTTAAAGGGTGCCTCGAGACTGTCCATCATTTTTAAGGGTGCCTCAAGACTGTCCATCATATTTAAGGGTGCCTCAAGACTGTCCATCATTTTTAAGGGTGCCTCAAGACTGTCCATCATTTTTAAGGGTGCCTCAAGACTGTCCATAATTTTAAAGGGTGCCTTGATATTGCCCATAATTTTAAAGGGTGCCTCGAGACTGTCCATCATTTTTAAGGGTGCCTCAAGACTGTCCATCATTTTTAAGGGTGCCTCAAGACTGTCCATCATTTTTAAGGGTGCCTCAAGACTGTCCATCATTTTTAAGGGTGCCTCAAGACTGTCCATAATTTGGGAGTGTGCCCTGACATTGTCCATAATTTTAAAAGGTGCCTTGAGACTGTTCATTATTTTAAAGGGTGACATGAGACTTCCCATTATTTTAAAGGGTGCCTTAAAACTGTCCATAATTTGGGAGGGTGTCCCCCGACATTGTCCATAATTTTAAAGGGTGCCTGGATATTGCCCATCATTTTAAAGGGTGCCTCAAGACTGTCCATTATTTTAAAGGGTGCCTTGAGACTGTTCATAATTTTAAAGGGTGCCTTGAAACTGTCCATAATTTGGGAGGGTGCCTCGAGACTGTCCATCATTTTTAAGGGTGCCTTGACTGAAGAAAGGTTGAGAAACACTGCTCTAGAGTGTCATGGTTATGCAGTAATTTTTGTCTCTCAGCTTACCCCTTCTCCATGTGTTGACTTTAGAGGCCAGCCACTCTCACCTGGCTGCTTAAATAATCTCTCCTCTAAGCATGGCTCCACCCCAGGCCCTATCAGGGAACATTATATTAACCTGTGCACTGCAAGCCTGCCGTGCTGATCAACATTGTATGTTAAGCTATTGTGTGTTTGGGTTCCTGCTTGCTGTGTGCTACGTCTGCCTCTGTTTTACCGATCTTGGCTTGTTCTCGCCTGTCCCTGCCTGCTTGTGACCTTGACCTTTGGCGTGTCTTTTGTTTATCCTTGTCTGCTAGTCGCCCCGACATTTGGCTTATCAACCTCACTATCTCTTGTATCCTGAGCTGCTGCTTCCCCTCTATCCTCCTGTAGCCTACAGTGAGCGTGAGCTGGGAGACTCTGGGGGCCGCGACCTGGAGCCAGTTGCAGCCCAATTCATCCTCACCACTAGAGGCTCTGGTGAACACCTGCTGGATCTTAGACTCCGCGCCCTGGGGAATCTTATGCTCTAGCTCCCTGTGGGATCCGTGTTGGTTCTCCAGTGGACCTGCCTTCCTTAACCACCCAGAGTTCAATCCGCAGCAGTCAGCCATAGGGTTCACTACCTTAGCGGTGCACTCCTGACCCCAACGGTGTGCATCTGTCACCTGGTTTCAGGTGACCTGACATAGAGCCACCTGGATTACTTGTATCAGAAAGACCTTCCCCATCTAAAACCGGTGCCGAACTCATGTTATTATTTGCAAATGTACCTTGGTTAACAAGTGGTTAAAGATGGAAGGACGCTCTACCCAAAGCACACAATGACATATAACAGGAACCTATGTGTAGACCTTCCCGTCCTTTAGCAGAAGATTGGAGTTGGCCTCCATGCCGTGCCTCTCTGGGCAGCCTGGATGGAGATTTCCATGTTTGTTTATGAAATGAAGAGTTTCGCTCGCAGTAAATAAGTTCTGTGGAAAGCGAGGTTTCCTCAAATCCACGCCCCGGCCAACAACTGCTTCCTGCGTATACAACAAACCATAAGCATATCATTTTTCTACGTCCATGGTGTAAAGCAACATGAAACCCCAACAAGTATGTTAGCGTATAAGCATGACTTTCTGCATCTGGTGACCAGACCACCTCTAACTATCAGACATATACCAGGAATGTTCTGTAGATTCAGCAAGGAGACAATGCTGAATGTCTCTATAGATATTCGGATGTCAATGGAGATGTAGGTTGTGGGAAACCCAAACAATCCACCAGCTGCCCACAATTCTTAAATAGATATCAGTCTTAACTGGATGACGTTTAGTGTGCTCCTTGTTTTTTTTTTTTTTTAAACAATTGGCATTTTAAAAATAAAATGCATGTGCTTCTGATCTCCTGCAGCCTCTTTGTAGCCACCTCCGGTCTACATGCACTCCGGTGATGGCAGGTGGGTTTCCTGATGGTGACAACAGTGGGCCATGCCTATATATTGAGTGAGCTGCTCGTAGACTCACCAGGATGTCTGGATGACAACGCAGGAGCACAGCTGGGAGAGACAGGGTCAAAGTGTTGCCACTCTAAAACAGGAAGTACCTGAACAAGGATCTGCATGGCAGGATCACCAGATATTTAATGAAAATTGTAGATTTAAAAAGACTGAAAATTACTTTTGACATGACATTAACCACTTAAGCCCCGGACCATTTTGGTGGTCAAAGACCGGGCCACTTTTTGCGATTCGGCACTGCGTCGCTTTAACTGACAATTGCGCGGTTGTGCAAAGTGGCTTCCGAACAAAATTAACGTCCTTTTTTTTCCTACAAATAGAGCGTTATTTTGGTGGTATTTGATCACCTCTGCGGTTTTTATTTTTTTGCGCTATGAACAAAAATAGAGCGACAATTTTGTAAAAAATTCAATATTTTTTACTTTTTGCTATAATAAATATCCCCAAAAAATATATTAAAAAAAACATTTTTTTCCACAGTTTAGACCGATACGTATTCTTCTACATATTTTTGGTAAAAAAATAAAAATCGCAATAAGCGTTTATTGATTGGTTTGCGCAAAAGTTATAGCGCCTACAAAATAGGGGATAGTTTTATGGCATTTTTATTAATAATTTAGTTTTTTACTAGTAATGGCTGCGATCAGCGATTTTTATCGTAACTTCGACATTATGGCGGACACATCGGACACTTTTGACACTATTTTTGTCATTTTTACAGCGATCAGTGCTATAAAAAATGCACTGATTACTGTAAAAATTACACTGGCAGTGAAGGGGTTAACCACTAGGTGGCGCTGCAGTGGTTAAGTGTTTCCTAGGGAGTGATTCTAACTGTTAGGGGGCGTGGCTACACGTGACACGTCACTGATGACCGTTCCCGATCACGGGGGAACGGCCATCAGTGACAGTGTCACTAGGCAGAATAGGGGAATGCCTTGTTTACAAAGGCATTCCCCCTGTTCTGCTCTTGCCGACCGCAATCGCGGGCCGCCCGGGAACATCGAGTTCCTGGGACCCGCGGCCGCACTCGCGAGGCACGCGGTAGGCGGGTAGTGATGAGCCGAACACCCCCGGGTTCGGTTCGCACCAGAACCCGCGAACGGACCGAAAGTTCGTACGAACATTAGAACCCTATTAAATACAATGGATGCGAACGTTCGAATTCTAAAGTGCTAATTATAACAACTATTATGCATGTTATTGTCCTAAAAAGGGTTTGGGAACCCGGGTTCTGCACCAGGGGACATGTATCAATGCAAAAAGAAGTTTTAAAAACGGTCGTTTTTCGGGAGCAGTCATTTTAATGATGCATAAAGTGAAAAAAAAAAAGTCAAATATTCCTTTAAATATCGTACCTGGGGGGTGTCTAAAGTATGCCTGTGAAGTGCCACGTGTTTCCCGTGTTTAGAACTGTCCCTGCACAAAATGACACTTCTAAAGGAAAAAAAAAGCCATTTAAAACTGCTTGCGGCTTTAATGTAATGTCTGGTCCCGGTAATATGGATGAAAATCTTTAAGAAAAATGGCATAGCTACCCCATGACCCCCCCCCTACCCCAGCCCATTACCAGCCCCTTTGGGTCTTGTATGGATATTAAGGGGAACCCCGCACATAAAATAAAAAAGGCCCTATATACTCTGAACAGCCGTATACAGGCGGTGCATACAAGACAGGGACTGTAGGTTTGTTCTTATGTAGAATCTGTTTGTAATTTTGAACAGGTACATTGTTTAAGTGTAGCTCCAGCCCAAAAATCTATTTTTAAACTTTTTGGAAAACATAGGTAAGGGTTATCACCCCTGTAACATTTGTTTTGCTGTCTGTGCCCCTGTTCAGAACATTTCACCTCACTTTCCGTCCCAATGACAACTGTTTTTGAAATGTGCTGTTTTTCTTGAAACAAGGATTGGTGATAAAGCATCAGTACAGAGGAGACACCTTTCTCCCATATTAATTCTTACAGGAGAGAATTTTCCTTCCTAGGGGTAGATTTCCTCTCACTTCCTGTTGTCTTCTTGCGTTTGCAAGTAGGAGTCGTTTGTAAGTTGGATGTTTGAAAGTAGGGACCTGCCGTATATACTCTGCAGAAATAGGCCCCTTAGTTGTTGGTGTTGGCACAACACTGTAAGCACTCACAGTTACTCTTGGTTGGTGCTGGAACGCCCTGCTGTCAACTATTATATCAGGAATTTTAATTACATATAATTGTTGAACAGTGGTAGTAAAAATTGGGCCTTTGATGGTGGTGCTGGTGCCACAACACTGTAAGCCCTGACAGTTACTCTTGGTGGGTGCAGCAATGGGCCCTGCTGTGAATTATTAGATCAAGAATTGTAATTGCATGCCCCTGTTGAACAGGGGCTGAAAAATTGGGCCTTTCGTGGTGGTGGTGGTGGTGGTGGTGTTGCCACAACACTGTAAGCCCTCAGAGTTACTCTTGGTGGGTGCAGGAATGGGCCCTGCTGTGAATTATTAGATCAAGAATTGTAATTACATGCCCCTTTTGAACAGGGGCTGAAAAATTGGGCCTTTCGTGGTGGTGGTGGTGGCGTTGCCACAACACTGTAAGCCCTCAGAGTTACTCTTGGTGGGTGCAGCAATGGGCCCTGCTGTGAATTATTAGATCAAGAATTGTAATTACATGCCCCTGTTGAACAGGGGCTGAAAAATTGGGCCTTAGGCACTGGTGGCACAACACTGCAACCCCTCACAGATACTGTACTTGGAGCACAGCAATGAGCCCTGTTGCAAAGTATTGCTTCAAAAATTGTAATTACACGCCCCTGTTAAACAGGGGCTGAAAAATTGGGCCTTAGGCACTGCTGGCACAACACTGCAACCCCTCACAGATACTGTACTTGGAGCACAGCAATGAGCCCTGTTGCAAAGTATTGCTTCAAAAATTGTAATTACACGCCCCTGTTAAACAGGGGCTGAAAAACTGGGCCTTAGGCACTGGTGGCACAACACTGCAACCCCTCACAGATACTGTACTTGGAGCATAGCAATGAGCCCTGTTGCAAAGTATTGCTTCAAAAATTGTAATTACACGCCCCTGTTAAACAGGGGCTGAAAAATTGGGTGTTAGGCACTGGTGGCGGCACCCATAAACAAAAATGATCTTCCAAGCTATCATCATCAATCGTATCATTGAGGACTCGGAGGAGGAGGATAGCCAGTCAACATAACAGCACAGGCACTCAGCATCAGCATCAGTCTTGAAGGGATGTGACATGTTAAAATCAATTAGTCTGTTATATCAGCATCAGGTGTGTGGTAGCTGGTGGTGATCCAAGACTGGTTCATCTTGATGAAAGTCAGTCGATCAACCGAGTCGGTGGACAGGCGCACCCTGTGATCCGTGACAAATCCTCCAGCAGCACTGAATGTGCGTTCCGAAAGAACGCTGGATGCAGGACAGGCCAGTAGCTCAATTGCATACTGTGCAAGCTCTGGCCAGTGATCCATCCTCAAGACCCAGTAAGCCAGAGGATTTTCGGTGGGGAAGGTGTCCAAGTCTGACCTTGCCCCTAGATATTCCTGCACCATGTTTATCAGACGCTGGCGATGGTTGCTGGAACCGATCATACTTTGGGGCTGCGGACTAAAGAATTGTCTGAACGCATCGGTCAGACGGCCACCTTCCCCACCGCTCCTTCTTTGACTGGCCGAAGCCTCAGCAACTCGTTGTCCAGGACCAGGAGTTTGTAACCTCCCAGTCTCTGGGAACGCGTTGCACAGACCTTTCTGCAAGGCCTCCCGGAGTTGTCTCATCCTCTGCTCCCTCTGCGACGGTAACATAAGGTCCGCAACCTTACCCTTGTACCGTGGATCAAGGAGAGTGGCCAGCCAGTAATGGTCCCTCTCCTTGATCCGAAGAATACGAGGATCCTTCCGCAGACTTTGCAGGATCAGGGTGGCCATGCAGCGTAGGTTAGCTGAGGCATTCGGTCCGGAGTCCTCTGGGTCACTAAGGACGACATGATCCGCAGCCACCTCCTCCCAGCCACGTACAAGTCCACGGGTTTCTTGGGACTGTAAATCATCCCTAAAAGACTGCTGCTGTTGATGCTGCTGAGTGCCAGGCTCCACCTCCATGCTGACACAATCCTCCTCCTCCTCCTCCTCCTCGTCCTCTTCCTGTGCGATGGGTGGGACAGAAGGAACACTGTCTGGGTAAAGGGGGCCTTGGGAGGCAAGGAAGTCCTCCTCTTCCTGCCTCTGTTCTGCCTCAAGTGCCCTGTCCATTATTCCACGCAGCGTGTGCTCCAACAGGTGGACAAGAGGTACAGTGTCACTGATGCATGCACTGTCACTGCTCACCATCCTCGTGGCCTCCTCAAATGGTGCCAGGACAGTGCATGCATCCCTGATCATGCCCCACTGGCGTGGAGAAAAAAAACCAAGCTCCCCTGACCCTGTCCTGGTGCCGTAGTCGCACAGGTACTCATTGATGGCCCTCTGCTGCGTGTGCAGCCGCTGCAGCATGGCCAACGTTGAGTTCCACCTGGTGGGCATGTCACATATAAGGCGGTTCTTGGGCAGGTTCAACTCCTTTTGCAGCTCAGCCAGGCGAGCACTGGCATTATAAGATCTGCGGAAATGCACACAGACTTTCCTGGCCTGCCTCAGGACATCCTGTAAGCCCGGGTACCTGCCCAAGAACCGCTGCACCACCAGGTTAAGGACGTGAGCCACACAGGGCACATGGGTCAGTTGTCCCTGTCGGAGGGCGGAGAGGAGGTTGGTGCCATTGTCGCAAACCACCATTCCTGGCTTAAGCTGGCGTGGCGTCAACCACCTCTCGGCCTGGCCCTGCAGAGCAGACAGGACCTCTGCCCCAGTGTGGCTTCTGTCCCCCAAACACACCAGCGCAAGCACGGCATGGCATCTTTTTGCCTGCGTACTTGCGTAGCCCCTTGAACGCCTACGGAGCACCGCTGGTTCAGAGGACAAAGCACAGGAAGAGGCCATGGAGGAAGAAGAAGAGGAGGGGGTGGAGGAGAGAGGTGTGTCACAACCAGTAGTAGCATTTTGGAGGCGTGGCGGTGGAACAACCTCCAACACTACTGCACCTTGTCCTGCATCCTTCCCAGCTGCCAAAAGAGTGACCCAATGGGCCGTGAAAGAAAGGTAACGTCCCTGTCCATGCCTGCTGGACCATGAGTCAGCGGTAATATGCACCTTACCGCTGACCGCCCTGTCCAGCGAGGCCAAGACATTGCCTTCCACATGCCGGTAGAGAGCCGAAATAGCCTTCCGTGAGAAAAAGTGGCGTTTGGGAACCTGCCACTGAGGAACCGCACATTGCACAAACTCACGGAAGGGGGCCGAGTCTACCAACTGAAAAGGCAGCAGTTGAAGCGCTAGCAATTTAGCCAAGCTAGCATTCAACCGCTGGGCATGTGGATGGCTGGGAGTGAACTTCTTTCGACGGTCCAGCAGCTGGGGCAGGGAAATTTGCCTGCTAGAATCGGACGTCGGTGTACTGCTAGCAGAGTGGGCGCAAGTACTTGGCTGTGACACACCTAATTCTACACCTTCATTCCTCTCAGTGCATGTTTCAGAGAGGACTGAAGTTATAGTGGGGTTGGAGATCCCAGCTGATGCGGTGCAAGGAGAGGTCCACTTTGTTCTTTGGTGTGGGTCTTTGAGGTAGGCTTGCCAACGAGCTGCATGGCAGGTCAACATATGTCTGGTCAGGCATGTGGTACCCAAGCGGCTGATGTTTTGGCCACGCGATATACGCTTGAGACATATGTTGCAAACAGCAGCTGTGCGATCTGATGCACTAGCCTCAAAAAAGGCCCACACCAAAGAACTTTTTGAATGACGGGCAGAGGCAGCGCCCTGCACAGGCGGAGCTCTGCGGTGTGATTCCGTCGGTGTACTGCCCTTACGCTGGCCACCAAAGGGCATCCTGCCTCGTTGGAGATGTGCCTCCTCCTCATCCTCCTCCTCCTCCTCTCTCCTATTAGGCACCCACGTGGAGTCAGTGACCTCATCATCCCCTCCCTCCTCATCACTGGAGCCAATCTGGCAGTATGCTGCAGCTGCTGGAACATGACTGCCAGATTGGTGTCCTTCTTGAGCATCCCCTCTGTCTGCTCTCACGCTACTGCCTTCCTCTAGCTGGGTTTCATCATCAGACCCTTCGAAACGCTGGGCATCCTCCTGGAGCATGTACCCAACACTGTGCTCAAACAGTTCGGGGGACTCCTCAGGAGGAGGACATGGTGGGTCTAGGGAAGGAGTGACTGATGATGAGTCTGACATTGATACCAGGGAAGAGGACGCTTTGGCAGCTGCTTTGCCAGTACCCTGAGCCTGGGTGAGAGAGGATGAGGAGGAGGAGGAGGGCTTGGTCATCCACTCTACCAAGTCTTCGGCATGATGTGGCTCAACATGTCCAGCTGCCGAAAAGAAGGACAAGCGTGTCCCATGGCCATGTGCTGATGACAATGCACCGCGTCCACGACCAGCACTGTTGCCCCCAGACACAGAGCCTGCTTGCCCTCTTTTATTGCCTCCTGACTGTCTGCCTCTCCTTGTTTGCCTTCCAGACATTCTAATGGATGGCCTGCAGGGAGATGGGAAAAAAAGCAATAAGGGCTACCTTCAGGTGTCCTTCTCTGTCCCTTTACTTAAGGATTTCTAAATATGGTTGAGGATGATTGCTTTCGCACAGAATAGCACAATGACAATTTCCCTGACTGTCCAAAAAACAAGGATTTCAAAGATGGTTGATGAGGAATGCTTTAGCACAGTATAGCACAAGGAGAATTTCCCTCACTGTCCTTCCCTGTCCCTACAAACAAGGATTAGCACAGTAAAACACACTGACACTCTCCCTACCTATAGTTTTCTGTCCCTATAAAATTTTTTTTTTTTAAAGATGGTTGATGAGGAATGCTTTAGCACAGTATAGCACAATGAGAATTTCCCTCACTGTCCTTCCCTGTCCCTACAAACAAGGTTTAGCACAGTAAAACACACTGACACTCTCCCTACCTATATTTTTCTGTCCCTATAAAAAATTTTTTTAAAGATGGTTGATGAGGAATGCTTTAGCACAGTATAGCACAATGAGAATTTCCATCACTGTCCTTCCCTGTCCCTACAAACAAGGTTTAGCACAGTAAAACACACTGACACTCTCCCTACCTATAGTTTTCTGTCCCTATAATTTTTTTTTTTTAAAGATGGTTGATGAGGAATGCTTTAGCACAGTATAGCACAATGAGAATTTCCCTCACTGTCCTTCCCTGTCCCTACAAACAAGGTTTAGCACAGTAAAACACACTGACACTCTCCCTACCTATAGTTTTCTGTCCCTATAAAAAATTTTTTTTTTAAAGATGGTTGATGAGGAATGCTTTAGCACAGTATAGCACAATGAGAATTTCCCTCACTGTCCTTCCCTGTCCCTACAAACAAGGTTTAGCACAGTAAAGCACACTGACACTCTCCCTACCTATAGTTTTCTGTCCCTATAATTTTTTTTTTTTTTTAAAGATGGTTGATGAGGAATGCTTTAGCACAGTATAGCACAATGAGAATTTCCATCACTGTCCTTCCCTGTCCCTACAAACAAGGTTTAGCACAGTAAAACACACTGACACTCTCCCTACCTATATTTTTCTGTCCCTATAAAAATTTTTTTTAAAGATGGTTGATGAGGAATGCTTTAGCACAGTATAGCACAATGAGAATTTCCATCACTGTCCTTCCCTGTCCCTACAAACAAGGTTTAGCACAGTAAAACACACTGACACTCTCCCTACCTATAGTTTTCTGTCCCTATAATTTTTTTTTTTTAAAGATGGTTGATGAGGAATGCTTTAGCACAGTATAGCACAATGAGAATTTCCCTCACTGTCCTTCCCTGTCCCTATAAACAAGGTTTAGCACAGTAAAACACACTGACACTCTCCCTACCTATAGTTTTCTGTCCCTATAAAAAAATTTTTTTTTAAAGATGGTTGATGAGGAATGCTTTAGCACAGTATAGCACAATGAGAATTTCCCTCACTGTCCTTCCCTGTCCCTACAAACAAGGTTTAGCACAGTAAAGCACACTGACACTCTCCCTACCTATAGTTTTCTGTCCCTATAATTTTTTTTTTTTTTTAAAGATGGTTGATGAGGAATGCTTTAGCACAGTATAGCACAATGAGAATTTCCATCACTGTCCTTCCCTGTCCCTACAAATAAGGTTTAGCACAGTAAAACACACTGACACTCTCCCTACCTATAGTTTTCTGTCCCTATAATTTTTTTTTTTTTAAAGATGGTTGATGAGGAATGCTTTAGCACAGTATAGCACAATGAGAATTTCCCTCACTGTCCTTCCCTGTCCCTACAAACAAGGTTTAGCACAGTAAAACACACTGACACTCTCCCTACCTATAGTTTTCTGTCCCTATAAAAAAAATTTTTTTTAACCACTTAACAACCACCTGCCGACAAATAACGGCGGCAGGGTGGTTGCTTAACTCTGGGAGGACGTTATATAACGTCCTCCCAAAATCGCGCTCCCGCGCGCCCCCTGGAGCGCGCACACGGGAAACTCCGTGACCGCCGGGTCCAGAGGACCCGGCGGATCACGAATCGCGGTAAATCGCCGCTGATAGCGGCCGTTTACCACGTGATCGCTCCGTCAAATGACGGAGCAATCACTTGTAAACAGACCGGCGTCATTTGATGACGCCGGTTCCTCCCTCCCCTCTCTGTACCGATCGGTACAGTGTGAGAGGGGAGGGAGAGGGAGCGGATGGCAGCAGCAGCACTGTGGGCTGGATCTGTGACAATTGCAGTCACAGATCCATCCATCCATCCATCCCTGCTCAGCCATCCCTGTGCTATACCCTGCCAATACTCTGCAATACACCCTGCCAATACTCTGCAAAATACCCTGGTGCAATACTCTGCAATACCCTGGTGCAATACTCTGCAATACCCTGGTGCAATACTCTGCAATACCCTGGTGCAATACTCTGCAATACCCTGCGAAATACTCTGCAATACCCTGGTGCAATACTCTGCAATACCCTGGTGCAATACTCTGCAATACCCTGGTGCAATACTCTGCAATACCCTGCAAAATACTCTGCAATACCCTGCACAATACTCTGCAATACCCTCCACAATACTCTGCAATACCCTCCACAATACTCTGCAATACCCTGCAAAATACTCTGCAATACCCTGCGCAATACTCTGCAAAATACTCTGCAATACCCTGCACCATACTCTGCAATACCCTGCACAATACTCTGCAATACCCTGCACAATACTCTGCAATACCCTGCACAATACTCTGCAATACCCTGCACAATACTCTGCAATACCCGCCACAATACTCTGCAATACCCTCCACAATACTCTGCAATACCCTCCACAATACTCTGCAATACCCTCCACAATACCCTGTGCAATACCCTCCACAATACCCTGTGCAATACCCGTGCAATACCCTGCCATACACCGCAATACCCTGCCATACACCGCAATACCCTGCCATAGTCCGCAATGCCCTGCAATACTTCGCAATGCCCGGCAATACTCTGCAATGCCCGGCAATACTCCGCAATGCCCGGCAATACTCCGCAATGCCCGGCAATACTCTGCAATGCCCGGCAATACTCTGCAATAACCACTTCCCGCCCCCTGGCCATCATATGACGTCCTTGACTTTGTGCGGGGATATCTGAATGATGCCTGCAGCTACAGGCATCATTCAGATATCGGCTTTTTCAGCCGGCGATTCCCTACACCATAAGAACAATCATAGCGGCTGTTCCGCCGCTTGATCATTCTTACGGGAGGCAAGAGGGGATGTCCCCCCCCCCCCCCACCGCCCTCCGGTGCTTCTACCGACTCACCGCTACGATCAAAGCCAGGATTGTTGTTTTTTTTTTTTGTATTTTTTTCAGGCTTCCCAGCCTAGAGGTGAGATGTGGGGTCTTATTGACACCCCCCCCCCCCCATATCTCACTGTAAAGAGGACCTGTCATGCCATATTCCTATTACAAGGGATGTTTACGTTCCTTGTAATAGGTATAAAAGTGATCAAAAAAATGTTTAGGGCGGAAAAACATGTCAAACTAAAATAAATAAAGTAAAATGAAGAATAAAATATATATTTTTTTTTAAAGCGCCCCTGTCCCCGTGAGCTCGCATACAGAAGCGAACGCATACGTAAGTCCCGCCCACATATGAAAACGGTTTTCAAACCACACATGTGAGGTATCTCTGCGAACGTTAGAGCGAGAGCAATCATTTTGGCCCTAGACCTCCTCTGTAACTCAAAACATGTAACCAGTAAAAATATTTAAAGCGTCGCCTATGGGGATTTTTTAAGTAGCGAAGTTTGGCGCCATTCCACGAGTGTGTGCAATTTTTAAGGGCGACATGTTAGGTATCTATTTACTCGGCGTAACTTCATCTTTCACATTATGCAAAAACATTGGGCTAACTTTACTGTTTTTTTTTTTTTTTAAGCACAAAACATTTTTTTTCCGTAAAAAACGCGTTAAAAAAATTGCTGCGCAAATATCGTGCGAGATAAAAAGTTGCAACAACCACCATTATATTCTCTAAGGTCTTTGCTAAAAAAACATATATAATGTTTTGGGGTTCTATGTAATTTTCTAGCAAACAAATGATGATTTATACATGTAGGAGACAAATGTCAGAATTGGCCTGGGTGCTCCAGAACGCCTGATGGTGCTCCCTGCATGTTGGGCCTCTGTGTGTGGCCACGCTGTGTAAAAGTCTCACACATGTGGTATCGCCATACTCGGGAGTAATAGCAGAATGTGTTTTGGGGTGTAATTTGTGGAATGCATATGCTGTGTGTGAGAAATAACCTGCTAATATGACAATTTTGTGAAAAAAAAAAAAGAGAAAAAAAAAATCTTGATTTTGCAAAGAATTGTGGGAAAAAATGACAACTTCAAAAAACTCACAATGCCTCTTTCTGAATACCTTGGAATGTCTTCTTTCCAAAAAGGGGTCATTTGGGGGGTATTTGTACTTTTCTGGCATGTTAGGGTCTCAAGAATTGAGATAGGCCGTCAGTACTTCAGGTGTGATCAATTTTCAGATATTGGCACCATAGCTTGTGGACTCTATAACTTTCACAAAGACCAAATAATATCCACCAATTTGTACTTATTTTTACCAAAGATATGTAGCAGTATAAATTTTGGCCAAAATTTATGAAGAAAAAATAGTAATTTGCAAAATTTTATAACAGAAACGAAAAAAAAATCATTTTTTTACAAAATTTTCAGTCTTTTTTCTCTTATAGCGCAAAAAATAAAAAACCCAACAGTGATTAAATACCACCAAAAGAAAGCTCTATTTGTGTGAAAAAAAGGACAAAAATTTCATATGGGTACAGTGTTGTATGACTGAGTAATTGTCATTCAAAATGTGAGAGCACCGAAAGCTGAAAATTGGTCTGGTTATTAAGGGGGTTTAAGTGCCCAGTGGTCAAGTGGTTAAAGATGGTTGATGAGGAATGCTTTAGCACAGTATAGCACAATGAGAATTTCCCTCACTGTCCTTCCCTGTCCCTACAAACAAGGATTCGCACAGTAAAACACACTGACACTCTCCCTACCTATCCTTCTCTTTCCCTAAACTAAAGGAATCCAGGTTAAGCAAGAAAAAAAAAATGTCACTGTCCCTGCCTATGCTTCTCTTTCCCTGCTCCGGAACACACTACACTAGGCCGCCGTGCTGGCGGCCTTTTATAGTGTGGGGCATGTACTAAACACCCTCAGCAATAATTGGCCACAGGCATCCTGCCTGTGGCCAATCATTGCTCTCCTCGCTGCCGGCGCTGTGATTGGCCAAGCATGCGGGGTCACAGTGCATGCTTGGCCAATCACAGCGCCTGGATGACACTGCGATGGCGTAGTGCATTGTGGGCCGCGAATTAGGCGCGAACGACCCAAATCGTTCGTTGTTCGGCGAACAATCGAACAGCCGATGTTCGAGTCGAACGTATGTTCGACTCGAACACCGAGCTCATCCCTATAGGCGGGTAAAAAGCGTGTGCTCCCGGCGGCGTGCGCGCGCCTGCTGGAAGGCAAATTTAAAGGGACGTACCTGTACGCCAATGTGCCTGCCCGTGCCATTCTGCCGACGTACATCGGCGTGCGGTGGTCGGCAAGTGGTTAACATGTTAAAGCTGTAGCAGATTTTAGTGATTGGGTTTAAACTACCTAAAGCCACTTTTCAAACAAAAATTTCAGGCATCGGCATGTTATACCTAGTTACACTGGTACAGCTTGGACCATCGTAACTTTGTATATATACCATATCTGACAAGCCCATCGGGCACCTTAACCCGGCGTTTGGTTTGTCCCACAGCCACTTGAAATCCAGAACAAATTTTTATGATGAAAAAAATATTTTGTGGACTCTCAACTTCTCTTCTAAAATCTTCTTGGACTTCACCAGAGACCCCCAACATACAAAGACATTGTAGACAATTGTGCTCTTCCAACCTTGTGGTAACAGTTTGGTGAAGACCCTTCTCTCTTCCAGCATGACTGTGCCCCCCCTGTGTACAAATCCAGCTCCATAAAGACATGGTGTAACCAGTTTGGAGTGCAGGAACTTGAGTGTCCTGCACAGAGCCCTGACCTTAACCCTACTTTTGGAAGACCTTTGGTATAAGGTCTTCTCATTCAACATCAGTTCCTGCCCTTAACCCCACAGAACACTTTTGAGATCAGATCTTCTCATCCCAAAGGTGTTCAGTAGGTTGGAGGTCATGAAGGAACTCGAGTGCCCTGCACAGATCCTTGACCTCAACCCTACTGAACACCCTTGGGATGAATTGGAAAGCCTTTGGTGAGCCAGGTCTTCTCATCCAACATCAGTACCTGACCTCACCAATGGACACAAATCCCCACAAACACCCTCCAAAATCTTGTGGAAAGACTCCTCAAAGGAGTGGAGGATGTTATAGCACCAAAAGGGGGACAGCTCCATATAGGTGCGCTGGATGGAAGAATTTGAGTGTCCTGCACAAAGCCCTACTGAACACCTTTGGTCAAAATTAGAATATCAAGTGTGAGACAGGTCTTCTCATCCAACATCAGTACCTGAGGGAAGTCTACCCAGAAGAGTGGAGGATGGTATAGCCACAAAAAGCAGGAGTCAACTCCATGTTAATGGCCATGAGGGGGTTGGGGGACTCCATAATAATAGGGCCAGGGCCGGGGGGGGGGGCGGGGGGTATGGTAACTCTATATGGTCATGGTTTTGGATTGGAATGCTCAACCAGCTCATGTAGGTGTGATGTGTGGAGGAACTCAAGTGTTTTGCACAGAGCCCTGACCCCAACCCTAAAGGATACCACTGAATGGGATGAATTGGAATGGGCCAGGTCTTCTCAACCAATGTCTCCATGAAGACATGGTTTGACCAGTTTGGTGTGGAGGAACTTGAGTGTCCTGCACAGAGCCCTGACCTCAGATCTACTGAACACTTTTTGAATGAATTGGAATGCCGATGGAGAGCCGGGTCTACTCATCCAACATCAGTACCTGACCTCACAAATGGGCATAAATTCCCACAGAAACGCTCTGAAATCCTGCGGGAAGTCTACCCAGAAGAGATGGGGATGGTATAGCCACAAAACGCAGGATTCAACTCCATGTTAATGGCCATGGGGGGGGGGCTCCATAATAATGGGGCTGGGGCCGGGGGGTATGGTAACTCTAAATGGTCATGGTTTTGGATTGGGATGCCCAACAAGCTCATGTAGGTGTGATGGGTGGAGGAACTCAAGTGTCCTGCACAGAGCCCTGACCCCAACCCTAAAGGATGATTCGGAATGGGCTAGGTCTTCTCAACCAATGTCTCCATAAAGGCATGGTTTGACCAGTTTGGTGTGGAAGAATTTAAGTGTCCTGCACAGAGCCCTACTGAACACCTTTGGAAAGAATTTGAATACCAAGTGTGAGCCAGGTCTTCTCATCCAACATCAGTACCTGAGGGGGACAGTTACTATAGCATATAAAGACATTATAGACAATTGAGCTCTTCCAATGGTAACAGTTTGGGGAAGACCATTTTCTGTTCCAGCATGACTGTGCCCCCTCCCCCCCCCCGTGTACAAAGCCAGCTCCATAAAGACATGGTGTGACCAGTTTGGTGTGGAGAGGAACTCCAGTGTCCTGTACAAAGCCCTGACCTCAACCCTACCGAACACCTTTAGACCTCAACCCTACTGGTGCAGAGGAACTCAAGTGTTCTGCACAGAGCCCTGACCTCAACCCTACCGAACACCTTTGGGATAAATTAATTTGCCAATGGTGAGCCAGGTCTTTTTTCTTTTTTGATGCCCAACGTGAGGCTGAATATGCAAGGCATGTCATTCACCATCATTACCTGCCCTTTACAAATGGGTACAAATTCCAGCAGACACCCTCCAACATTTTGTGGAAACTTTTCCCAGAAGAGTGGAGGATGTTATAGTCACAAAGGGGGCAAATCTTTTAGATTGTAAGCTCTAAGGAGCAGGGCCCTCTGATTCCTCCTGTATTTAATTTGTATTGTATCAATACTGTTTGCCCTAACGTTGTAAAGCCCTGCGCAAACTGTTGGCGCTATATAAATCCTGTATAATAATAATAATAATAACTCCATATTAATGGCCATGGTTTTGAAATGGGATGTTCAACAAGCTCTTATAGGTGTGATGGGTGAAGAAACTCAAGTGTCCTGCACAGAGCCCTGACCCTAACCCTAAAGGATACCACTAAGGTGAATTGGAATGGGCCAGGTCTTCCCAACCAATGTCTCCATGAAGACATGGTTTGACCAGTTTGGTGTGGAGGAACTTGAGTGTCCGGCACAGAGCCCTGACCTCAGATCTACTGAACACCTTTTGGATGAATTGGAATGCCGATGGTGAGCCAGGTCTACTCATCCAACATCAGTACCTGACCTCACAAATGGGCACAAATTCCCACAGACACGCTCTGAAATTTCGCGGAAAGTCTACCCAGAAGAGTAGGGGATGGTATATCCACAAAAAGCAGGAGTCAACTCCATGTTAATGGCCATGGGGGGTTGGGGGACTCCATAATAATGGGGCCGGGGCCAGGGGGGTATGGTAACTCTAAATGGTCATGGTTTTGGATTGGGATGCCCAACAAGCTCATGTAGGTGTGATGGGTGGAGGAACTCAAGTGTCCTCCACAGAGCCCTGACCCCAACAATAAAGGATACCACTGGGATGAATTGGAATGGGCCAGGTCTTCTCAACCAATAACAATTGGCCATATAGTAGATGACACACACCTGCTTTTCCTCTGTAAACTAGTAATCCGTGTTGGCAATCTTCTCTATCTTAGTGGACTTCATGATCACGCTGGCTGCTCCTCTAACGGGCTAATTAAGCAGCGCACAGGAGAAAGGTCATGTAGAATGCCGCATCATTAAGGACTGCGGTTTTCTTTCCTTTATGTCTCATATCCGTGTTTTTTTTTTTGGAAGTAGCAGATGTTTATTTGTAGAAAATTAGGTGAAGATGTCTCTTACTTTGCATATTTGCTGCATCTTTATGGTGTTAATGGTGTGGTTATTATCATCTGTACCCATTTTAAGCAGAAAGAACAATGCTTATGGTCTTAATAGAATTGATCTTTTTATAGAAGGACAGTACATCCTTCAAAGAGCGCACATAACTCTTCAAATAATTTGTTGCTTGTCCTAAGAAAGGTCAGTGGAAATAGAACTGCAATTCTCAACATATTTTTTTTTGCATTCGCCTTTTTTTTTTATTATTATAACAAATAACCATCTTTTCTAAATGGAACTTTTTTTAAGGTAGTAGCATTAGATATCATTTTTTTCATGTTACGGAGATTTCGAATAAGAAATATAAGGTGTTCATTACCTCTCATGGAGGTCACAATGCACTCCTGTACTGTGCCGGGACAAGGCTATCTAGCACCCAAGTGCTAGCACCCTATGTTCCCCGGTATGCATTGTCACATAGAACAGGTTACAAGGGGGTGGTGAGGGTCGTGAGTGATGGAGGCGGCGGTGTGGTGAAAGTTGGGAAGGGACTTCATCCTTAGGTGTCCCCAAAAGACATAACTTGGTATTTCCCTGCACTAGGGTACCCACCTGTCCCGGATTGCCCGGGACTGTCCCGCAATTGACATGTGTGTCCTGGGTCCCAGGCACCTTCATTCCAGGACAATACAGCGTCCTGTAATTAAATAGAGCAGTGTTTCTCAACTCCAGTCCTCAAGGCGTCGCAACAGGTCATGTTTTCAGGATTTCCGTCAGATGAAACAGCTGTGGTAATTACTAAAGCATTGAAACTGATCAAATCCTCTGTGCAAAATAATGGAAAGCCTGAAAACATGACCTGTCGGGGCGCCTTGAGGACTGGAGTTGACAAACACTGAAATAGAGGACACAACCACTCTACTGATTGCCGGAACTGGTTGATAGGGTCGTCCAGCCTGGTGTCTAGCAACCAGTGACGCCTGTTAGAGACTCAGAGTGAGGCCACGCCTGTTAGAGACTCACCTAGTGCTGCACTGCATTGTGACTGCTGTCTGCACCCACCTCCTCCTTCTCCAGTGCCCAAAGTGACTTGCAGGCAGCAGGGACTGGTGTGATCTTCTTCACTCGGGTGTCTCCACCCACCTTCTTCTCCGGCGCCCGTGGCCCACCACCCGGCGGCATCTGCAGTGCTGACTGGCTCTGGATCAGATTCCTGGCTGCCCGACTTCTCCTCCTCCCGCCCGCGGCCCTGCTGCCCGCCCGACTGTGAGGAACCCTGGACGGACCAGTGGACCACCACTCACCACCAGAGGGGATATTAGAAGGTGAGGATTGGAAAAGAAGGTGACACAAGTGGGGGCACTGGGGGACAGTAATGAAGCTGACAAGTGGGGAAACAATGAAGATGACACAGGGGAACAATGAAGGTGACAAAATGATGGTGATACAGGGGAACAATGATGGTGACACAGGGGAACAATGATGGTGACACAGGGGAACAATGACGGTGACACAGGGGAACAATGATGGTGACACAGGGGAACAATGACGGTGACAAGGGGAACAATGACGGTGACACAGGGGAACAATAACGGTGACACAGGGGAACAATGACGGTGACACAAGGGAACAATGACGGTGACACAGGGGAACAATAACGGTGACACAGGGGAACAATGACGGTGACACAAGGGAACAATGACGGTGACACAAAGGAACAATGACGGTGACACAGGGGAACAATTAAGGTGACACAGGGGAACAATGAAGGTGACACAGGGGAACAATGACGGTGACACAGGGGAACAATGACGGTGACACAGGGGAACAATGAAGGTGACACAGGGGGAACAACTGAGGGGACAGTAATGAAGAAGAGGAGGGGTTGATGGGGGGTGTCCCTGAATGGCAGTTTAGAAATGTGGTCACCCAAGGACCACGGCTATGGAACGCTCTACCAACGAACATCCGCATGGAAGAAAACCATCGGGCCTTCAGGAAAAAACTTAAGACCCACTTCTTCTGAAGGATCAGGACGACAATGGAAACAAGCACCTTGAGGCGATTACGTTCGTATTTGTAGCGCTATACAAGTTACTCACTCACTCACTCACCCTACCCTCCACTAACCATTACAACTCCATCACCTATTAGATCCAAGAATTGGGCGACTAATCAGGAGAGAGCTCAGAGGTCACTCTGCCCTAGAGATCCAACCAGGACAGAGGAAAGGGTGTGTGTGAACTTAGGGGAGCAAATGGCAATCGGTGGAAAGGCACTGATGGAGACCCACCAGGTGAGAAACAAAGAGAGCTTGAAGAACACACACTGCAGAAACCATCAAAGGACTGGGAAAGGAAACACAAATTGAGTGTTACCAATCAAGATGTAGGGAGCTGATGGAAACCCACCAGGGAGACCAAGAAAGTTTAAGGCACACACGGACTGTGGGAGCCATCAGGGCTCAGAGGTCACTCTGCCCTAGAGATTTAACAAGGACAGAGCACAGAGTGAAGGTAAACTTTGGGAAACAAATGAAAATTAGGAGGAAGGACACTGATGGAGACCCCCCCTGGTGAGAGACCAAGAGAGCTTGAGGCACACCCAGACTGCAGGAACCATCAGAGGGCCAAAGAGGGGAAACACACCGTGAGTGGAGCCAATCAGGAGGGAGGACACTGATGGAGACCCCCCCTGGTGAGAGACCAAGAGAGCTTGAGGCACACCCAGACAGCGGGAACCATCAGAGGGCTGAAGAGGGGAAACACACCGTGAGTGGAGCCAATCAGGAGGGAGGACACTGATGGAGACCCCCCTAGTGAGAGACCAAGAGAGCTTGAGGCACACCCAGACTGTGGGAACCATCAGAGGGCCAAAGAGGGGAAACACAATGTGAGTGCAGCCAATCAGGAGGGAGGACGCTGATGAGGATCCACCAGGTGAGAAACCAAGAGAGCTTGAGGGACACACAGACTGTGGGAGCCATCAGAGGTCCAAAAAAGGAAACACAGAGTGAGCAAAACTAATCAAGAGGGAGGGCACTAATGGGGACCCATCGGGAGAGAGACCAAGAGAGCTTGAGGAACACACACTGTGGGAACCATCAGAAGTCCAAGAGAAGAAACACAAAGTGAGTGCAGCCAATCAGGAGAGAGCTCAGAGGCCACTCTGCCCTAGACATCCAACCAGAAGAGAGGACAGAGTGTAGGTAAACCTCGGGAAACTAATGGAAATTAGGAGGGAGGACACTGATGGAGACCCCCCTGGTGAGAGACCAAGAGAGCTTGAGGCACACCCAGACTTTGGGACCCATCAGAGGGCCAAAGAGAGGAAACACAAAGTGAGTGCAGCCAATCAGGAAGGAGGATGCTGATAAGGATCCACCAGGTGAGAAACCAAGAGAGCTTGAGGCACACAAAGACTGTGGGGGCCATCAGAGGTCCCGATAGAGGAAACTCAGAGTGAGCGCAACCAATCAAGAGGGAGGGCACTAACGGGGACCCATCGGGTGAGAGACTTAGAGAGCTTGAGGAATACACACTGTGGGAACACTCAGAGGTCCTAGAGAAGAAACACAAAGTGAGTGCAGCCAATCAGGAGAGAGCTCAGAGGCCAATCTGCTCTAGAGATCCAACCAGGACAGAGTGTAGGTAAACTTTGGGAAACAAGTGGAAATTAGGAGGGAGGACACTGATGGAGAGCGGAGACCCCCCTGGTGAGAGACCATAAGAGCTTGAAGCACACACAGACTGCAGAACCTATCAGAGGGCCGAAGAGAGGAAACACAAAGGAAGTGTAGCCAATCAGGAGGGAGGACACTGATGGGGCCACAATAGGTGAGAGACCAAGAGAGCTTGTAGCACACACAGACTGCAGAACCCATCAGAGAGCCGAAGAAAGGAAACACAAAGGAAGTGTAGCCAATCTGGAGGGAGGATGCTGATGGGGCCCCAACAGGTGAGAGACCAAGAGAGCTTGAAGCACACACAGACTGCAGAACCCATCAGAGAGCCGAAGAAAAAAAACACAAAGGAAGTGTAGCCAATCAGGAGGGAGGACACTGATGGGGCCACAATAGGTGAGAGACCAAGAGAGCTTGTAGCACACACAGACTGCAGAACCCATCAGAGAGCCGAAGAAAGAAAACACAAAGGAAGTGTAGCCAATCTGGAGGGAGGATGCTGATGGGGCCCCAACAGGTGAGAGACCAAGAGAGCTTGTAGCACACACAGACTGCAGAACCCATCAGAGAGCCGAAGAAAGGAAACACAAAGGAAGTGTAGCCAATCTGGAGGGAGGATGCTGATGGGGCCCCAACAGGTGAGAGACCAAGAGAGCCTGAAGCACACACAGACTGCAGAACCCATCAGAGTGCCGAAGAGGGGAAACACAAAGTGAGTGCCGCCAATCAGAAGGGAGTAGGGAGAGCAATAAAGAGGGCCAGGTGAGTGCTGCACTGCCATTTTCACCCCCCTTCTTTATCATCCTCATCCTCCTCTGTGTACTTAGCTGCCATATAGGGTTAGAACATCATAGCGAAAATTAATTTCCTCTTCCAAAACCCAAAGCCTCTCTTCATCCCCCACAAGTCACCCACCCCCCATCCCAGTAATCTCCGGTTTATCCACTTCAAAAAACTTCCAGGTATGCAGATCAGGGTTCCCTGCATAGCTACCAGAGAAAGATCTTATCCTTTCCTCATCGTGTTTTAATCCTCTTCCTCTAATGTACATTTTCTATCCAACAGAAATCCCACCGGAATACTGCATGTCCCAGAATGGTGGAGGACTTCCCGGCTGTCCTACAGTGACCTTTGGAAATTACAGTCACCACACACTGCCCATTATCCAGTCCCAGGCTACAAAATCTTCCTGCCAGGCACAGCTAGGAAACCAAGACCAAAAATATTCCCACAGACACATGCATCCCATTACCGTATGAACCAGAACCAGGCCTCGCTATCTGATTTCCCCAAAGCCACAGGCAGCTTGGGGCTGCATCGCTAAACTCCATGACTGCGGGACGACTTGGAATACGTTGTTTTGCATATTAATAGAGTAGACATATCAGGCGCATCCACGATACATAAATACCAAATGTTTACAGACGCAATCTAAATTATAGAACGTTTACTACAAACCTTTGTGACTCCACCAAAGTGTCAGAACTACACAAAACTGTCTTTAGTTTTAGGAAGAAAATGTGAATCTCTAGACCAGATGTGCCAAACACAAGGTCGATGGGCTAAATCCGGCCCTCCAGGCCATTTCATGTGGACCTTGCATGTGAATCTCTACACCAGGGGTCTCAAATGGGTGGCCCTCCAGCTGTTGAGAAACTATAAGTCCCATGAGGAATTGCAAGGCTGACAGTTGCAAGCATGACTCCCACAGGCAGAGACATGATGGGACTTGTAGTTTTGCAACAGCTGGAGGGCCGACAGTTTAAGACCCTTTCTCTAGACCATATGTGTCAAACACAAGGCTCATGGGCTAAATCCGGCCCTCCAGGCCATTTCATGTGGACCTTGCATGTGAATCTCTACACCAAGGGTCTCAAACTGGTGGCCCTCCAGCTGTTGAGAAACTACAAGTCCCATGAGGAATTGCAAGGCTGACAGTTGCAAGCATGACTCCCACAGGCAGAGACATGATGGGACTTGTAGTTTTGCAACAGCTGGAGGGCCGACAGTTTAAGACCCTTTCTCTAGACCATATGTGTCAAACACAAGGCCCATGGGCTAAATCCGGCCCTCCAGGTCATTTCATGTGGACCTTGCATGTGAATCTCTGCACCAAGGGTCTCAAATGGGTGGCCCTCCAGCTGTTGAGAAACTACAAGTCCCATGAGGAATTGCAGGGCTGACAGTTGTAAGCATGACTCCCACAGGCAGAGACATGATGGGACTTGTAGTTTTGTAACAGCTGGAAGGCCGCCAGTTTAAGACCCCTTCTCTAGACCATATGTGTCAAACACAAGGCCCATGGGCTAAATCTGGCCCTCCAGGCCATTTCATGTGGACCTTGCACCTTTCCTGCATCTGCGACCCCCACCTTGTCTCACCAGTAGAGAGGAGGACAGAACTCCTCCGCCAAATTCTGTGTTTCTCCATGCTCCATGCAGCTGCGGAGAGGCTCGTCTCTGCTGCCTTCCCCTTTCCCCCTTCTCAGCAGTCGGTGTCAGAGAGGACATAACTCCTCCTACAGATCCTGCGCCTCACTGTAAAGCCACAACACACCGTCGTCTGCACCTCCCCATGTCTCAGCATTCAGCAGACTAGTACAGCTGACCTTAGCACTCCTCTGCTCCTCCTTCAAACCACCCAACACCCCCCCCCCCCACAGGCAAAGACATGATGGGACTTGTAATTTTGCAACAGCTGGAGGGCCGCCAGTTTGAGACCCCTTCTCTAGACCATATGTGTCAAACACAAGGCTCATGGGCTAAATCCGGCCCTCCAGGCCATTTCATGTGGACCTTGCACCTTTCCTGCATCTGCGACACTCCCTTGTCTCTACCCCCACCTTGTCTCACCAGTCGGCAGCAGAGAGGAGGACAGAACTCCTCCGCCAAATACTGTGTTTCTCCATGCTCCATGCAGCTGCGGAGAGGCTCGTCTCTGCAGCCTCCCCCTTTCCCCCTTCTCAGCAGTCGGTGTCAGAGAGGACAGAACTCCTCCTACAGATCCTGCGCCTCACTGTTAAGCCACAGCACACCCTCGTCTGCACCCCCCCTGGTCTCAGCGTTCAGCAGACTTGGGCAGCTGACTCTAGCACTCCTCTGCTCCTCCTCCAAACCACCCAACACCCCCCCCCATCTCCCTTGTACATCCTCCCCACTCCCGATACCGGCCAATACAATCGCTTCTTCTCTCGGCCAATCGCGCTACTCTCGCTACCTGATTGGCCGAGAGGAGAAGCAGGAAGACAGTAGCACATGAATAGAGGCCTGAGGCTGTAATTGGCTTCAAAAAAGGGTGGGCTCGGGGCGCAGAGCACTGCTCCCCAAGCGCACCCACTTGTGTGTCAATTTGCTATTATCACACAAGTGGGTGGGCTCGGGGTGCAGTGCTCTGCGCCCCCGAGCCCACCCTTTTTTGAAGCCAATTAGAGCCTCAGGCCTCTAATCATGTGCTTAAAAACAAAACAACAAAAAAAACATTGAAATTTCTACTGTTATAACAATTTTAATATTTATATATCGTCCATTCCCATATCGAACTCACCCAGAGAGGCATGAAGAAAAGTCACCAAGCAAGTCCACAGAAATACGGAGGGGAGACGCTGTGCGGTCACAGGAGACACATGAGGACCAAGCTATAGGAATATAATAGGCAGAATGACTTCTGAACTTACACAAAATAGTGAACACAAACATCATATGTCCAATTTGTAGGCTAGCATGTCCTCCTCCATAGCCTCCATCAATTGTGTATATCAAAATTAGCTTCCAAAATATCTGCTCTTTCTTCTTCCTTCATTTTGAGAATGTGTTTTTGAGAATATTTTGGGTAGTTTATTTTATTTTTAATTTATTTATTTTTTCCGTATTTCCAAATTTCTGCCAAAATTACCCAATTTTCACCAAAATTTGGAGCAACTGAAACTAATTTTGGCTCACCTCTAGTTCCTCTTGCATGTCATGGTATCAAAGGGTCACAGAAAGACTTTTGTTTCTCCAACATATCCTAGAACAAGGGTCTCCAAACTTTTGAAACAAAGGGCTAGTTTATTGTCCTTCAGACTTGAGGAGGGCCAGATTGTGGCCAGCAGGGGCCCGGCGTGAGTGAGAATAAATATGGCTTTGAGGTTGGTGGTCAATAGGAGTAGGAGTAGTGTCCCTATTAGTAAGAGGAATAGTATCTTATCATTGGTATCGTGGAAGAAATGGTGCCCCATTGTTGGTGTCAGTGGGAGGAATAGTGCCGCAAGGGCGGGATAAAGGCTAGCAAAGGGCCACATCTGGCCCTCTGGTCGCAGTTTGGAGACTCCTGTCCTAGATGGCCCTCCAGATTGTGTCATTTCCTTTCCTAATAAACAAGCCCGTATCTGATTAGTAGGAGAAGGAAGCGATCGGTGGCTTTGGCATGCAGTGGGTTATCTTTTCATTTCCTCCTCAGCCCGGAAACTGTATTAGTTTTATTTTTTATTTGTGTATTATGGGATTTTTTCCCTTTTTCTTCATTTAGAAAATGTGTTTTGGGGAATATTTTGGGTAGTTTATTTTATTAAATTTAGTGTTCTTCCGTATTTTCCAATTTCTGCCAAAATTATCAAATTTTTACCAAAATTTTGAGCAACAGAAACAAATTTTGGCTCACCTCTAGTTCCTCTTCCTCCCATGTCATGGTATCAAAAGGTCACAGAAAGACTTAATTGTTTCTCCACCATATCCTAGATGGCCCTCCAGATTGTGTCATTTCCTTTCCTAATAAACAAGCCCGTATCTGATTAGCAGGAGAAGGAAGCGATCGGTGGCTTTGGCATGCAGTGGGTTATCTTTTAATTTCCTCCTCAGCCCGGAAACTGTATTCGTTTTTTTTTTAATTGTGTATTATGGGTTTTTTCCGTTTTTATTCATTTCAAAAATGTGTTTTTGGGAATATTTTGGGTAGTTTATTTTATTAAATTTAGTGTTTTTCGTATTTCCCAATTTCTGCCAAAATTATCAAATTTTTACCCAAATTTTGAGCAACTGAATCTCATTTTGGCTCACCTCTAGTTCCTTTTCCACCCATGTCATGGTATCAAAAGGTCACAGAAAGACTTAATTGTTTCTCCACCATATCCTAGATGGCCCTCCAGATTGTGTCATTTCCTTTCCTTAATAAACAAGCCCGTATCTGATTAGCAGGAGAAGGAAGCGATCGGTGACTTTGGCACGCAGTGGGTTATCTTTTCATTTCCTCCTCAGCCCAGAAACTGTATTAGTTTTATTTTTTGTTTGTGTATTATGGGATATTTTTTTCCTCCCCTCTCTCATTTTGCGCACTCTGCCGGCAATTAGCTAACGGGAGCACTCTAAATATTTCATAATTTATCACAGCTGCTTCTAAATGTTTCATGATCTCAAATTCAGCCATGAATGTTTTAACAAGATATTATCACCGTGGCAGGGGGGCTGAGCCTCCTCCCTATCGGCTTCCTCTGCCTGTGAGGTCCGGGGTCGCCCTTCCTTGTTTTTCTGTAGGTTACCCCAATAAGGAGCAGGAAAGTAAATAGCGTCCCGGGATTAAAGTGTTTTCCGTGTCTTCCCTTAACTCAACTGTTCCCACCAGGATCTGCAAATATTTTCGTCTCATCAGAAGAGCACTATGGACTTTATTCATTACGGAGAGAAAACCTGGATAGCACAGGAGCCACCAACGGAAATAGAGAGCGTTCACCTTCGAAGACTCGTTTCCACTCTGTCACAGATCTGTGTGATGGAGTAATTGAAGTTGACACCGAAGGGCTATAAGAATAAAGGGGGCAGGACTTCCTTCGAGGAGATGTAAACCAAAGCTGAATAACATTTTCTCTGTGCACCGTGTATCATATTTAATTGCCATTTTGTTTTCTGTGCTGCTGGTCTCCTGAGTCCTCTTTGCAGCCACTTCTGGTCTCAGGGCGGGTTTCCTGGATGGTGACACCAGTGGACCATGTCTGTGTAATGTGTGCTGAAATGGCCATTTGTGGTCTCCATCTACAGTGAGGGGGAAAAAAAGGATCTGATCGGCTGCTGATTTTGTACGTTTGCCCCACTGACAAAGAAACGATCAGTCTATCATTTTTTTGGTCGGTTTATTATAACAGTGAGAGACGGAATAACAACAAAAATATCCAGAAAAACGCAATTCAAAAAAGTTATAAATTGATTTGCATTTTAATGAGTGAAATAAGTATTTGATCCCTTATCAATCAGCAAGATTTCTGGCTCCCAGGGGTCTTCTATACAGGTAATGAGCTGAGATTGACAGGCGCGTGCCAGCGCGCGCCCCTGTGCACGTTATTGCGGTGCGTGCGCGCGCGGCGCTTCGCGCCAATCGGTCCTTTTAAATGGCTGGAACACTCCTGTCCGGTGCTGTCTGATCTGCAGCTCCCTGGTACCCTTGCTCCCGTTATCTGCTTGAACTATGACCTCCTGACTATCCGGCTTGTTACTTGGATTCCCCCAGTCTTCCCCCAGTCTTCCGCCTGCATCTGACTTTGGCTTGCCTTAAAGGGAGTGCTCCTGATCTCAGCTTGCTAGCTGTATAAAAGACACCTGTCCACAGAAGCAATCAATCAATCAGATTCCAATCTCTCCACCATGGCCAAGACCAAAAAGCTGTCCAAGGATGTCGGGGACAAGATTGTAGACCTACACAAGGCTGGAATGGGCTACAAGATCATTGCCAAGCAGCTTGGTGAGAGGGTGACAACAGTTGGTGTGTGTCAGAGAAATCCCCATGCTGGACGTGGTGTTGGCCGCCATGGTGCGCGCCCGTGCGTGCCAGCGCACGCCCCTGTGCACGTTATTGTGCGCGCTCCTGTGCGTGCCGGTGCATGCACGCGCGCGATGCGTGCGCGTGAGGCGCTTTGCGTCAATCGGTCCTTTTAAACGGCTGGAACGCTCCTGTCCGGTGCTGTCTGATCTGCAGCTCCCTGGTATCCTTGCTCCCGTTATCTGCTTGAACTCTGACCTCCTGACTACCCGGCTTGTTACTTGGATTCCCCCAGTCTTCCGCCTGCATCTGACCTCGGCTTGCCTTGAACTTGAACTTGCCTGCTCCTCTGAACTTCGTTGCCTGACCCTTGCCTGTGACCTGATCAATCTGCTCTGCTTCGGCTTAGCTCCACCCTCCAGCAGTCCTACCTGCCTGCCTGCAGTCCGAGCGGATCTTCATCACCACTGCATCCGGATTCTGAGCCACATCTCTGCAACCATCCACCAGGCTCTCATACCCCTCCACACTCCCGCGCCTCCTGTCTACACTAACAGGGGCCGTGAGTCGGATCCGTAAGGGAGAACTTCCTCTGCTCCATTGGGCTCCTCGATCAGGTACGTGCAAGTCTGACAGTGTAATTATCCACAAATGGAAGAAACATAAAATAACAGTGAGGCCTCGTACACACGGCCGATTTTCTCGGCAAGAACCAGCAAGAAACTTGCTGGCAGAGAGGTCTTGCCGAGTAAATCGGTCGTGTGTACGCGGCTATCGAGTTTCTCGTCGAGAAAACCGACAAGAAACCTCGACGAGAAAATAGAGAACCTGCTCTCTATTTTCTCTTCGAGATTCTCCTCGGCATGTTTCTCGACGAGAAAAGTTAGTGTGTGTACACTTACCTGTCCTCCCGGAAGCCCGCGCATGTTCGAAATGAATTTGACGCATGCGCGGTAGCTTCATAGGCATACGTAGGGTATACCAAGATGGCGGCGACGGCATCGAATGTGACGAGCGCATGCTCGTCGTAGTCGATGACGTCACCGCGTACACTCCTTTCAAAGAACCGCGGGTTCTTTGAAACGAGCGTGTGTACACTCGGCCGGGACAAGTTTCTTGTCCAAGAATCTCGTCGAAAAAAACGACATGTTTTTTTCAACGAGAATCTCGGCCGTGTGTACGAGGGCTCACTCTCCTCGGTCTGGGGCCCCATACAAGATCTCCCCTCGTGGAGGTTCAATAATCAGGAGAACGGTGAGGAATCCGCCCATAACTACACGGGAGAATCTTGTCAATGATCTCAGCTGGGACCATCGTCACCAAGAAAACAATCGGTAACACACTACACCGTGAAGGACTGAAATCCTGCAGCCCCCGCAAGGTCCCCCTACTCAGGAAATCACATGTACAGCCCATCTGAAGTCTGATAATGAACATCTGAATGATTCAGAGGAGAACTGGGGGAGAGTGTTGTGGTCAGATGAGACCAAATTCGAGCTCTTTGGCATCAACTCAACTCGCCGTGTTTGGAGGAGAAGGAATGTTGCCTATGACCCCAAGAACACCATCCCCCACTGTCATACATGGAGAACACCATCCCCCACCGTCATACATGGAGAACACCATCCCCCACCGTCATCCATGGAGAACACCATCCCCCACCGTCATCCATGGAGAACACCATCCCCCACCGTCATCCATGGAGAACACCATCCCCCACCGTCATACATGGAGAACACCATCTCCCACCCTCATACATGGAGAACACCATCCCCACCGTCATACATGGAGAACACCATCCCCCACCGTCATACATGGAGAACACCATCCCCCACCCTCATACATGGAGAACACCATCCCCCACCGTCATACATGGAGGGGGAAACATTATGCTTTGGGGTGTTTTTCTTTGGGGTGACAACTTCACCGCATCAAAGCGACGATGGACGGGCCAAATCAAATCTTGGGTGAGAACCTCCTTCCCTCAGTCGGGGCATTGACAATGGGTCATGGATGGGTCTCCCAGCATGACAATGACCCAAAACACACGGCAACAAAAAGGCGCTCAAGAAGAAGCACATTAAAGGTCTTGGAGTGGCCTAGCCAGACTCCAGACCTTAATCCCATAGAAAATATGTGGAGGGAGCTGAAGGTTCGAGTTACCAAACGTCAGCCTGGAAACCCTAATGACTTGGAGAGGATCTGCAAAGAGGTCAAAATCCCTCCTGAGATGTGTGCGAACCTGGAGGCCAACACCAAGAAACGTCTGATCTCTGTGATCGCCAACAAGGGTTTCTCCACCAACTACTAAGTCATGTTTTGTGAAGGGTTCAAATACTTATTTCACGCGTTAAAATTCAAATCAATTTATTCTGTCTTTTACTGTTATAATAAACCAACCATTAAAATTATGAGTGAGTGAGTAACTTCTATAGCGCTACAAATGCAAACTAAATCGCCTCAAGGCGCTTATTTCCATCCGGTGTCGTCCTGATCGTTCAGAAGAGGTGGGTCTTACGTTTTTTTCTGAAGGCCTGATGGTTTTCTTCCATG
This sequence comes from Rana muscosa, assembly GCA_029206835.1. Taxonomy (NCBI): domain Eukaryota; kingdom Metazoa; phylum Chordata; class Amphibia; order Anura; family Ranidae; genus Rana; species Rana muscosa. The sequence continues at coordinate 309,105,215 of CM055125.1, read as the reverse complement.
TTCGTTGGTAGAGCGTTCCATACCTGTGGTCCTTGGACTGCAAATCTTCGTTCTCCCTTGGATTTGTAATGGAACTTGGGGATGTGGAGGAGGTTTTGGTCAGTTGATCGTAGAATGCGATTGGGTGAGTAGTGTTTTATTTTCTCGCATAAGTATTGAGGAGCGTTTCCTTGTGTGCATTTGTGGGTGAGGCAGAGGGTCTTGAATGTGACCCAATCCTTTACGGTTAGCCAATGAAGGGTCCTCAGGGACGGGGTGATGGATTCCCAGGGTTTTTTCCCTGTTACCAGTCTGGCTGCCGTGTTCTGGGTGACTTGTAGGCACAAAATCTGGTATTTAGGTAGTCCTATGTAGAGGGAGTTTGCGTAGTCGAATCGGGAGTTGATGATTGTTCCGACTACTACCGCTGTATCCCCTTCCGGGATGAAGGGGATGAGTCTACGCAGCAGGCAGAGGAGATAATGGGATCCGCTGACTACTGATCCTATTTGTGCGTCCATCAACATCTCTGGGTCAAAGGTGACCCTGAGACTTTTGACTTTGGTACTTGGGGTGATTATCTGTCCAGGGATGGTGGGTGGTGTCCATGAGGTCCTAGCTTTAGTCTTTCGGTTTGCGTGGAGAAGAAGAAGAACTATAGACTGATCGTTTCTTTGTCAGTGGGGCAAACGTACAAAATCAGCAGGGGACCAAATACTTTTTCCCATTACTGTACTACGTTGGCTAGACCAGCTACCCGATAGGGACAATCGGACCATGTCTGTTCAATGTGTGTTGTACAGCTACTGTGCTAACTGCATTGGCACAGCGGTGTTCTCTGGAGGATGCTGTGACAGGGTGACAACTCAGCAGCACAAATGGAAGAAAGCGACAGAGCGCTGTCACCTTACACAGGAAATGGTTGAGCATTATTATAACTGCTTCCTGCCCGGGCTACAGCAGAATGACAGCCGAGTGGGAGATCTCTTCCATCTTCCCAGTTATGCACCTCATGCATGCTCGCTACTGCTCGATCTGTCACTAGCCGCCCCCGCCCCCCCTGGTACCATGTGATCGCTATAACCAATCACAGCAGATCACATGGCAGTTGTACAAAATGAATGGCTTTCATTCATAGGCATTCATTGTGCACTATTGTGATGATCTCTGCGAACGGTCACAATGATCACATGGTACAGACAGGGCCAATCAAAGTGCATCTGTACCATGTGATAGCTGTGACCAATGGCTATAGTACATCCTGTGAATGATTGGATGTCATTCAAAAAAACTGTGATCATCACAGTTATAAGCAATCATAGTGTAAAAAAAAAGAAAAAATCCTGATCACCTCTTCAGAGTAGTAGTGTCACCGGTCACAGTATGTAAAAAATGAAAATACAAAATAAAATAAAAAAAATGTAGACAAAAAAGAAAAAATGGTAAAAAAAAAAGGGCATGTTAAAAAAAAAATATATATATATATATATATATATATATATATATATATATATAAAACAGAATATAGATATTTATATCTATATATATAGATAATATATATATATATATGTAGCGGGTATTTGAAATTATAAGGACTCTGGTGGTGTGAAGTTCTGTGGGGTCTCTGGGTGGTGCTGTTGCCTTGGGCCCGAGCTGAACATACACCACGAACCATGCCTTTTTGTCCTCCCCTGGAGCTGGTACAGCAGGGCGGGGAACCCGCTGTGATGCAAAGGGAGAGGTCATAAAACGGGCGGAGGCCCTGATTTTAGGGAGAGAGTCGGAGGACGTGGCCGCACCCGGGCACCTTCAGCTTGGGTGCTGGCGTTCCGGTGTTCCAGGCCTAGGCGCCCTTGGCCTAGCTGGAACAGAGATGGAGTCCATTCCAGGCACCTTTAGCCTGGGGTGAGGTACTATGGCTGATGCCTGGGGCTCAGTACCTTCGACTGAGTTCCGCGAGGGTGGAGGAATCCGAGGGGGCCCTAACGCCTTGGGTGCCCGTGTCTGAGTTCGTGAGGACTGGTGCGCAGTAACTTCTCTGAAGAGTCCGGCGCAGCATCGCTGGTGACGGAGAGGCCTCCATTTCTCCCTTGGACGAATTTCTTCCCCTGACAGGGGCAAAGTGAGCGAAGGTAAATTCACGTTCTAAATTACCTAGTCAGTGGCAGTGACTATTCACCACTGCTGACAGCACAGTGGGCAGCAGCAAGAAGGGAAAGGATTGTGCCTCGATCTGTTTCCCCATTATTCAAAAGGAGAAAGACTGTTTTATTGCTTGGCAAGAAGAATAAAACTGAGTTGTACCTATTCACTGTGTGGAACTTGGGTTACTAAGCAAAGGAGTCAGGGACGAGGGACTGGACTTGACTCTAGGACACCTACACAAAAGCCCAATCCTTGGCCTTCACCTCCTGGTTACGGGAGGACATGGGCCGTGGTGTATCTCATCTCTCTCTCCCAGGTACCCCTAGACAACAGCCATATAACCGATGAAGCAAGGGAGAGAGGTGAGGCCGCTACATATATATAGATATATATAGATATATATATATATCTATATATATATCTATATATATATATATATAGATATATAGATATATCTATAGATATATAGATATATATATATGTGTATATATACAGTATATATAATAGAAAGTCTTTATTATTTAAGATAGATAGATATGAAAAAAATAAGAGCAAACAATCAATTAAAAGATCAGTGAACAGGAATGACAAGCGGTGTAGGTCTATGGCACTTGGTCTTGCGGTGATACATTGAAGTGTCACAGACAGCAGTCACTTTTTTCTCACTATAGACACTACAGACGATCTCCACCATGATGGCAGAGGGAGTTTTTTTCAATATTTAGGTGTCCTTTTAATGACAGCGCTCAGCCCACACACCTCCGAGCGCCGCCAGTTCCTCGCTATCACTGGAAGACGTATTTAGACAAGTACGGTATAGATAAAAAGTTGCTAAGCAACAAATACTTCAAGTTGGTCTATTGTCCTTTTTTTTTTTCTTTTCATAGCGGTGTGACAAATTGATGTATCTATCAGAAAGTAGATTACATTTATGGTATGTATAAAAAGCATTTTCCATTATACTGAATATGTCTTCACTGGTGGACAACTTCTATTATACTGTATATGTCTTCACTGGTGGACATCTTCTATTATACTGTATATGTCTTCATCGTTTAACATTTTCTACTATATTGTATATGTTTTCATTGATGGACATCTTCCATTATACTGTATATGTATTCAACATTGGAAATAATTTACTATACTGTATATGTCTTACTTGTTGGACATCTTCCATTATACTGTATACTGTATGTCTTGAGCAATGGACATCTTATACTATACTGTATAGGTCTTCCTTGATGGACATCTTCTATTATACTGTATATGTCTTCATCATAGGACATATTTTACTATACTGTATCCAGCATTGGACATCTTCTACAAAATTGTATATGTAGTTATCACTGTATAATTTCTATTATACTGTATATGTCTTCATTTTGGAACATCTTCCGTTTTACTATATGTCTTCATTTTTGGACATCTTTCACTATGCCTGATGTCTTTATCGTTGGACATCTTCTATTAAAAATGTCCTTATCATTCGACATTTTCTATCACACTGAGTCTGTATGCCTTCACCATTGAGCATCTTCCATTATACTGTATATCTCTTCATCATTGAACATCTTTATGTATATTGCATGTCTTTAGCGTTGGATATTTTTCATTATACTGTATGTCTTCATTGACGTCTTCTATCTTACTGTATGCTTTCAGTGTTGGCCATGTTCCATTATACGGTATATGTCTTTATCATTGGACATTTTATATTATACTGGATGTGTCTTTATCATTTGGACATCTTGTTTTATACTTTGTATCTTCATCATTGGACATCTCCTATTATACTGTATATCTCTTCGGTAGGGTTGAGCCAAACACCCCCCGGTTTGCACCAGAACCTGCGAACGGACTGAAAGTTTGCGCAAACTTTAGAACCCTATTAAATACAATGGGACTTGAACGTTCTAAATCAAAAGTGCTAATTATAAAGGCTAATATGCAAGTCATTGTCCTAAAAAGGGTTTGGGGACCCGGGTCCTGCCCCAGGGGACATGTATCAATGCAAAAAAAAAGTTTTAAAAACGGCAGTTTTTTCGGGAGCAGTGATTTTAATGATGTTTAAAGTGAAAAAAAATTGAAATATTCCTTTAAATATCGTACCTGGGGGGTGTCTATAGTATGCCTGTGAAGTAGCGCGTGCTTCCCATGTTTAGAACTGTCCCTGCACAAAATGACATTTGTAAAGGAAAAAAAGTCATTTAAAACTGCTTGCGGCTTTAATGTCATGTCTGGTCCCGGCAATACGGATGAAAATCATTGAGAAAAATGGCATGGGTACCCCCCCCCAGCCCACTACCAGCCCCTTTGGGTCTTGTATGGATTTAGGTGCACACTGTGCAAAGGACACTAAAGCAAAATACTGCAGCTCCCTGCCTGTATTTGTATCAGAACACCAGCAATTGTATTCAGGTAAGCTTTTGGTGCACACTGTGCAAAGCACACAGTACACTAAGTGAAACACTGACTGCAACTAGCACAATCACCGCCCTGCCTGTCATAGTATAGAGAAAACCAGGAATGGATCTAGCTAAACTGAATACAGTGTATAAATATATATACAACACCTAGGATGCATATATATCCTCTACACACTGTAACTGCAGCTAACTGACTCGTCTGCCTGCTCTATCTAACTCAAATCAAAATACACTGTCTCTCTCTCTCTGTCTCTTTCCTTTAACCACCGCCAACACACTACACAAGGCCGCCAAGCCTTATATAGTGTGGGGCATGTACCTACTCCTCTGAGCCATGATTGGCCAAAGCCACCCTGGCTTTGGCCAATTATGGCTCTCCGTTTTTTGCGCGCTGTGATTGGCCAAAGCATACGGGTCATAGTGCATGCTTGGCCAATCAGCCAGCAATGCACTGCGATGCCGCAGTGAATTATGGGCCGTGACGCGCCACTCGAATTTGGCGCGAACGGCCCATAATGTTCGAAATTCGGCGAACGATCGAACAGCCGATGTTCAAGTCGAACTCGAAGCTCATCCCTACTCTTCGGCCTTGGATATTTTACATTATACTGTATGTCTTCATCATTTGATGTCTTCTGTCTTACTGTATGCTTTCAGTGTTGGCCATCTTGCAATTATACAATATTCGTTTTCATCTTCTACCATACTGTATGTCTTCAGCGTTGGATGCCTTCTACTATACGATATACTGTATGTATTCATCATTGGGCAGCTTCTATTACACTGTTTACAGTATGTCTTCAGAGTTGGACATTTTCCATTATACCAGAAATGTGACCACATAATGCAGTCTGTGAGGGCTCTCTAGTTTGGCCACGTGCTTGCAGACATACTGAGGGCTCTAAGGTCTTCACCAGGGGATAGCAGCATCCTTAAAGGGTAATTGTATATATGACCGTCTGGCTCTTTAACCATAAGAACTTTGTAGAGTAAAAGAGAAATGATATGTAACCCTACGTAACTATGTATGCAGCATGAACGTCAGTTAGGAACGAGCAAGCTACCACATCTTCAGCATTAAAAACCAGGGAGAAGCTCCTTTCTACTCAGTCCCAACATCATCTAGAGCAGCCATCCTCAATCAGAGAGTCAAGAGAGGTTTATAGGGTTTTCTGGAGCACTGATCGGGAATGAATAAATCTTCCACCTAATAGGACTGCCTACTAACCACCAATGTAAGTTGGCGCTTTACTGAACATCAATGTAAGAGGGCATCATATTGACCACCATGTGAGATTACCCTTCTCCACTGCCCATTAATATAGGTGGGACCTTCTCCCACTGACCACCAACGTAAGGGGCTCTTCTCCACTCACTACCAAGGTAAAGGGTCCCTTCCCCAACTGACCACATTAGGAGGGCCCTCCTTCACTAACACAAATGTAAAGGGCTACTTTCTCCACTGACTAACAATGTGAGAAGGAAATCCTCCTCTAACCTCTAAGGAGGCCCTTCTCCCTCTGACCTACAATGTAAGATGGGGGTCCTTCTCCACTGACCACCAGTGTAAGGGGACCCTTCTCCACTGACCACCAGTGTAGGGGGGCCCTTCTTCACTGACCACCAATGTAAGGGGGCCCTTCTTCATTAACCCCCAATGTAAGGGGGCCCTTCTTCACTGACCACCAGTGTAAGGGGGCCCTTCTTCACTGATCACCAGTGTAAGGGGGCCCTTCTTCACTAACCACCAGTGTAAGGGGGCCCTTCTTCATTAACCACCAATTCAAGGAGGCCCTTCTCCCTCTGATCACTAAACTAGCACCTCCCTTCTTCATTAACCCCCATTGTAAGGGGGCCCTTCTTCACTGACCACCAATGTAAGGGGACCCTTCTTCATTAACCTCAATGTAAGGGGGCCCTTCTTCATTAACCCCCAATGTAAGGGGGTCCTTCTTCACTGACCACCAGTGTAAGGGGGCCCTTCTTCACTGATCACCAGTGTAAGGGGGCCCTTCTTCATTAACCCTCATTGTAAGGGGGCCCTTCTTCACTGACCACCAGTGTAAGAGGGCCCTTATTCACTGACCACCAGTGTAAGGGGGCCCTTCTTCATTAACCCCCAATGTAAGGGGGCCCTTCTTCATTAACCCCCAATGTAAGGGGGCCCTTCTTCATTAACCCCCAATGTAATTGGGCCCTTCTTCACTGACCACCAGTGTGATGCCTCGTACACGACCGGTTTTCCCGGCAGGAAAAAAAAGATGCTTTTCCCGACGGGATTCCTCTCAAGCCTGCCTTGCATACACACTGTCACACAAAAGACCGCTGAACTTCTGAATGCCAAGAACGTGGTGACGTCAAAGACTACGACGAGCGGAAAAAAATAATGACGTTCTATGCTTCCGCGCATGCGTCAAATTGTTTACGAGCATGCGCAGGTTTTTTTCCCCTCGGAAAAGCATACACACCAGCGGTTTTCGCGACGGGAAAAAGACCGCCGGGAATCACAACGGGAAAAAAGAGAGCTGGTTCTAATTTTTTTTTGCGGGCAGTTTTCTCGTCGGGAAAACTGCTATGGAGCCTACACACGGCCGGTTTTCCTGACAAAAATCAAACATGGCAGTTTTCCCATCTGAAAAACCGGTCGTGTGTACGAGGCATAAGGGGGCCCTTCTTCATTATCTACCAATTCAAGGGGGCCCTTCTTCACTGGCCACCAGTGTAAGGGTGCCCTTCTTCATTAACCACCAATTCAAGGGGGCCCTTCTTCATTAACCACCAGTTCAAGGGGCCCTTCTTCACTGGCCACCAATGTAAGGGTGCCCTTCTTCATTAATCACCAATTGAAGGGGGCCCTTCTTCATTAACCACCAATTCAAGGGGACCCTTCTTCACTGGCCACCAATGTAAGGGGGCCCTTCTTCACTAGCCACCAATGTAAGGGGGCCCTTCTTCACTGACCACCAGTGTTAGGGGGCCCTTCTTCATTAACCACCAATTCAAGGGGGCCCTTCTTCACTGGCCACCAATGTAAGGGGGGTTTTTCCACTGACCACCAATGTAAAAAGGTCCTTATCTACTTTATACTGATGTAAGAGGGCCCTTCTTATCTGACCACCAATGTGGGAGGGTCCTTAAAGCACATAATATCAATTTAAGGAGGTCCTTCTTCACTGACCACCAGTGTAAGGGGGCCCTTCTTCACTGACCACCAGTGTAAGGGGCCCTTCTTCATTAACCACCAATTCAAGGGGGCCCTTCTTCACTGGCCACCAATGTAAGAGGGCCCTTCTTCACTGGCCACCAATGTAAGCGGGATTTTTCCACTGACGGCCAATGTAAAAAGGTCCTTATCTACTTTATACTGATGTAAGAAGGCCCTTCTTAACTGACCACCAATGTAGGGAGGGTCCTTAAAGCACATAGTATCAATTTAAGGAGGTCCTTCATCACTGAATGCCAATGTAAGGGGTTCTTCCCTACTGACTTCTAATCTAATGATCAACTTTCCACCAAATGCCAATGTGAAGGCAACATTTTCCATTGACCCCTAATGTAAAGGTACACAACAATTTTCACGGTCCGCATTTTGTTTCTGGTCATTATTTTTATTTATTACTGACATACATCCCTACAGTGTAGATGGGATAAAAGTAGGTTCTGTGACATGTTGGCACATAGTGAGGAATACATTGCAGGTTATTAATGCCCCCGACTATTGGTGCCCACCAGTTCTCAACCAGCATGCAAGCTGCATAAAGTATGTACTTCTGTATAAGTTTCCATATCCAGACGTTGTTCATGATGACAATTTTCCTTTTATTTTTCTTGTATCTGTTTTGACATTACAGAAATGTTGATGGAAAAGAAAAAAAAAAAGAAATGATTAACAGATAGCAGAAACTGGATCCAGAAATATAGGGACACAAACATCTCCATTATAATTAGTGTTCTGCTAGGCCTGACATCTGTGAATGGTTCAGATTTAATTTTAAACTGAAAAAAAAAAAAACATAATTAAACAGTACTGATAATTTCGGTTTTCCAACCTCTAACCAACAAAATACACAGATAATAAACACATTGAGGAGCATTGAACCAAGAGGAATGCGAAGAGTACTATATTTTATTACGTGGCCTGAATATTTCTGTGGATACCTGACCATCACACCTAATATATCATCAAAATGGTTGGACATCTCATTCCAAAACCATGGCGCCAATATGGAGTTGCCTCCCCCCCCTATGGCCATTAATATGGAGTTGCCCTCCTTTGTGGCTATAACATCCTCCACTCTTCCGGGAAGGCTTTCCAAAAGATGTAGGAGGGTGTCTGCGGACATCTGTGCCCATTTGGATTTTGGTCAGGTACTGATGTTGGATGAGAAGATCTAGGTTGCCATCAGCATTCCAATTCATTCCAAGGGTGTTCAGTAGGGTTGAGGTTGGGGCTCTGTGCCGGACACTTGAGTTCCTCCACCCATCACACCTAGGATAAGAAGACCTGGTTCATTGGTCATCCAATTAATCCCAAAGGTGATGCGTGAAGCCTCGTACACACGGGGCGGGAATCTCGGCGGGAAAAAAAAACGTCGGTTTTCCCGATGAGATTCCCGGCAAGCTTGCCTTCCTCGCCGAGTGTACCGCCGTTCTTTTGAATGGCAAGAACACGATGACATCATCGACTAAGATGAGCATGCGCTCATCACATTTGATGCCGTCGCCACTATCTTGCTACACCCTACACTACCCTTGTAAGCTACCGCTCATGCGTCAAAGTCTTTTCGAGCATGCGCGGGTTTACCTGGAGACAGGTAAGCATACAGCCTCGTACACACGCACGGTTTTTTCATGGGGAAACAGGCCGACGAGAATCCCGACGAGAAAATAGAGAGCAGGTTCTCTATTTTTCTCTTCGAGATTCCCGGCAGTTTTCCCCACGAGAAACCATACACACCACCGGTTTTCTCGGCAAAAAGCTCTCCCAGCAGTTTTCTTGCCGAGAAAACCGGCCGTGTGTACGAGGCTTAAGAGTGTGTGGGCACCTGACTATTATATCTACGTGAGCTTGTACCCAAAACCATGGGCATTAATATGGAGTGGTCCATTCCTCCAATGGCCATTTATATGGAGCTGACCCTTTGTGGCTATAGCAAATTTATGTGGACCCACCTCCATATGATGGAGTTCAGGTATCTCCATTGAAGGGTACTGTCATACAAAACATTGTAGACAATTGTGCTCTACAACCTTGTGGTAACAGTTTGTTGAAGACCCTTTTCTGTTCTAGCTTGACTGTGCCGCCCCCCCCCGCGTACAAAGCCAGCTCCAAAAAGACATGGTTTGACCAGTTTGGTGTGGAGGAACCCAAGTGTCCGGCACAGATCCCTGACCTCAACCCTACTGAACAACTATCACGTACCTGGTACTAGAGGCCAATGGAGAGAGAGGGCTTCCCTTGCGGCTAAGTTCCAGACCCCCCTGAGGGTGAAAACAGGAAAGGTCAGGCCCAAAGCAGCACGGGTTGCCTGCTGGACTGTATGCAGGAGGTTCTGGAGTACAGCTGGTGTTCTGGGGTAGAATCAGCAGACAGGTGACAACCGTGAGGTGTTGCAGGATTCAGATAATGCTGCGACTGGAGCGTGGTCACAAGGAAGCCAAGGTCGTGAGCCGGGTTGGGATCAGAGCAGACGTGGTCAGGTGGATAGCTGGAGTCGAACACAGGAAGCAAACAGGAGACAGGTCAAGGACAAGCCGGATCGGTAACAGGAGACACAGGAACAGGAATATCACGAAGATAACACACTGGAGGAGCCGAAGATCAACCAGCAAATGCAGACACTTTCAGACTTCCTTATATAGGCCCATGTGACCTGCTGGTAGAGATTCTGGGTCCTAAAGTCCTTCTGCCAGAGATTCTGGGTCCTAAAGCCCTTCTCCTGCTGTTGGTTCCCTGACAGTGCCCCCCCTGACGGGCAGCCTCCGGATGCCCATCTGGACAATTTTCTCCGGGTATTTGGCCCGAAACTCTCAGAGGAGTCTAGGAGCATGTACATTGGCTTCAGGTTCCCAGGAGCTCTTTTCGGGTGGATACCCTTTCCATTTAATTAGGAATTGGGTTTGTCGCCCTCGCTTCCTGCAGTCAAGGATTGATTCTACTTCAAATTCTGTGTCCTCTCCAATAGTTACTGGTGGTGGCGGTGGCTCCGCTCTCCCGGGAAATGGATCTGGAACAGTTGGTTTAAGCAAGGAGGTGTGAAAGACCGGATGGATCCTATATGATTCAGGCAGAGACAGTTCGTACGCCACTGGGTTTATTTCCCGTTTGATCTGAAAGGGGCCAATATACCTTGGTCCTAGCTTCCGTGAAGGGCAGGCCAATTTCAGGTTGGCAGTAGACAGCCACACTTTGTCCCCTACCTTGAAGGCAGGATTCCCCCTCCGTTTCCGATCAAAGTGTTTCTTGTAATCTACTTGGGCTTTCTGTATGGACTCCCAGAGGACCTGATAATTGTTTTGTATGAAAACCAGTCTGTCCTGCAAGGCAGGTACAGTAGTTTCAGGCATAGTTTCAGGCAGGGCAGCAGGGTGGAATCCATAATTGGCCCAGAATGGGGACTGATTTGTAGCTGAGTGGACAGAGTTATTATAGGCAAATTCTGCCAGTGGGAGCAGGGATGCCCAGTCATCTTGGGAAAAAGCTGAAAAGCAGCGGAGGTATTGCTCCAGGGTTTGATTTGTGCGTTCTGTTTGCCCATTACTTTGGGGATGATAGGCGGATGATAGGCAGAGTTCCACTTCCAAGGCTTTACAAAGGGCTCTCCAAAACCTGGAGGTGAATTGCACCCCCCGATCTGAAACAATGTTCTTTGGGAGTCCGTGAAGTCTGATGACCTCCTTGATAAAAGTATGAGCCGTTTCGGCTGCAGAGGGAGTACCAATCATTGGTATGAAGTGGGCCATCTTGGATAGTCGGTCAACCACAACCAGGATGGTCGTGAAGTTTTCAGAGGGAGGAAGGTCAACATAAAAATCCATAGAGATCATCTCCCAGGGGCGATTAGGGATAGGCAAGGGTCTCAATAACCCCCAGGCTTTGGCTTTGTCGCCTTTGCTACATAGACATGTTGTGCATGACTTGACGTAGGATCTGCAGTCCCGACTGAGGTTAGGCCACCAAAAGGACCGCTGAATGAGCTCATTAGTCTTACGGGCCCCAAAGTGCCCTGCAAGTTGGTGGTCGTGGAATGTCCTGAGAACCTGGAGCCTTGCTTCCTGAGGTACGAAGATTTTGTCCTGGTGCCAAAGTAATCCATCCAGCCTCCTTAATGAGTCCTGTTCAGATTCGGGGCAAGATGCAGAAGCTTGTTCAATGGATGCCTTTAGGCTGGGTTGAATTAGCAAAAAATTTTGCGTAGATAAGATGGTGCTTGGAGGAGCACATTCAGTAGATTCAGGGAACATCCTGAAGAGGGCATCGGCTTTCCCGTTTTTGGAACCCGGGCGGTATGTCAGGTGGAAGTTAAATCTAGAAAAGAATAAGGCCCATCTGGCTTGTCGAGGTCTTAGGCGTTTTGCAGATCTTAGATATTCCAGATTTTTGTGATCTGTGAAAATCATAATTGGGTGGTTAGCACCCTCCAGCAGGTACCTCCATTCTTCGAGGGCGACTTTAATTGCCAGGAGTTCTCTGTCACCCACATCATAGTTTCTCTCGGCCTGATTCAGCTTCCTGGAGCAATAGGCTACTGGATGAAGCAGGGACTTTGGTCCCTGACGCTGAGAGAGAACGGCTCCCGTAGCTACTTCGGATGCGTCCACCTCGAGGACAAAGGGAAGAGCTGGGTCTGGGTGTTGCAACATGGGAGCAGAGGTGAAGAGGGCCTTCAGCTGTTTAAAGGCCATTTGAGAATCCTGGTTCCAGGAGAAGCGTGAGTGTAGGCGAGTGAACTGGGTGATCGGGGCAATGATAGTCGAGAAATTTCAAATGAATTTCCTATAAAAGTTAGCAAAGCCCACGAACCTCTGGACCCCTTTCTTGTCAGAGGGTGCAGGCCATTCCAAGATTGCAGAGACCTTCTGAGGATCCATGGAGATCCCCTCTGTGGAGATTATGAGTCCCAAGAACTGGATAGATTGTTTCTCGAACTCACACTTCTCTGCTTTGGCATATAAGCCATGAGTTCTTAAGGTCTTTAACACTTTTCTGACGTGCTCTCGATGGAGTTCAAGTGAAGCTGAGAAAATTAGTATGTCATCCAGATAGACGATTAAGAACAGGTCGAGGTATTCCCTGAAGATGTCATTTACAAAATGTTGGAATGTCGCGGGGGCATTACATAGCCCGAATGGCATTACAAGGTATTCAAAGTGCCCAAAGCATGTTCGAAAGGCGGTCTTCCACTCATCACCTTCCCTAATACGAACCAGGTTGTAGGCCCCCCGTAAGTCCAACTTTGTGAAAACCCGAGCTGTTCGAAACCTTTGGAATAACTCAGGAACGAGAGGGAGTGGGTATCTGTTCTTGATGGTGATTTTATTAAGGTCCCGATAATCAATGCATGGTCTGAGAGAATGATCTTTCTTCTCAACGAAGAAGATGCCAGCTCCAGCAGGCGAAGAGGAGGGGCGGATGAATCCTTTGGCTAGGTTTTCATCTATATATTGTCGGAGGGCCTCCAGCTCCAGCTCGGATAAAGGAAAGATTCACCCGAAGGGTACTTCTGCCCCGGGTAGCAACTCAATTGGGCAGTCATAGGACCGATGCGGGGGCAGGGCATCAGCCCCTTTCTTGTCAAAGACATCAAGGAAATCAAGGTAGGCTGAAGGGACAGTATGACAGGGATCTGGTGTAGGTTGAACTGAGAGACACACTGAAGGGTTGACAGGCGTGGGGATGCCACAGAGTTGGAGACAGTAGGGAGATGAGAAGTTGATTTCTCCCTTGGGCTAGTCGATTTGCGGGTTGTGGGCCCGCAGCCAGGGTATCCTTAGGATGGCTGGGAATATTGGAGACCTGATGACGTCAAAGCGGAGTAATTCCTGATGGCCTGCATCTGTGGTGGCAAGGATAGGGATAGTCTCCTAAATGACAGGTCCAGAGCTGGGAGTAGTACCATCTGCTAAATGTACATCAAGTCTTTGATCCTTTAGTTTCAGGGGTATGCGCAAGTTCTTGGCAAGGTTGATGTCCAAAAAACAACTACAGGCTCCAGAGTCAACGATTGCCCACAGCTTGACTTCCTTTCCAGCCACCTGCAGAGATATGGGGAGAATTACATGAGTGGATACAGTCCCAGGTAAATAGAGGTGCGAGGGGTGTGGAAGGCTGGATTTACTTGGGCGAACAGGACAACTGTGAAGGAAGTGGCCCGAAGCTCCACAATAGAGACACAAGTTAGCTTGTCGTCTGCGTGCTCTCTCTTCAGAGGTTAAAGCAGGGCGGAGTAGGCCAATTTGCATAGGTTCCCTGTCAGAAGTATTGATAGGCTGGGAATCAGAGACTGGGATTGTTGGTCCTGGAACCATTGGCATTACCCATGTGGGTCGGAAGGTCTGGGTGCGTTCGGACCGTCGCTCCCGAAGCCGTCGGTCTAGTTGGATAGAGATTTGGATGAGATTCTCTAATGACGTGGGAGCCTCGATCCTAGCTAACTCGTCCTTGAGAGTCTCGGATAAGCCTTGCCGGAACTGGTATTTCAGGGCGGCATCATTCCACCCGGTATCAGCTGACCACTTGCGGAACTCCACAATATAATCCTCCACAGGCTGTCTGCCTTGTACTAGGGCATGAAGGGCAGACTCGGCGGAAGCAGTCCGCTGTGGATCGTCATATAGTGTAGCCATAGCTTTGAAAAAGGTGGCAACTGAATCCAGTACAAAGTTCTTTTGCTCAAGAAGGTTATGAGCCCAGGACTGTGGCCCATCTGATAAGAGTGAGATTATGAAACCCACCTTGATGGTCTCAAGACAAAAAGTCCTTGGTTGCAGGGCAAAGTTCACATGCGTTTTTGAAGGCCCTGAATTTCCAGCAGTCACCTGAAAATCGCTCAGGAGTGGGGACTCTGGGCTCTGGAGGAAGTAATCCCACAGCAGGTGTGGCTATGGCAGGAGAGCTGGCCATTTTAGCTGAGCCCGTTGAGCTAGTAGCTTGGTTAAAATCAGCAGGAGTTATAGAGGTAGTAAGGGGGTGAAGGCGTCCTTCCAGCTGAATGTAGCCGTCTTGTAAGCTCTGGACTACTTGCGTAAGAGCCGTCATCTGCTGACATAGGGACTCCAACGTGGAAGCACCTCTCTCGGCCTCAGACATCATGGCTGGTTGATACTATCACGTACCTGGTACTAGAGGCCAATGGAGAGAGAGGGCTTCCCTTGCGGCTAAGTTCCAGACCCCCCTGAGGGTTAAAACAGGAAAGGTCAGGCCCAAAGCAGCACGGGTTGCCTGCTGGACTGTATGCAGGAGGTTCTGGAGTACAGCTGGTGTGCTGGGGTAGAATCAGCAGACAGGTGACAACCGTGAGGTGTTGCAGGATTCAGATAATGCTGCGACTGGAGCGTGGTCACAAGGAAGCCTAGGTCGTGAGCCGGGTTGGGATCAGAGCAGACGTGGTCAGGTGGATAGCTGGAGTCGAACACAGGAAGCAAACAGGAGACAGGTCAAGGACAAGCCGGATCGGTAACAGGAGACACAGGAACAGGAATATCACGAAGATAACACACTGGAGGAGCCGAAGATCAACCAGCAAATGCAGACACTTGCAGACTTCCTTATATAGGCCCATGTGACCTGCTGGTAGAGATTCTGGGTCCTAAAGTCCTTCTGCCAGAGATTCTGGGTCCTAAAGCCCTTCGCCTGCTGTTGGTTCCCTGACAACATCTTTGGGATAAATTGTAATGCCGACTGTAAGCCAGGACTTTTTTTTTTGGTGCCCGATGTGAGGCCCAACATGTGCGCCAGGTCTACTCTTCCAACATCAGTACCTGACCTCACAAATGGGCACAAATTGCCACAAACACCCTCCAACAGAGTGAAAACCTGCTCCATAAAGGCATGGTTTGACCAGTTCGGTGTGGAGGAACTCCAGTGTCATGCACAGAGCCCTGATCTCAACCCTACTGAACATCTTTGGACCTCAACCCTACTGAACACACATTTTGATACAGTTCCTCATATGGACACCTGACCATTACACCTACCCATATGACAAAAACTATGTGAACCCATCCAAATGATTCAGGTGTCTCCAGAGAAGGGTGTACAAAGCCAGCTCCATAAAGACAGATGGTTTGACCAGTCAGGATCGGGTTCCCAACTTAGTGTCCTGTACAGAGCCCTGACCTCAACAGTACTGAACACCTTTAGAATGAATTGGAATGCCAATGGCGAGCCAGGTCTTCTCATCCAACATCAGTACCTGACTTCACAAATGGACACCAATTCCCCCAGACACCCTCCAAAAGTCTGTGGAAATGTTATAGCCACAAAGGGTCAACTCCATAGTCCATATAAATGGCCATTGGAGGAGTGGACTACTCCATATTAATGGCCATGGTTTTTGACTACTCAACAAGCTCACGTAGGAAATTATAGTCAGGTGCCCACACACTCTCACTGATCAACTTTGGGATGAATTTGATCGCCAGTGAACCAGGTCTTTTTATCCTGACTTTACAAATGGGCAAACATTTCCACCCACCTAAATCTTTTGGAAAGCCTTCCCAGAGCAGTGGAGGATGTTACAAACCACAAAGGGGGTCAACTCCATATTAATGGCCATGGGGGGAGAGGACAACTCCATATTAATGGCCATGGGGGGAGAGGACAACTCCATATTAATGGCCATGGGGGTTAGAGGACAACTTCACATTAATGGCCATGGGGGTAGAGGACAACTCCATATTAATGGCCATGGGGGTAGGGGGTCAACCCCATATTAATGTCCATGGGTGTAGGGGGTCAACCCCATATTAATGTCCATGGGTGTAGGGGGTCAACTCCATATTAATGGTTATGGGGGTAGAGGACAACTCCATACTAATGGCCATGGGGGTAGAGGACAACTCCATATTAATGGCAATGGGGGTAGGGGGTCAACTCCATATTAATGGCCATGGGGGTAGAGGACAACTCCATATTAAGGGCCATGGGGGTAGAGGACAACTCCATATTAATGGCCATGGGGGGTAGAGGACAACTCCATATTAATGGCCACGGGGGTAGAGGACAACTCCATATTAATAGCCATGGGGGTAGAGGACAACTCCATATTAATGGCCATGGGGGTTAGAGGACAACTCCACATTAATGGCCATGGGGTAGAGGACAACTCCACATTAATGGCCATGGGGGTAGAGGACAACTCCATATTAATGGCCATGGGGGTAGGGGGTCAACTCCATATTAATGGCCATGGGGGTAGAGGGTCAACTCCATATTAATGGCCATGGGGGTAGAGGACAACTCCATAATTATGTCCATGGGATAGGGGGTCAACTCCATATTAATGTCCATGGGTGTAGGGGGTCAACTCCATATTAATGGCCATGGGGGTAGAGGACAACTCCATATTAATGGCCATGGCCACAAGGGAGGACCAATTCAATTTTAATGACCCCGGTTTCAGAATGGGGTGCCCAACAAGCTCATATAGGTGTGAAGGTCACTAGTCCAGTTTGGCCGTATTGTTGGATGACACACACCTGTTATTCCTCTGTAAAATCAGTAATCTATTTTTGGGTAACCTCTTTATCTACATGAGCCTCGTGAATTGCGTATTCTGGCCGCTCCTTTATAGCGCCAAATAAGCAGCATGCAGGAGAAATGCCATACCGCATCATTAAATATTGCTGTGTGCTTTCCTTTATGTCTCATATCCATGTTTTTTTGAAGTAGCAGATGTTTATTTGTAGAAAATTAAATGAAGATGTCTCTTTGCATATTTGCTGCATCTTTATAGTGTTACTGGTGTGGTTAAGATCATCTGGACCCATTTTAAGCAAGAATGAATTGGAACGTTGATTATGAGCCAGGTCTTCTCATCCAACATCAGTACCTGACCTCACAAATGGGCACAAATTCCCACAGACACCCTCCGAAATCTTGTGGAAAGCCTTCCCAGAAGAGTGGAGGACGGTATAGCCACAAAAGGGGGCTATGGATTTGGAATGGGTTGTCCAACAAGCTCACATATGTGCAATGGGAGAAGGACCTGAATGTCCTGCAGAGAGCTCTGATCTCGACCCTACTGAGCACCTTTGGGCTGAATTAGAATGTCGATGGTGAGCCAGGTCTCCTCATCCATGGAGGCCTTTGTTTTGGAAGGAGATGCCCAACAAGCTCATATTAGTGTGATGGTCAGGTGTCTAGATTTTAGAGTCCACAAAGATGTGATTTGACCAGTTTGGTGTGAAGGAACTCAAGTGTCCTGCACAGAGCCCTGACCTCAACCCTACTGAATACCTCTGGGATTAATTGGATTGCCAAAGATAAAACAGGTCTTCTCATCCAACATCAGTACCTGACCTCAGAAATGGGCACAAATCCCCACAGACACCCTTCAAAATCTTGTGGAAAGCCTTCCAAGACGAGGGGAGGGTGTTATAGCCACAAAGGAGGGCAACTCCTTATTAATGGCCATAGGAGGGGGAGGCAACTCCTTATTGGAGGTCATTGTTTTGGAATGAGATGTCCAACAAGCTCATATTAGTGTGATGGTCGGGTGTCCAGATTTTTAGAGTCCATAAAGATGTGATTTGACCAGTTTGGTGTGGAGGAACTCAAGTGTCCTGCACAGAACCCTGACCTCAACCCTACTGAACACCTCAGGAATTAATTGTAATGCCAATGATAAAACAGGTCTTCTCATTCAAATACTTGACCACACAAATGGGCGCAAATTCCCACAGAGACCTTCAACATCTTGTGGAGAGTCTTCCCAGAAGAGTGGAGGATGGTATAGCCACAAAATTGGGCTATGGTTTGTCCAACAAGCATGGGTGGGTTCATGTAGGGGTTGTCCAACAAGCTCATATAGGTGCAATGAGAGAAGGACCTGAATGTCCTGCAGAGAGTTCTGATATGAACCCTACTGAACACCTTTGGGATGAATTGGAATGTCAATGGTGAGCCAGGTCTTCTCATCCAACATCATTAACTGACCTCACAAATGGGCACAAATTCCCACAGACACCTCCAAAAATTTGTGGAAAGTCTTCCTAGAAGAGTGGAGGATGGTATAGCCACAAAAGGGGGATATGGGTTTGGAATGGGTTGTCCAACAAGCTCACATATGTGCAATGGGAGAAGGACCTGAATGTCCTGCAGAGAGCTCGATCTCGACCCTACTGAACACCTTTGGGCTGAATTAGAATGTCGATGGATAGCCAGGTCTCCTCATCCATGGAGGCCATTGTTTTGGAAGGAGATGCCCAACAAGCTCAAATTAGTGTGATGGTCGGGTGTCCAGATTTTTAGAGTCCATAAAGATGTGATTTGACCAGTTTGGTGTGGAGGAACTCAAGTGTCCTGCACAGAGCCCTGACCTCAACCATACTGAACACCTCAGGGATTAATTGGAATGCCAATGTTAAAACAGGTCTTCTCATTCAAGTACTTGACCACACAAATGGGCGCAAATTCCCACAGAGACCTTCAACATCTTTTGGAGAGTCTTCCCAGAAGAGTGGAGGATGGCATAGCCACAAAATGGGGCTATGGTTTGTCCAACAAGCATGGGTGGGTTCATGTATGGGTTGTCCAACAAGCATGGGTGGGTTCATGTATGGGTTGTCCAACAAGCATGGGTGGGTTCATGTATGGGTTGTCCAACAAGCATGGGTGGGTTCATGTATGGGTTGTCCAACAAGCATGGGTGGGTTCATGTATGGGTTGTCCAACAAGCATGGGTGGGTTCATGTATGAGTTGTCCAACACGCATTGATGGGGTCATGTATGGGTTGTCCAACAAGCATGGGTGGGTTCATGTATGGGTTGTCCAACAAGCATGGGTGGGTTCATGTATGGGTTGTCCAACAAGCATGGGTGGGTTCATGTATGGGTTGTCCAACAAGCATGGGTGGGTTCTTGTATGGGTTGTCCAACAAGCATGGGTGGGTTCATGTATGGGTTGTCCAACAAGCATGGGTGGGTTCATGTATGGGTTGTCCAACAAGCATGGGTGGGTTCTTGTATGGGTTGTCCAACAAGCATGGGTGGGTTCATGTATGGGTTGTCAAACAAGCATGGGTGGGTTCATGTATGGGTTGTCAAACAAGCATGGGTGGGTTCATGTATGGGTTGTCCAACAAGCATGGGTGGGTTCATCTATAGGTTGTCAAACAAGCTCATATAGGTGCAATGAGAGAACGACCTGATACGTCCTGCAGAGAGTTCTGATCTCAACCCTACTGAACACCTTTGGGATGAATTGGAATATCGATGGTGAGCCAGGTCTTCTCATCCAACATCATTAACTGACCTCACAAATGGGCACAAATTCCCACAGACACCCTCCAGAAATTTGTGGAAAGTCTTCCTAGAAGAGTGGAGGATGTTATAGCCACAAACGTATTTGTTTTGGTGTCTTTGTATGTATGGACTGTATGGGGTTGTTACCGACGTGTGCGGAAATTTTCATGTCAATATCTCCTTTACCAATAGATTTACCTAGAAAAATGGTGACGTGTTCAATACTTATTTAACCTGCTGTATATACACAATATCCCCTGTGATAGACATACACAGTGACAGGTCCTCTTCATGGAGAGATCTGGGGTCTATTAGACCCCCCCCCCAGATCTCTCCCCTGCCCTTAAAAACATCCGATCACACCCAGATTGGTATGATCCAATGCTTTTTTCAAACCGCTAACGGTTTCTTTACAAGTAATGAAACGCTCATCACTTCCGGTTTCTCAGACCATAGAGATGATCTGGGGTCGTAATGGTCCCTGGTCATCTCTATGGTCAGCGGGAGAACCCGCTGGCTGCGCACTCGGGTTTACCGGTTGGACAGGAGAGCCGCGGAAGGCGGCAGGAGGGGGATGGGCTAATTAGAAAGCCAACCGCCAGCTGAACAAAATGATACTTTGGATGATGCCTGCAGCACTCGAAGGCCGGTGACATATCCGTACACCGCCGGTCATCAAGTGGTTCAAAAGAGGGGCGCTTGTACATAAAACATTACGGCTGATATATATTACTAATATGTCACCATATTCTCACTACCACCCCATATTCCCATATGCCTCATCAGTGCCCGTCAGTGCTGCCTCATCAGTGCCCATCAGTGCCGCCTCATCAGTGCTGCCTATCAGTGCCCATCAATGCTGCCTCATCAGTGCCCATCAGTGCCGCCTCTTCAGTGCCCATCTATGCAGCCTCATTTGTGCCCATCAGTGCCGCCTATTAGTGCCCATCAGTGCCGCCTATCAGTGCCCATCAGTGCCACCTCATCAGTGCAGCTTCATTAAAGTGGTTAATTGGGAAAACCATCAATCAATATGAAATGACAGAGTGTTGTCACCCTATAACAGGAAGTGACCTTCATGGCGGGATCATCTGCGATCATTTTTTTAATGAAAGCTGCAGATTTAAACAAGATTGGGAATGACATTCCCGGGAGATTTGGGTTATTGGGGGGGGGGGGGGTTATTTAGGACTCTGACACACTTGGGTGTGTTTCATAGAAAATATTCATATTAATCCTAACAGGACATTGACAGGGTGCTGCACAAAGCATTCTGAAAACATCACAGCCCCTCCCACCGGCCATGATAAGCCTGCAGTGCATAGAGAAGCACAGAGACCCAGTGGCGACACTTCTAAAATATCGGCATGTTTTGAAAATGGAAAGGATTTATATAAAAATGTCATTAGTATGTTGATAAGGGGAGAGGGGGGGAGACCAGGGAAGGTCAAATCTAGCGCACATCATAGCGGGGCGACTCCGGGTTCTAGGACAGGAAGTCTAGACACTGGCAGGATGAACAGGTAAGACAAAAAAAGAAAGGTAAGACTGTCAGCGTTGGAAGAGGAGGGGGGGGAGGGTATTCTGGGATTTTCTTTATTTTTAGTTACATTGTATTCTTCTATCCCATCTTCATGGAGTGAAATGCGAAGCGCGTCGCTCATTATCTGATGACAGTCGGGATTCTGACGATTGCTGCTCTGTCATTCACACGCCGCCACTCCATGTCATTCCCGACCCCCCCCCTCCCCCGCTGCTCCCGTACATATCCCATAATCACACCATCTGCTCCCAGATCCAGGTGCTTGTGTCTTCATTAAGACGGCCATCTGTTGCCGGGTCAGCGGGCTGCCGATCACCGGACAGAGACGCCGCCAATCTGCTTCTATTTTTTTTTTATATGAAACCTTTCCGTATTTCATTCCATAACTTATTTTACACACTGTGATGTCATCACTGGGTCTCTATGCTTCTCTATGCAATGCAAGGCAGATTGTGGCTGGTGGGAGGGGCCAGCAGGGGTGCTGTACAAACAGTCGCAGTGCCCTGCCTCAGTACTCGGCCCCTCCCACCAGCCATGATCCGCCTGCATTGCACAGATGAGCACAGAGACCCGGTGTCTCTGCGCTCCTCTTCAAGAGCTCTCAGTCCTGATGCAAGCAGTGGGTGGAGCTATGCAAATAGCAAAATGTCCTGTTGGGTGGGCGTCAGTCTGGAGCAAGGGTGGGCAGGAGGGGCAGCTGCCCCCCCGGGCAGAAATACCCATTCTATGGAATGCATTAGCATTGGGGGAGGGGCAGGGCCGCCATCAGGGGGGTACAGGCAGTATACCTGTAAGGGGCCCGGAGGTCCCCAGGGGCCCGGATGGAAACCCCCTTTTTTTTTTTTTTTTGTATTTTCTTTGTAAGGGGCCCAGAGGTCCCCAGAGGCCCAGATGGCAACCCCCCTTTTTTAATTAATTTATTTTAATTTTATTTTGTATTTTTTTGTAAGGGGCCCAGAGGTCCCCAGGGGCTCAGATGGCAACCCCCCTTTTTTTATTATTTTTTTATTTTTTATTTTTTTTTTGTATTTTTTTGTAAGGGGCCCAGAGGTCCCCAGGGGCTCAGATGGCAACCCCCCTTTTTTTTTTCTTTTTTTTTTTTTTTTTTGTAAGGGGCCCAGAGGTCCCCAGGGGCTCAGATGGCAACCCCCCTTTTTTTATTATTTATTTTTTATTTTATTTTGTATTTTTTTTGTAAGGGGCCCAGAGGTCCCCAGGGGCCCAGATGGCAACCCCCCTTTTTTTTTTTGTATTTTTTTGTAAGGGGCCCAGATGGCAACCCCCCTTTTTTTGTAAGGGGCCCAGAGGTCCCCAGGGCCCCGGATGGCAAACCCCCCCCTTTTTTTTTGTTCTTTCTTTGTTCGTCGGCCCATGCCTGAAGCCTGAAGCTGTGTAAGGGGCCCCAAAATTCCTGATGGCGGCCATGGGGAGGGGTGCAGTTCCACATCCTTGCCCTGGGTGATAGACGAACCGAACCCCGTACTGGACATGTGCAGAACAGAAACATTTGGATTGTTTCGATTCGTTATTTAAATCATTTTGTTTAGCCCAATTTGTTTAATTCTTTTTTGGAATTTGTTTCATTTCATTTCGTTTTCCATGAAAATTTTCCGAATTCGGACGATTTGAATTCAATTCGACTCAATTCCTAAAACTCAAATTGGCATTCGAATTCGAATTTATTCGATTCGAAACACAAATTTTGGAAAATGGTTACATTCTCTCTTTTCTATTCTATTTGTTTCTATTCTATTCTAATTGAACTTGCAAAACTTGTTTACCGGGCACTCCCCCCTCCCCCTGCCTAGGACAATGTTCAGCTCTCAGCGCTGTCACACTTTGAATGACAATTACTCAGTAATGTAACAACTGAACTCTTATGACATTTTTATAATTTTTTTCACACAGATAGAACTTTCTTCTGCTGATATTTAATCACCGCTGGGGGATTTTATTTTTTGCTAAACAAAATTTAGAAAAAAACAAACAAACATGTTTCATAGTTTGTTATAAAATGTTGCAAGCAGGTAATTTTTCTCCTCCATTGATGGGCACTGATGAGGCTGCACTGATAAGACAGCACTGATGAGGCGGCACTGATGGGCACTGATAGACGGCACTGATGGGCTGCACTTTTGGGCTGCACTGATGAGGCTGCACTGATGGGCTGCACTGATAGGCTGCACTGATGGGCTGCACTGATAGGCTGCACTGATGAGGCTGAACTGATGGGCACTGATGAGGCTGCACTGATGGGCACTGATGAGGCTGCACTGATAGGCATTAGGCACAGATAAGGCGGCACTGATAATACGGCACTGATGAGGCGGCACTGATAGGGGGCACAGATGGGCTGCACTGATGAGGCTGCACTGATGGGCGGCACTGATGGGCTGCACTGATGGGCACTGATGAGGCTGCACTGATGGGCACTGATGAGGCTGCACTGATAGGCATTAGGCACAGATAAGGTGGCACTGATGGGCACTGATAAGGCGGCACTGATGAGGCGGCACTGA
Source organism: Rana muscosa (assembly GCA_029206835.1). Lineage (NCBI taxonomy): Eukaryota > Metazoa > Chordata > Amphibia > Anura > Ranidae > Rana > Rana muscosa. The sequence continues at coordinate 309,081,134 of CM055125.1, read as the reverse complement.
TAGGTGGCACAGATAAGGCAGCACTGATGGGCACTGATAAGGCGGCACTGATGGGTGGCACTGATGGGCACTGATAGGTGGCATTGATAGGCAGGACTGGTGATGAGGCACTGATTGGTGACATTTATAGGTGGCACTGTGGGCACTGATGGGTGGACACTGGTAGACACTGGTAGGCGGCACTGGTAGGCGGCACTGGCAGGTGGCACGGGTGGGCACAGATGACTCTGCAGAGGCTCTCCACGATCGGGACCGATGTCCCTCTGACAGCCGCAGGTGATCGGCTTTTTTTTACTCCTGACGGTATCAGTGTGAGGAGAAAAAATAGCTGATTACCGGCCCTGTTTACATCACATGATCAGCTGTCATTGGCTGTCAGCTGATCACATGGTGAGGGATCGGTAATCGGCCCCTTACTCCGATCTGTGATCACCCGAGTCTCATTGACACAGATCTTGCCACGTGCCCCCTGCAGGGGCACGCAGGACACTCGAGCACGAGAGGACGTCTATTGACGCCCTCCCGGCAGAGTAGGTCCACGCTGTATCCGCCATTCGGCTATAGCGCGGACGGGAAGAGGTTAATTCTATTCCAATTTTGGAAGACGGTTATATTCTTTCTATTCTATTGTATTTGTCTCTATTCTATTATTTTCTATTTTATTCTAATTGAATTCACATTAAATTCTATTCGAATTTGAGAAGACGGTTATATTCTTTCTCTTGTATTTGTTTTCGTTCTATTCTCTTATTTTCTATTCTCTTATTTTCTATTCTCTTATTTTCTATTCTATACTTATTGAATTTCTATTAATTCTATTCATATTTCAGAAGGCAGTTATATTCTTTCTATTGTATTCTATTGTATTTGTTTCAATTCGATTCTCTTATTTTCCCCCGTGTGATGCTGAGCCTTCATGATTGGAAGAACTGAAATCCAATAAATGAAAGGGGCAGGACCAGAGACAGTCATTTTCGGGAGGAAAGAGCTAGATGATGCTGGGCGTCCTCCAGCCAGGAAATGGGGCGGGGCTCTATCTGACTTGCTGCAGCTTCTAATGCAAATGGTGAGAAGCTCACAGTGTGCAGTGAAATCAGAGGAAGCCGTTTCAGTCCAGGAGAGGAGCCGGTATAAATGTGCAAGACTGGAGGGAAGGCCGGAGTTCTCCTTGAATGGGGCGGAGCAGGGGCTATCAGGCTGAGGAGGAAAGGGCTAGATGACGCTGGACGTCCTCCACCCAGGAAATGAGGTGGGCTCTATCTGACTTGTAGAATAGAATACAGACAATGATTGTAGTGGCTGAATAGAGTGACATGGAAGATGGAAGGTCCTCCTGCAGCAGTGATTATCTACAAAGTCAGAATTTCCGACATTTTCTGCCTCTGGATTCATCACATTGAGATGTTCCCGGATCCTGGAATCCGGCCACGAGGGATGTTATCAATTCTCATTACTACTGAACACTCATTACCGCCGAGCCATGACTCATACATTTCATAATTACAACACGCAGCACATGACTCTCATATCACCGGCAGAGCCGGCTCCGGATGGCTCAGGATTCCAGACAAAGGGAGGGGGAGGGGTTTACACCTCTGTCAGGTTTTCATTGCTAGATCTCCTATTGTTATTATTGTTACATTGTACAGATTACAATGTCTGGAACCCCGAAATGCGTCAACTTTCTTATTCTATTGATTACCCAATAAAATACCATTCTGGGTTCTCTGAGACCCTCACTGCTTCCTATATAGTGAGGAGTTCATATCTGTCTGTATTCTCACCATTACCATTATTGTATTGTCATGTCCTGCTATGTCACATCATGTCACGTCACGTCATGTCCTATTATGTTACGTCACATCACGTCATGTCATGTCCTATCCTATCATGTTACGTCACATCACGTCATGTCCTATCATGTTACGTCACATCACTTCATGTCATGTCCTATCATGTTACGTCACATCACGTCATGTCCTATCATGTTACGTCACATCACGTCATGTCCTATCATGTTACGTAACATCACATCACGTTATGTCCTGTCATGTTACATCACATCACGTCATGTCCTATCATGTTACGTCACATCACGTCATGTCCTATCATGTTACGTCACATCACGTCATGTCCTATCATGTTACGTCGCATCACATCACGTCATGTCATATCATGTTACGTCACATCACGTCATGTCCTATCATGTTACGTCACATCACATCATGTCATTTCCTATCATGTTACGTCACATCACGTCATGTCCTATCATGTTCTGTCACATCACATCATGCCATGTCCTATTTTGTGACTTCACATCACATGATGACCTATCATGTTACGTCACATCACGTCATGTCCTGTCATGTTACATCACATCACGCCATGTCCTATCATGTTACGTCACATCATGTCCTATCATGTTACGTCACATCACGCCACATCACGTCATGTCCTATCATGTTACGTCACATCACGTCATGTCACAACACGTCTTGTCACATCAAGTCAAATCGAGACATGTCAAGTCACATCATGTTAGGTCATGTCATATCATCGCACTTCATGTCACCTCACATCACATCATTATGTCACATCATATCCTGTTATGTCACGGCATGTCCTATCACGTCATGTCACGTCACGTCATGTTACATTCTATCATGTCATGTCACATCACTTCTTGTTACGTCACGTCTTGTCACGTCATGTCAAGTCACGTCACATCATGTCACGTCATGTCACGTCATGTCACGTCAATTGATGTCACGTCATGTCAAGTCACATCTTGTCACGTCATGTCAAGTCACGTCTTGTCACATCACACCATACCATATGTCATATCATTTCCCTCTGAAGATATAGTGGGTTTACCCACCAAACATGGATGAAGGAGGGTGCCGACCTGATGACCCCAATGACGTACCTACCCTCCCTTTTTTTACTACACTAATCCCAACATCATGAGTGCCAGGTTATGATAGGGATTAAAACATCAAGTCCCGTCAGCTCTACTGTCCATCTCTCTTGGGTAACAAGGAGTATGTAAGGGAGGCAAAAAGCCTTTCAGGCCAGGCCAAGCATTCCCTGAGTGAGGCTGCTTCCCTGAAGGGTCCCGGGAGGGATGTAACTATGGAGGAGGTATCTACAGAGAGCCCAGTCCTGTGAGTAGTAATGGTGGAAGGAGAGAATGTTAGAGGGAGATGACTTCTTAAAGTGCTACTCCGAAATGTACAGTATGTCAATGTGATGTGACTGTTATGTCATTCCCGAAATTCCATCAGTAAAGTGCAGAAAATCGACTAATTTGTGTGGACTTTCTTTCCTTGGGATATAAAGATCAATGGCCGGAAATGTCGCATGGAGGCCTCTGGCAGGGATTGGGTACAATACGGTGAAGGGTCCAGTCTCAGCAGGAGGGATGGTGTTCTAACAAAAGGACAGGAGAGGGGGCCATTTGGCGCCAATTGGCCAATCCCAAAGCCACTCTTACAAGTGCAAGCCACGAAAATCCATTTCCACCATCAGGAACTCTGGTAAAGATTAGGTCCTCTCAGGTGTTGCCCCTCACGGTAAATCTTTGCCACCTACTCGTGACACAACTGTTAATCCCTGTTTGGTCTGTCTTTGTACTCTATCATTTTATTTATGATGGTTAACACGGCTTTGACCCCTACTACTGTCTGACTACCTCCTCTGGACATTCAGTCCTCAGCAATGCTTTTGATTTTGGCCTTTTTCTAAATTTTTGATCCAATACTAATGCCGCGTACAGAGGATCGGACATTCCGACAACAAAACCGTGGATTTTTTTTCCGCCGGATCTTGGCTCAAACTTGTCTTGCACACACACGGTCACACAAATGTTGTGCGAAAATTCCGAACGTCAAGAACGCGGTGACGTACAACACGTACGACGAAACGAGAAAAATGAATTTCAATAGCCAGTGTGGCTCTTCTGCTTGATTCCGAGCATGCGTGGAGTTTTTGTGCGTCGGAATTGTGTACACACGCTCGGAATTTCCGACAACAATACTCAGACCAGCCCGTCTGCCACCAACAACCATGCCACGTTCAAAGTCACTTAAATCCCCTTTCTTCCCTATTCTGATGCTCCCTAATAAAGTGGCTGGTAAGTGTATATAATTGGGGCCCCCATTAGAAACCTTAGGGCCCTGTACAACCACATCTGCCACATCTAACATCTAAAAAGTTCATAAGCCATAAATCCACTTATTATTAAGGCTGACCATACACCATTTAAATTTTCTTTTACGAAATATTTTATTTTTGGAACGTACTTTCCATTTTCTCATGGTGAGCAGTGTCAAATCGATGTTCGTTTTTGACCACAGTGATAAGAAAATATTCATAATTTGGGCCCCCTCAGAAACCACGGGGCCCATTGCAACCTACCTGCCATATCTAACATCTACAAAGTCCAAAATCCATAAATCTACTTAATAATAAAGCTGACCACACCCCAGTAGAATTTTCTTCCGAAATTTTTAATTTTTGTAAAGTTGTTTCCATTTTATCATGGTTATCAGTGTCAAATTGATGTCTGTTTTTGACCACAGTGATAAGTAAATATATATAATTTAGGCCCCCTCAGAAACCACGGGGCCCCATGCAACCTACCTGCCATATCTAACATCTACAAAGTCCAAAATCCATAAATCTACTTATTAATAAAGCTGACCATACCCCAGTAGAATTGTCTTCCGAAAATTTTAATTTTTGTAAAGTTGGTTCCATTTTCTCATGTCAAATTGATGTCCATTTTTGACCGCAGTGACGAGAAAAATATAATTGGGGCCCCATTAGAAAACATATGACCCCCATACAACCTACCTGCCACAGCTAACATCTAATGAGTCCAAGATCCATAAATCCACTTATTAATAAAGCTTTTACATGCGTTGAGGTGCTATTCATTTTGAATGACACAAGTTTTGATGTCGGAAAATTTGAGAACCAGCTCTCAAATTTTCGTTGTGGGAAATTCGGACAGCAAATGTCTGATGGAGCCTACACACGGTCGGAATTTCCGACAACAAGCTCCCATCGAACATTTGTTGTCGGAAATTCCGACCGTGTGTACGCGGCATTAGAGTATCTAAACCTCTAACCTCAACCAGCAATGGTCTACACGGTCCTCTAGGCTCATCAATAAAATGCTGAAGAATGATGACCCTGGTTGAGGACGTGCCTACCCTCCCCCCTTGTCGCCACACCGATCCCAAGACCATGAGTGCCGACTTACCATAAGAGGTTGGAACATCAAGTTCTATCAGCTCTACTGCCAATGGGACTCATTTTATTAAAGAATATGAGAATAAAAATGGAGGTGTGAAGGTTCAAATCAATTATCCAGCCATGAGAAAAGCAAAATTCCCTTTCATATCTACACAATTGGATAATTGAAGTGAATATTCACACAATTTTTCAGGGGTGTACATTTCTAACTCCTTTAGTAGATCAGCCTCACTACATCGCAATTGGCAAAGTTTTCTTTATTTTTTCACCTCGGTGCTCTTTTTTTTTTCACAAAGACGAAAACCATTACCCTATTATTCAGAAAATAAATATATAAACTTTAATGTCTGATTGTGTTCCAAGGGTATGATTAGATTTCTTAGAATTCTCAGAGCTAATAATAAGGTGCGCGTGTTTATATGTAAAGCTAACCGTGCCCGTTGAGTCATTTATGGGAAATAATTATTTGGTTTTGCAACCGGCAGTTACAAAGTAATATCTCAAGTGTTTTCAAAAGGAGATAACAATACACAATGCAAGTCTGGTACTTTGGTTCAAAAATTCTGTGCTTGATGGACAGAAACCCAAAGCTGACACACATACCCTCACCGGCCACCTTATTAGGTCCACCTTGCTAGTAGCGGGTTGGACCACCTTTATTAGGTCTACCTTGCTAGTAGCGGGTTGACCCCCTTTATTAGGTCCCGACTCATCAGACCAGGCAATGTTTTTCCAATCTTCTATTGTCCAATGTTGGTGATCCTGTGCCAATTGTAGCCTCAGTTTCTTGTTCTTAGCTGACAGGAGTGGCACCCAGAGTGATCTTCTGCTTCTGTAGCCCATCTGCTTCAAGGTTGGATGTGTTGTACCTTCAGAGATGGTATTCTGCATTACCTTGGGTGTAACGAGTGGTTATTGGAGTTATTGTTGCCTTTCTATCACCTGGAACCAGTCTGCCCATTCTCTTCTGACCTCTGACAGCAACCAGGCATTTTCCTCCACACAACTGCCGCTCACTGGATATTTTCTCTTTTCCCCACCATTCTCTGTAAACCCGAGAGATGGTTGTGTGTGAAAATCCCAGAAATTCTCAGACCAGCCCGTCTGCCACCAACAACCACACCACGTTCAAAGTCACTTCAATCCCCTTTCTTCCCCATTCTGATGCTCCCTGATGCTACCTAATAAAGTGGCTGGTGAGTGTATATAATTGGGGCCCCCATTAGAAACCATAGGGCCCTGTACAACCTACTGTACCTGCCACATCTAACATCTAAAAAGTTCATAAGCCATATATCCACTTATTAGTAAGGCTGACCATACACCATTTAAATTTTCTTCTACAAAATGTTTTATTTTTGGAACGTACTTTCCATTTTCTCATGGTGAGCAGTGTCAAATCAATGTTCGTTTTTGACAACAGTGATAAGAAAATATATATAGTTTGGGCCCCCTCAGAAACTGCAGGGCCCCATGCAACCTACCTGCCATATCTAACATCTACAAAGTCCAAAATCTATAAATCTACTTAATAATAAAGCTGACCATACCCCAGTAGAATTTTCTTACGAAAATTTAAATTTTTGTAAAGTTGTTTCCATTTTATCATGGTTATCAGTGTCAAATTGATGTTTGTTTTTGACCACAGTGATAAGAAAATATATATAATTTGGGCCCCCTCAGAAACCACAGGGCCCCAGGCAACCTACCTGCCATATCTAACATCTACAAAGTCAAAAATCCATAAATCTACTTAATAATAAAGCTGGCCATACCCCAGTAGAATTTTCTTACGAAAATTTAAATTTTTGTAAAGTTGTTTCTCTTTTATCATGGTTATCAGTGTCAAATTGATGTCTGTTTTTGACCACAGTGATATAAAAATATATATAATTTGGGCACCCTCAGAAACCACGGGGCCCCATGCAACCTACCTGCCATATCTAACATCTACAACGTCCAAAATATTCTTACGAAAATTTTAATTTTTGTAAAATTGTTTCCATTGTCTCATGGTTATCAGTGTCAAATTGATGTCTGTTTTTGACCACAGTAATAAGAAAATATATATAATTTGGGCCCCCTCAGAAACCACGGGGCCCCATGCAACCTACCTGACATATATAACATCTACAACATCCAAAATCCATAAATCTACTTAATAATAAAGCTGGCCATACCCCAGTAGAATTTTCTTACGAAAATTTAAATTTTTGTAAAGTTTTTTCCATTTTATCATGGTTATCAGTGTCAAATCGATGTTCGTTTTTGACCACAGTGATAAGAAAATATATATAATTTGGGCCCCCTCAGAAACCACGGGGCCCCATGCAACCGACCTGCCATATCTAAAATCTACAAAGTCCAAAATCCATAAATCTATTTATTAATAAAGCTGATCATACCCCAGTAGAATTTTCTTACGAAAAATTTATTTTTTGTAAAGTTGGTTCTATTTTCTCATGGTTATCAGTGTCAAATTGATGTCTGTTTTTGACCACATTGATAAGAAAATATATATAGTTTGGGCCCCCTCAGAAACCACGGGGACCCATGCAACCTACCTGCCATATCTAATATCTACAAAGTCCAAAATCCATAAATCTACTTAATAATAAAGCTGATCATACCCCAGTAGAATTTTCTTACGAAAATTTTAATTTTTGTAAAGTTGGTTCCATTTTCTCATAGTTATCAGTGTCAAATTGATGTCCGTTTTTGACCGGAGTGACGAGAAAAAATATAATTGGGGCCCCATTAGAAAACATATGACCCCCATACAACCTACCTGCCACAGCTAACATCTAAAGAGTCCAAGATCCATAAATCCACTTATTAATAAAGCTTTCACATGCGTTGAGGTGCTATTCATTCTGAATGACACCCAAAAAGCACCAAGGGCTCATGAATACTGGTGACAGTCCTTGCCACGCCTCTGAAAAGCAACCTGCACTAGTTCAGGGGGCAGTTGACAGGCAGGCCCTCCTTACCATCTGTTTTATTCCAGAAAAAGCCCACACCACCATAGTGCAAACCATATGCCTTGCACGCGGTAGTGGCACAGCCCTATTCACTACAGTAGGTCGTATTCAGTGGCGGTACTGCCCGCGGTTGTGGTCTTTTCAGGGTTAAAACATTGGCCCCCGAAAATATTTTTAATTTAACCCCTAATTGGGGTTGGAGGTGATAGAGCGCCGTGGTACAGGGTTTCTATTGCCAGGGCAAATAGAAGGGGAGATAGGGGACATCCCTGTCTTGTACCTCGACCCGGGGTAAAATAGGCAGAGCTACAACCAGGGAGCTTCATTCGGGTACGGGGCTGGTGGTAAAGGGCTCGAAAACCATTACCAAATTCTCTGGAAAAAACTAATTTGGAAAAGACAGTGTCTAGTTTGGGCCAAAGAACGCTGTTAATGTCTAGGCTCAAAAATAAGACTCTACAGGAGATAATATCAGCATCTTGGATGATGATCGATTCCAGGCGTATATTTTCCGTAATTTGTCTGGTTGGTATGAAACCGGTTTGGTTTGGGGAAATCAATGACGTGATAACTGACGCTAGTCGGTCTGCTAGAATCCGGCCAAAGATCTTCAAGCCATTATTGATAACTGATATGGGGCGATAGTTTTGAGGGAGGGTATGGTCTTCGCCCCGTTTTGGGATTAGGGACACTAAAAGCATACCCGTTGGGAATGGATCGCCTTTTAGAATGTGGTTAAATAGTTTTGTCATTTTGGGGATCAGCAATCTTACAATTTTTTTATATTACAGCGCAGTAAGACCCCTTTCACACTGGGGCATTTTTCAGGCGCTTTAGCGTTAAAAAAAGCATCTGTAAAGCGCCTGAAAGAAGCTGCATCTGCAATCCCAATGTGAAAGCCAGAGTGCTTTCACACTAAAGCGCCTGAAAAACGCCCCAGTGTGAAAGGGGTCTTAGCGTTAAAAAAAGCGTCTGTAAAGCGCCTGAAAGTAGCCTCATCTGCAATCCCAACGTGAAAGGCTGAGTGCTTTCACACTGAGGCGCTGCGCTGGCAGGGCGTCAAAAAAAGTCCTGCAGGCAGCTTCTTTGCAGCACTTTAGGAGCGTTGAATACACCGCTCCTAAAGCGCCCCTTCCCATTGAGGCGCCTTTTTTTAACGCCAAAGCGCCTGAAAAACGCCCCAGTGTGAAAGGGGTCTTAGCGGAGCTTAGCGGAGCTTTACCAGCGTTTTTCGGATGCTGGCAGTGTGAAAGGGCTCTGAAAGCACTCGGGCTTTCAGATGCAGCTTCTTTCAGGCGCTTTACAGGCGCTTTTTTTAACGCCAAAGCACCTGAAAAACGCCCCAGTGTGAAAGGGGTCTAAAGCCGACAAGGCCTAGGGCTTTGAAGGGTTTCAAGGAGGAGATAATAGAGGCTATCTCTTCCACTTTACAGGGTGTGTTTAGAGATTGTAGTTGTTCATCTGTGAGCACAGGCAATGAGAGGGTATCAAGCCAGGTCTGGGGGGTGGAACCTGCCGCGGCTGGTGGGTCATCAAGAAGTTTTTGATAATATGAGAAGAACATTTTCAAAACTTCCTTAGGGTGAGATATGGCCCTGAAAATGTTACCTGGTGGTCCTGCTATGAAGGTTCCTTTATGCCTTGTACACACGGTCGGAATTTCCAAGGAAAAAAGTCAGACGGAATTTTTTCATCAGAAATTTTGACCGTGCGTGTGCCCCATCGAACTTAATTCCGATGGAGTTTAGATAGAGAACATGTTCTATCTTACTCCGATGGAATTCCGTCTGAATTCCGATGTGCTTTTGGCCGGACAATAGTCCGACTGTGTGTACGGGGCATTAGGAAGGTCAGGCACTTTCTGTTATAGGGTCACATGGGCTTGCAATGGAGACTACAATCGGCCATTTTGAACTGCATAACACAGATATGGTCACCATTAGGAAACCTGCCCTGATTGTGTGTTGCCACCAGTTGTGCTCTTTTCAGGGTTAAAACCTTAGCTCCCGAAAATATTACCTAGTGGTCCTGCTTTGAAGGTCCCTTTAGGAAGGTCAGGCACTTTCTGTTATAGGGTTACGTGGGCTTGCAATGGAGACTACAATCGGCCATTTTGAACTGCATACCACAAATTTGGTCACCATCGGGAAACCTGCCCTGATTGTGGCGTGTCACCAGTTGTGGTCTTTTCAGGGTTAAAACCTTGGCCCCCGAAGATATTACCTGGTGGTTCTGCTTTGAAGGTCCCTTTAGGAAGGTCAGGCACTTTCGGTTATAGGGTCACATGGGCTTGCAATGGAGACTACAGGCGGCCATTTTGAACTGCATAACACAGATATGGTCACCATCAGGAAACCTGCCCTGATTGGGTTGTGGTCTTTTCAGGGTTAAAACCTTGGCCCCTGAAAATATTATCTGGTGGTCCTGCTTTGAAGGTCCCTTTAGGAAGGTCAGGCATTTTTTGTTATAGGGTCACATGGGCTTGCAATGGAGACTACAGGCGGCCATTTTGAACTGCATAACACAGATATGGTCACCATCAGGAAACCTGCCCTGATTGGGTTGTGGTCTTTTCAGGGTTAAAACCTTGGCTCTCAACAATATTAGCTGGTGGTCCTGCTTTGAAGGTCCCTTTAGGAAGGTCAGGCACTTTCTGTTATAGGGTCACATGGGTTTTCAATGGAGACTACAATCGGCAATTTTGAACTGCATACCACAAATTTGGTCACCATCAGGAAACCTGCCCTGATTGTGGTGTGCCACCAGTTGTGGTCTTTTCAGGGTTAAAACCTTGGCTCCCGAAAATATTACCTGGTGGTCCTGCTTTGAAGGTCCCTTTAGGAGGGTCAGGCACTTTCTGTTATAGGGTCACATGGGCTTGCAATGGAGACTGCAGGCGGCCATTTTGAACTGCATAACACAGATATGGTCACTATCAGGAAACCTGCCCTGATTGTGTGAGAAAAAGGGGGGGACAGCGGGTATACTCAGTACCCAGGGATTTTTTGAAAACACGGTGCTTGATAGAGATAAACACAATTGTCAAAATCAATAAAAGATTAAATTTTATTACATGAAGCATAAAAACAATACACAAAATTATTAACCATCCTTCAAGATATGTAGGTCAGTTTTCAAAAAGATGCAATTCACTGCTTGATTTCCACTCAACTAGTTTCGCTCCCAGCGGAGCTTCTTCAGGAGTGTAATAGAGTAATAGCAGGTTTAAACTGTGAATACAGGATGTACAACAATTAGCAACATAGAATGGTTAAAAGTATGTAAGACTTTAATGTTGAACATTTCAGAAAAATTGATAAATTGACGTGCCCAAAGCACGCTAATGGTTAAGTAGTTCATAAGGGTAGATCATTAACACAATAGATCCGTTCACACTGAAATGGTGATGGCCCATGCTGAGCATCATACAAACACATATGTATACACTCACCGACTTACATGTGTAGCTACAAACTGGAAGAACAAATGGCATTTCCACTGGTATTAGTTGACCGGTTTGCCCAATCCACTGAAACAACCCATAGGGTTAGCAACCACAAGGGTAAAGAAAATCTATTGAAGACTGGAAATAGAAAGCATTCAAAAGGTATATAGTGAATAGATGTTAAATCTAGCAAATTCAACATAATTCATCCTGAAATGGATGGAAAGACAACCTCTTACCTTGAGAGGTTGTTAGTATGGGTCACTAGATCCAAAGTCAGCAGTATGCCAATAGGGAGTTGTAAAAATCCTTATAGAGCACAAAGTGTCTATTTGTGCTAAGAAAGACAAACCCTCGGGCTGAATGATTGGAAACACATAGTGAAAAAATAACTTCACTGGTTACATTGCACTCAAGATGGTTGGGTGGGATGGATGAGCTGGTCACCAGCTGTAAATAAAAAAATATAGCAGACAAAGTGATGAGCAACCTCGGCCACTGCGAGGAGAAAGTTATCAACACAGCGGACAAGCGATTGTCCATAACAGCAGCCTACCTGGGCAAGTTGAAAAGGGGTCAGAATCCGTCCGGCTGGAGCAGGTATATCTCCAAGCCCCAGGGCGGCGAAAGATCCTCGCAGACTGTCGGCGGACCGGAGCCGCATTTAAAATACCCCCATCGCGGCGGCGTCTGACGTCATCGCCGCGCTGCGGACGTACATTGGTGGATCAATGATGACGCGCACCGCCGTCCAAGAGTTGGACTGGCGTGAGCGTCATTGAGACAGCAGCCAACGTGGCGTGTCACACACCAAGCGAGGTGTGTGTCAGTCAGCTGGACGCTGCTGAGGCCAGCCGCGCCATCTTGAATAAGGGAAAACAGAATATATAGATAATAGTAAATGAACCCAGCGTCATTGAGAGAGTGGGAACAAGAATATATATGGTGTAATGACATTAATAATCAAAATCTATATTGAAGCAGCGCAGGTGGAACTCACAGAATGACTGTCAACATTGATCATCAATTTGGGGCACCCCATTGAAAGCTCGACTGGCATCACGAGTATATCAAAGCAGGGGGCCCCCGGGCGTCCGTATGGTTGCCCGGGGTGAATCATGAATTGAGCCAGTCAGCAAATACCAGATGCAATATAGAGAAAATAAATTTGGTATGAAAATTTTTTATTATTATACAGTGTCCCTGTATAATAATAAAAAAATTTTCATACCAAATCTTTCGCCGCCCTGGGGCTTGGAGATATACCTGCTCCAGCCGGACGGATTCTGACCCCTTTTCAACTTGCCCAGGTAGGCTGCTGTTATGGACAATCGCTTGTCCGCTGTGTTGATAACTTTCTCCTCGCAGTGGCCGAGGTTGCTCATCACTTTGTCTGCTATATTTTTTTATTTACAGCTGGTGACCAGCTCATCCATCCCACCCAACCATCTTGAGTGCAATGTAACCAGTGAAGTTATTTTTTCACTATGTGTTTCCAATCATTCAGCCCGAGGGTTTGTCTTTCTTAGCACAAATAGACACTTTGTGCTCTATAAGGATTTTTACAACTCCCTATTGGCATACTGCTGACTTTGGATCTAGTGACCCATACTAACAACCTCTCAAGGTAAGAGGTTGTCTTTCCATCCATTTCAGGATGAATTATGTTGAATTTGCTAGATTTAACATCTATTCACTATATACCTTTTGTATGCTTTCTATTTCCAGTCTTCAATAGATTTTCTTTACCCTTGTGGTTGCTAACCCTATGGGTTGTTTCAGTGGATTGGGCAAACCGGTCAACTAATACCAGTGGAAATGCCATTTGTTCTTCCAGTTTGTAGCTACACATGTAAGTCGGTGAGTGTATACATATGTGTTTGTATGATGCTCAGCATGGGCCATCACCATTTCAGTGTGAACGGATCTATTGTGTTAATGATCGACCCTTATGAACTACTTAACCATTAGCGTGCTTTGGGCACGTCAATTTATCAATTTTTCTGAAATGTTCAACATTAAAGTCTTACATACTTTTAACCATTCTATGTTGCTAATTGTTGTACATCCTGTATTCACAGTTTAAACCTGCTATTACTCTATTACACTCCTGAAGAAGCTCCGCTGGGAGCGAAACTAGTTGAGTGGAAATCAAGCAGTGAATTGCATCTTTTTGAAAACTGACCTACATATCTTGAAGGATGGTTAATAATTTTGTGTATTGTTTTTATGCTTCATGTAATAAAATGTAATCTTTTATTGATTTTGACAATTGTGTTTATCTCTATCAAGCACCGTGTTTTCAAAAAATCCCTGGGTACTGAGTATACCCGCTGTCCCCCCCTTTTTCTCATATTAAATTACAATGGGATGTGGTGCTTTTTGATTTGACCAAGAGTACCCCAATATATTAGCTGCCCTGATTGTGGTGTGCCACCAGTTGTGGTCTTTTTAGGGTTAAAACCTTGGCCCCCGAAAATATTACCTGGTGGTCCTGCTTTGAAGGTCCCTTTAGGAAGGTCAGGCACTTTCTGTTATAGGGTCACATGGGCTTGCAATGGAGACTACAATTGGCCATTTTAAAACTGCATACCACACAGATATGGTCACCATCAGGAAACCTGCCCTGAGAAATGCCATGAAGGCATCACTGGGGTGCATGTAGACAAAAGGTGGCTGCAAAGAGGAGATTAGTAGCAACAAAGGATGAACACAAGGAGAAAACAATGTCCTCCAGTTTGGGTTCCCATCTACTTTGAGCTTCTGACCTCTTTGTCATGCTATCACTTTAAGGGCGCCCAGCACTCCCTTTCCCTTCAGGCTCATTAACCTGCATATTAAGTCGAGCCGTTGACATTCCCGGCTTCCTAAGAGCAGGTTGTTAGCGCTTTGCAGCGGGAGCGGGTCCAGCACAACCAACAATACGCCAGCTAATCAGGAATTAACGAGCCACTGTAATTCCGTTTTTCTAAAACAAAGGCTGAAAGCGACCCTTAAAGTAGAGCTTCCCATTGAAAGATAATTACGCCCTTGATAGGATAAATTATGCTCCTGCTTCAATCCCCAAAACAAACGGACACGGATCTGCATCCCCCCCCGCTGGTCACCTGACACGCCGGCTTTTCCAGGGCATTGAGTGGAGGAGGTGGTAATAATCTGTGTGAGCTCAACTTATGATGATAACAATAATTACCTCCTACAAAACACGGCTACTGTTCCCAGCTCTGTGCTCATTACGGCCCGCCAAGGACAAAGACGCCTTATTAGCGCACTTTACAAGGCTACTGGTAGCCAGGGGAGGGGAACACAGTTTTTCCCACGGTTCCAGCAGCAGGACCACTTGTTATGTTGAAGTGAGAACGGCCCGGGTCTGTGTCCAGGGGGCTTCCTATTGGAGGAGGAAGGTTGGCGGGTCAGCGAAACGAGAAACGGGCATGCCGGGGTTACAAATGTCATCCATTTCCAATGAGCACCAGGATGTGGAATCATTAGATACAGATAATACTCATTATATAGATACATTATATACAGATAATACTCATTATATAGATACAGTATATACAGATACATTATATACAGATAATACTCATTATATATATACAGTATATACAGATAATACTCATTATATAGATACAGTATATACAGATAATACTCATTATATATATACAGTATATACAGATACATTATATACAGATAATACTCATTATATATATACAGTATATACAGATACATTATATACAGATAATACTCATTATATATATATATACAGTATATACAGATACATTATATACAAATAATACTCAATTCATATATACAGTCTATACAGATACATTATATACAGATAATACTCATTATATATATACAGTATATACAGATACATTATATACAGATAATACTCATTATATATATACAGTATATACAGATACATTATATACAGATAATACTCATTATATATATATATACAGTATATACAGATACATTATATACAAATAATACTCAATTCATATATACAGTCTATACAGATACATTATATACAGATAATACTCATTATATATATACAGTATATACAGATACATTATATACAGATAATACTCATTATATATATACAGTATATACAGATACATTATATACAGATACATTGTATACAGATAATACTCATTATATACAGATACATTGTATACAGATAATACTCATTATATACAGATACATTATATACAGTGTGAGGGAGTTAGCTCGGCAGCGGGTGTGTGTGACCCCCGGGATGGGCTCCCCACACAAAACAGGCCCAGCAAACGGAGGTTGTGGTTTTCAAAATCAAAAAGGTGCGGTTTATTTTCTATTTACAGTGACAAAACACAGCAAAGCAAAAGAAACATAAACAAAATAAATCCTGGTCAACTTGACCTCTGACTAAACATACAGGTTTCCTAACTAACAACTGGGATCAGCCTAGTGCTGTCCTAGTCCCTAAGTCCCTGGTTTTAAATGTCCAAGCAAATAGCCACACAGGCTTTGTCTCACCGCACAGGGGTTCACTCTCCCTAGACAGTCCACACAGGTCTGGGTCCAGGCATGAGCTAACACCTAATGAAGCTGGGAGTTCTTATAGAGGCCTAAATGAGCTGACAAGCTTCAGCTGGTCTCATCAACTCCCTGTCTGCACGACGCCCCACACTCTCCCTAGAGGTATGAGTCATCCATGAGCCTACTAGCCTCAGCTGGGCTTATACAACTCTCCACCTAGTTGTATAAGTCGGCGTAAAGCCTGAATCTGGGCGAAATATATCTACCCCCCTGGATGCAACCAGGTGACTTTACCTTCCTGCTGTCACATACCCCCCCCTCTTGTTTTAACCTTGGGGTTGGAACACCAGCAATCAGGCATTCATGTACTCGAGACAAAGCATCCACATTCCCCATTTGAACGCCAGGGCGATGCTTTACTGTGAAGTTGAATTCCTGGAGGGCCAGGAACCACCTATTCACTCTTCTATTTGTTTCCTTGTTTTGAGCCATCCACTTTAACGGAGCGTGATCCGTAACCATGTCAAAGTGCCTACCTAGCAGGTAGTACCGAAGGGAATCTAGAGCCCACTTCACCGCTAAACACTCCTTTTCAACGGTGGCGTAATTTACCTCATGGGACTTCAACTTCCTGCTGAGGTAAATGACTGGGTGCTCTTCCCCGTTCCAGACCTGGGACAATACTGCTCCTAACCCCACATCTGACGCATCACTTTGTACGACAAAGTCTTTAGAGAAGTCGGGTGAGTACAACACTGGCTGGCTACATAAGGCTTGTTTCAAGAATTGGAATGCTGCCTCAGCCTCGGGGGTCCATTTAATCATGACCGACCCTTTCCCCTTCGTCAGGTTGGTTAGGGGCACAGCCTTAGAAGCAAAGTGGGGAATGAATCGCCGATAATACCCAGCGATTCCCAGAAAGGCTCGTACCTGCTTCTTGCTGTTGAGACGTGGCCAACTCTGGATGGCCTCGACTTTGTTGAGTTGGGGTTTTATTACTCCCCTCCCAATGGTGTACCCAAGATATTTGGCCTCCTCCTGCCCAATGGTACACTTCTTGGGGTTAGCCGTAAACCCCGCTTCCCGAACAGAGTCCAGGACTGCTTGCACTTTTGGCAGATGTGAGGCCCAATCTGTGCTATGGACAATTACGTCATCCAGGTAAGCCGCAGCATACTTCCGATGGGGCCTCAGCATCTGGTCCATTTTCCGCTGGAATGTGGCCGGCGCATTCTGTAACCCGAACGGCATTCTTTTATATTGGAACGCCCGGTCTGGGGTTACAAATGCGGTTTTCTCTTTGGCCGACTTGGCCAGGGGGATTTGCCAATACCCTTTTGTGAGGTCAAGAGTCGTCATGTATCGGGCTGTTCCCAGCCGGTCGATCAACTCATCTATACATGGCATGGGGTAGGTGTCAAATTTTGTAACTTTGTTCAACTGACGAAAATCGTTACAAAATCGCCAGCTCCCATCCGGTTTAGGCACCAACATGATGGGACTAGACCAATCACTTTGGGACTCCTCTATCACCCCTAAGTTCAGCATTTTCTGTACTTCCTCCCGTATTGCCTCCCGTCGGGCCTCTGGGATCCGATAGGGTTTTAACTTCACCCTTTCACCGGGCGGGGTAATGATGTCATGCTCTACCCCAGATGTTTGTCCCGGCAGCTCAGAGAATACCTCCTTGTTGCGAAGCACAAACTCCTTAACCTCCTGTTGTTGGGGTTGTGACAAGGTGGCTGCTATTCCAACCTCAGGAATCACGCAACCAGTTTGAGCTGGTGACCAAGTGTCTGCGACTAGGGACTCTCTATCCCTCCAGGCTTTCAACAGATTAACGTGATAGATCTGTTCGGGCTTTCGCCTTCCTGGTTGTCTGACCTTGTAATTCACTTCGCTCACTTTTTCCATTATCTCGTAGGGGCCTTGCCATTTGGCAAGGAATTTACTTTCAACCGTAGGGACAAGTACCAGTATCCTATCCCCCGGGGAAAAGGTACGGGTCTTGGCTCCACGGTTGTACACTCTCTGCTGTGCTAACTGCGCTTGGGCCAAATGTTCCTTCACGATGGGCATTACCTGTGCAATTCGGTCTTGCATCAGGGCGACATGCTCAATCACACTCCTGTGGGGAGAACTCTCACTTTCCCAAGTTTCCTTGGCAATATCCAACAGCCCTCTTGGGTGTCTCCCATACAGTAACTCAAAGGGGGAGAATCCCGTAGAGGATTGGGGCACCTCCCTAATAGCAAACATCAGATAAGGAAGTAGACAGTCCCAATCCTTTCCATCTCTATCCACCACTTTCTTCAACATTTGTTTTAGGGTTTTGTTAAATCTTTCAACCAGCCCATCGGTTTGGGGGTGATACACAGATGTACGTAATTGCGTCACTTTGAATAATTTACACAGCTCCTTCATAACCCGGGACATAAAGGGTGTACCTTGGTCCGTAAGCAGTTCTTTACAAATACCCACCCGGCTAAACACAAGAGATAGCTCTTTGGCTATGGTTTTGGCCGAGGTATTTCGGAGAGGGATCGCTTCTGGATAACGGGTGGCATAGTCCATTATAACTAATATGTACTGGTGCCCCCTAGCAGACTTGATTATAGGACCTACCAAATCCATGGCGATCCTCTCAAACGGGACCTCAATGATGGGTAGAGGGACCAGCGGGCTACGGAAATGTGGCATCGGGGCCGACCTCTGACACACAGGGCAGGAGGAACAATAATTTTCTACGTCCTTCATCACCCCCGGCCAATAGAATCTCTGTAATACCCTCTCTCGGGTTTTCTCTGTCCCCAGATGACCTCCAAGAATGTGCCCATGGGCCAACTCCAACACCAACTTCCTGTAAGGTTTGGGCACCACAAGCTGCTCAACGGTTTCTTCTGCCCTTTTTGCCACCCGATACAGTAGGTCCTTCTCTACGCTGAAGTATGGGTAAGTGCAGGTATTATCTGGGTTCACTAACTCGCCATCTATTTTCACTACGTTTTCCCGTGCCTTTATTAGGGCGGGGTCTTTCAACTGTTCTGTGGCAAAGTTTTCCCTGTGAACCTCAAGATCAGAAAACTCCACAGACGGTAGGTTTTCGTCTGAGGAGGTGGGCTCCTCTCCAGTTTCTTGAGTCTCCCCTGCCAATACTGATAAGGGAAATTCCGGAGAGTCCTCACCACTCTCAGGGGAGTTCTGGCTATCACATTCCTGGTACATAGGGGCACCAGTGGGGGGCTCAGGATCATCCCACAGTTCCCAGAACTTCGGAAAATCCCTTCCCACAATGGCGTCATGCGGTAACTGAGATACTAAGCCCACTGGATGAGAGAGGGTACCTTTGGGGGTCTCGAAACACACTGTAGTCACTGGATACTCTCGGGTGTCCCCATGCACACAAATAACAGCTACCTTGCTATTCCCAGAGACCTCTGTTTTAACTAACTCAGCCTTTATCAGGGTCACAAGGCTACCTGAATCCAGCAATACCACAACATTTCTACCATTAACACACATTTTGCATAAATGTTTCTCAGTTCCTCGAATGGCAGTGCATGCGACTGTCGCACACAGCGACTGACGTCTGCCCGTCAGAAAGTCACACTGCATGGGTTCCTCCACAACCGGGCAATTGGCTGCAATATGTCCCGCTTGCCGGCAGCGGTAGCAAACGATCCTTCTTGCCGCCTCTTGAGCCGCTGATTTCCCAGGCTGTTCTCGCCAAACTTGGGGTAGAGCTCCCACCCTCTCACTCTCTCCACCCTCACCCCTTGGAATCCTCTTATCCGCCCCTGGGGATGGTCTGGTCTTAGGGTGGAAAGTCCGAGTGTCTCTGGAAGAGGCCGTCAGGTTCTCTGTAGCCAAGTATTTCTCCACACGATCCACAAGACCATCGGCCGTCTCTGGGTCTCCATGGCTTACCCACTTTTGGATGGCAGTAGGAAGAGCTCTCAAAAACCGATCCATTACAACACGTTCCACAATCTTTGGTGCGGACAAAGTCTCTGGCTGTAGCCACTTTCTGCTCAGGTGAATGAGATCATACATTTGAGACCTGGGGGGTTTTCCAAGCTGGAAAGTCCAGTTATGCACACGCTGAGCCCGGACAGCCTGGGTGACACCCAGCCTTGGCAATATTTCAGCTTTTAGCATCACATAGTCTTTTGCTTGGTTAGGCTCTAGGTCATAGTAAGCTTTCTGCGATTCACCAGTTAACAGAGGAGCCACCAGTCCAGCCCACTGCTCCTCAGGCCACTTTTCTCTTTCAGCGGTCCTTTCAAATGTGGTCAAAAATACCTCTGGGTCATCCTCTCCAGTCATTTTTGTCAATAAACGACTCACCCCAAAGGACGCGGTATTAGTGGGACGGCTTTCCTCACTGGTCTGCGGACGTTGCTGCATTACTGCTTCCATCTGTTGTTGTAGTCTCTGCTCTTGCTTCTGCAACAGGTCTATGAAGCGGGCCTCAGATTGCTGCTGGGCTCGTTGCTGAGCCTCCAGACTCTGTTGCAAAGTTGCGTTTGTCTGCTGCTGGGCTGCAAGGCTCTGTTGATGAGCTTGCTGCTGGGCTGCGAAGTTCTGTTGTTGAGCTGCAAGGCTCTGTTGATGAGCTGCAAGGCTATTTTGCAAACCTGCATTTGTCTGCTGTTGATTGGCATTTGCTAGAGCCAGCTGCTTCAGTATCTCCTCCATGCTGGCTTAAAAAAAACTGCCACTGGTTCTCCACCAACTGTGAGGGGGTTAGCTCGGCAGCGGGTGTGTGTGACCCCCGGGATGGGCTCCCCACACAAAACAGGCCCAGCAAACTGAGGTTGTGGTTTTCAAAATCAAAAAGTGCGGTTTATTTTCTATTTACAGTGACAAAACACAGCAAAGCAAAAGAAACATAAACAAAATAAATCCTGGTCAACTTGACCTCTGACTAAACATACAGGTTTCCTAACTAACAACTGGGATCAGCCTAGTGCTGTCCTAGTCCCTAAGTCCCTGGTTTTAAATGTCCAAGCAAATAGCCACACAGGCTTTGTCTCACCGCACAGGGGTTAACTCTCCCTAGACAGTCCACACAGGTCTGGGTCCAGGCATGAGCTAACACCTAATGAAGCTGGGAGTTCTTATAGAGGCCTAAATGAGCTGACAAGCTTCAGCTGGTCTCATCAACTCCCTGTCTGCACGACGCCCCACACTCTCCCTAGAGGTATGAGTCATCCATGAGCCTACTAGCCTCAGCTGGGCTTATACAACTCTCCACCTAGTTGTATAAG
The DNA here is from genome assembly GCA_029206835.1 of Rana muscosa. Classification (NCBI taxonomy): domain Eukaryota; kingdom Metazoa; phylum Chordata; class Amphibia; order Anura; family Ranidae; genus Rana; species Rana muscosa. Next base: position 309,059,655 of record CM055125.1, on the reverse strand, counting down.
TCGGCGTAAAGCCTGAATCTGGGCGAAATATATCTACCCCCCTGGATGCAACCAGGTGACTTTACCTTCCTGCTGTCACAACAGATACATTGTATACAGATAAAACTCATTATATATATATACAGTATATACAGATACTTTACAGTATATACAAATGCATTATATACAGACACACTACATTTTCAAAAGTATTGGGACGCCTGCCTTTACACGCACATGAACATTAATGGCATCCCAGTCTTAGTCCGTAGGGTTCAATATGGAGTTGGCCCTGCCCTTTGCAGCTATAACAGCTTCACCTCTTATGGGAAGGCCGTCCACAAGGTTTAGGAGGGTGTCTATGGGAATGTTTGACCATTCTTCCAGAAGACCATTTGTGAGGTCAGGCACTGATGTTGGACGAGAAGGCCTGGCTCACAGTCTCCACTCTAATCCAGTGTTTCTCAACTCCAGTCCTCAAGGCGCACCAACAGGTCATGTTTTCAGGATTTCCCTCAGATGAAACAGCTGTGGTAATTACTAAGGCAGTGAAACTGATTACATCCCCTGTGCAAAATAATGGAAAGCCTGAAAACATGACCTGTTGGGGCGCCTTGAGGACTGGAGTTGAGAAACCCTGCTCTAATCCATCCCAAAGGTGTTCTATCAGGTTGAGGTCGGGACTCTGTGCAGGCCAGTCAAGTTCCTCCACCCCAAACTCGCTCTTCCATGTCTTTATGGACCTTGCTTTGTGCACCGGTGTGCAGTCATGTTGGAACAGGAAGGGGCCGTCCCCCAAACTGTTCCCACAAAGTTGGGAGCATGAAATTGTCCAAAATGTCTTGGTATGCTGATGCCTTAAGAGTTCCCTTCACTGGAACTAAGGGGCCAATCCCAACCCCTGAAAAACAACCCCGACACTATAATCCCCCCTCCCAACTTTGTGGGAACAGTTTGGGGGACGGCCCCTTCCTGTTCCAACATGACTGCCCACAAGTGCAAAAAGCAAGGTCCATAAAGACATGGATGAGCGAGTTTGGGGTGAAGGAACTTGACTGGCCTGCACAGAGTCCTGACCTCAACCCAATAGAACACCTTTGGGATGAATTGGAGTGGAAACTGCGAGCCAGGACTTCTCGTCCAACATCAGCGCCTGACCTCACAAATGCTCTTCTGGAAGAATGGTCAAACATACAATCTAAGGAAAGTTGGAACTTGGTGGGACTGCCAGTCAATCTAAGGAAAGTTGGACTTGGAACCTGGTGGGACTGCCAGTCAATCTAAGGAAAGTTGGAACCTGGTGGGACTGCCAGTCAATCTAAGGAAAGTTGGAACTCGTGGGACTGCCAGTCAATCTAAGAAAAGTTGGAACCTGGTGGGACTGCCAGTCAATCTAAGGAAAGTTGGAACTTGGTGGGACTGCCAGTCAATCTAAGGAAAGTTGGAACCTGGTGGGACTTCCAGTCAATCTAAGAAAAGTTGGAACTTGGTGGGACTGCGAGTCAATCTAAGGAAAGTTGGAACCTGGGGGGACTGCCAGTCAATCTAAGGAAAGTTGGAACCTGGGGGGACTGCCAGTCAAATTAAAGAAAGTTGGAACTTGGTGGGACTGCGAGTCAATCTAAGGAAAGTTGGAACCTGGGGGGACTGCCAGTCAATCTAAGGAAAGTTGGAACCTGGGGGGACTGCCAGTCAATCTAAGGAAAGTTGGAACCTGGTGGGACTGCCAGTCAATCTAAGAAAAGTTGGAATCTGGTGGGACTGCCAGTCAATCTAAGGAAAGTTGGAACCTGGTGGGACTTCCAGTCAATCTAAGGAAAGATGGAACCTGGTGGGACTTCCAGTCAATCTAAGGAAAGTTGGAACCTGGAGGGACTGCCAGTCAATCTAAGAAAAGTTGGAACCTGGAGGGACTGCCAGTCAATCTAAGGAAAGATGGAACCTGGTGGGACTTCCAGTCAATCTAAGGAAAGTTGGAACCTGGAGGGACTGCCAGTCAATCTAAGAAAAGTTGGAACCTGGAGGGACTGCCAGTCAATCTAAGGAAAGTTGGAACCTGGTGGGACTGCCAGTCAAATTCAGGGTGCTCAGGCAACTGCAAGAGCAAACATAAGACAGAATCAGCCTTTGGAGAAGTCTTTGGTCCCCCCCCCCCTCCAAAGCCTTCTGGGAAACTGAACAGCCAAGGATAAAACTGAAGGGACATCTGAATTTATGAAATTCATTCCAAATCTAAAGCCACCTGAATGATATGAATATACAGGGAGGCTGTTTTTAAACTCCGTAAAATGTTTTGCGCTATTAGAAATGATGACTCTGTAGATACGTCGGTCGGTTTTTAGAATGTGCGCAGCATGTTTTATAATCAGTGTGAAAGTGAGAGAATGGTCCCGGCCACCTGGGGGGAAGAAATGTGATCCGGAACGCGTCGGTGAAGGAGTTAAGGAAAAGAAAACATAATTAGTCTCACCAGGTTTGAACCTCGGTGGAACATGACTACAAAACAACTCTGACTTTTGACATCACTATAAAGAGCTAATCATCAACCCGGCTACTTTGTTCTGACAGCTTAACAAAATCTTCCAAGTACATGAAATTGTATATATATATATATATATATAAAGCAATAAAAATGTTTTTCTTCAAGCAAGTTAATGACTTCTCTGCGAGTTGTCATCTCCCCGTGAACTCCGCCGGTCTCAAGACAAGCTGCACCCATGGAAAGAAGGCAGGACTATGTCAGAACTGATGAAGATCTGATCGTATCCTTTGCCTGGAAGGTCCTTATACCTTAAGGTGACCAGATTTTTTTTTTAAATCCGGGGACATATTTTTTTTTTCTACTAGTAATGGCGGCAATCAGCGACTTTCTGCCCACCGCCGCCCGCCTCACAGCCTGTCAAGTCTTAGGCCCCTTTCACACTGAGGTGTATTTCTGGCGTTTTAGCGATAAAAATAGCGCATAAATAATGCCTGAAATAATCCTGCCCCAGCATTCTCAATATGAAAGCCCGAGGGCTTTCACACTGGGGCGATGCGCTGGCGGGAGGAAAAAAAAGCTCCTGCAAGCCGCATCTTTGGAGCGGTGAAGGAGCGGTGTGTATACCGCTCCTTTACCGCTCCTTCCCATTGAAATCAATGGGACACCGCGGTAATACCGCCTGCAAACCGCAGCTGTAGCCGCGGTTTGCGGGCGGTTTTAACCCTTTCTCGGCCACAAGCGGGGGTTAAAACCGCACCGCTAGCGGCCGAATATCGCCGCAAATCTGACGGTATAGCGGCGCTAAAAATAGCGCCGCTATACCACCACCGCTTCTCCCTGCCCCAGTGTGGAAGGGGCCTTACTCTTCGGGCCCACGGCTACTACTGGGTGGGGAGCGGAGGAAGATCACTCCGCCAGGGAAGGCAAGGAGATACTGTATACAGGCAGGCGGCTGGTCGGGACTTGAGCCAAGGCAGAAGAACATGTGAGTGGAGCTGAATGGGCACCCGAAACTGAAGAAATATTCCCTCCGCTCCGACCAGCACCTGATCATCAGAAAGGGGCACAGATAATGGAAAAAAAATGCACCCCGCTAAGCTAGTAGGAGCAGTAGAGCGGGGGGGTGCACTGACTGTCTATGAAATTGCCCCAGCCCCTGTTCAAATCCAATCCGGGGACAAAACCGGGGACAGACTTGGTCCGGGGACAGTGTCCTCAATCCGGGGACTGTCCCCTGAAACTGGGGATGTCTGGTCACCCTATCCTAAGCTAGAAGGAGCGGCGGAGCGGGGGGGTGTAATTCAGATTTTTTTTTGTTATTCTGCACTGACTGTCTTTGAAATTGCCCCAGCCCCTGTTTAAATCCAATCTGGGGACAAAACCAGGGACAGACTCGGTCCGGGAACAGTGTCCTCAATCTGGGGACTGTCCCTGGAAACCTTATTATACCTTCTCCCACCCCCAGGGCCAGGACAAGGGGTGGCCAGGATTCAGGGCGGCTGCCCTGGGCACTGTGGTATCATGTGAGGTGTGTGGGGGGGGCCACAAGGAGATCGGGGGGAAAGGATTTGTGTTGGGTGGGGGAATTCGGGGGGGGGGCAACAGGAGGTAAGGCCGTTTAAAAAATAAATACTATTGTTGGTGTCATTGGGAGGAATTGTGGCCCATCGTTGGTGTCACTGGGGTGGAATACTTCCCATCATTGGCATCATTGAAAGGAATTGTGTCCCCTCATTGGTGTCAGTGGGGGGGGGGAATAATGCCCCATCGTTGGTATCAGTGGAGTTTTCAGGTTCTCCCTGTGTCTGCGTGGTTTCCTCCGGGTACTCCGGTTTCCTCCCACACTCCAAACCAAAGACATGCTGGTAGGTTAACTGGATCTTGTCCAAACTGGCCCAGTATATATGCGTACAAATGTGTGTCCCAAGGGCGTCGAGATCCTACGGGGTAAAATGACCGCACCAGCCAAGCAGACACTGGCTGCAAAAGCGCCTGGAGGCGATTCAGTTCGCATTTGTAGCGCTATTCAAGTCATTCATTCATTCATTCATTCAACAGTGTCCCAAGGGCCGGATAAAAGCAGGCCCTAGTTGGAGGACACTGTTCTAGAGAATAAAATGGCGGTTGTTGCAAAATTTTTATACGTCACACTGTATTTGCCCAGCGGTCTTTCAAATGCAATTTTTTTTTTTTTTTTAAGAAAAAGGGATTTTTATAACAGCTTACCTGTAAAATCCTTTTCTTGGAGTACATCACGGGACACAGAGCGACTTAGTCATTACTAATGGGTTATATAGTTTACCTTCAGGTGTTGGCACTGGCCAATTCCAAACCGGAAGTACCCTCCCCTATATAAGCCCCTCCCACCCGGGAGCACCTCAGTTTTGTAGCCAAGCAATAAGTGTCCCAAAAAGAGGGGTGGGAGCTCTGTGTCCCGTGATGTACTCCAAGAAAAGGATTTTACAGGTAAGCTGTTATAAAAATCCCTTTTTCTTTTTCGTACATCACGGGACACAGAGCGACTTAGTCATTACTAATGGGACGTCCCAAAGCAATGCCAAATGAGGGGGGGGTACATAAGCTGGGCGCCATCAGGCATGAGGATCTTTTGCGGCCTGCAACACACTGCGCCCAAAGGCGACATCCTCCTGACTTCTAACGTCTACCTGATAGAATCTAGTAAACGTGTGTACCGAAGACCATGTTGCGGCCTTACATACTTGAGCCAGGGAGGCCTGGTGATGCACTGCCCATGAAGTTCCAACCGCTCTTGTGGAGTGCGCCCTAACTTTGAACGGAGGCGGTCTCTTTCTCAAGCCATAGGCTTGTATTATGACCTGTCGAATCCACTTGGCTAAAGTAGATTTTGATGCTGCCTGACCCCTTCTGGGGCCTTCCGGCAGAACAAACAAAGAATCCGTTCTGCGAATCTGAGCAGTGGCTTTTAGATAAGCTTTAACTGCTCTTACCACATCCAAAGAATGTAATAACTTTTCCTCTACTGAGCTAGGTTTGGGGAAAAAAGAAGGAAGAACCACATCTTGGTTCAAATGAAACCTCGATACCACCTTAGGAAGAAAGGCTGGATGAGGACGTAATACTACTCTGTCCTTATGGACAACCAGATATGGCTCCTTACAGGACATAGCTGCTAATTCCGACACTCTTTTAGCCGAACAAATGGCTACTAAGAAAACCAATTTCCTGGTGAGAAGAACCAAGGAAATGTGTTGTAATGGTTCAAACGGTTGTTTCTGTAGAACCGACAGAACCAGGTTTAAGTCCCAAGGACATATGGGAATACTAACCGGAGGGCTAATACGCATCACTCCTTGTATAAAGGCTTTGACTAGTGAATGCGAAGCCAAGGGCCTTTGAAAAAATATTGACAAGGCCGAAATCTGACCCTTGATAGTACTCAAGGCCAGTTTCCTATCTACAGCCCACTGTAGGAAGTCCAGAATCCTCCCTATCATGTACTTACGTGGATGCCATTTCTTGGTCTCACACCACGTAATGTACGCTTTCCAGATCCTATAATAGATCTGCCTGGATACCGGTTTCCTGGCATTGATCATGGTAGATACCACAGAATTAGAGAGCCCTCTCTTTTTCAGAATGTGGGCTTCAATAGCCAGGCCGTCAAACCTAGGGCTGGTAAGGAAGGGTGGTATATCGGTCCCTGCGAAAGCAGGTCCGGACGAAGTGGGAGGGTCCAAGGACTCCTCACTGACATTTTTACCATCTCCGCGTACCATGCCCTTCGGGGCCACGCTGGAGCCACCAGAATCACTGGTTTCTTTTCTACCCTGATTCTGCGGAGTAATCGCGGTAACAATTGTGGCGGTGGGAATGCATATATCAGCTTGAACCGATCCCAAGGGAACACTAGGGCATCCGAGCCGCAAGCTAGGGGATCCCTTGTGCGAGACACAAACCTGTCCACCTTTGCGTTGAATCTGGATGCTAGCAGATCTACATCCGGTGTTCCCCACCGCTGGCATATTGCCTGGAAAACCTCGGGGTGAAGAGACCATTCCCCCGGGCATAATTGTTGGCGACTTAGAAAGTCCGCTCTCCAATTTTCCACTCCTGGGATGAAAACCGCAGATATGGCTGGGACATATCTTTCTGCCCACTCCAGGATGCAATTTGCTTCCTTCTGGGCTGCACGACTTTTGGTGCCACCCTGATGATTGATATATGCCACTGCCGTGGCATTGTCTGATTGAATTCTGACAGGGGACCCCTGGAGTTTGGATGTCCATGCTACTAGGGCATACCGGGCTGCTCGTATCTCTAAGAGATTGATGGGCAGGGCCTTTTCTGCTTCTGACCACCTGCCCTGGAGAGACCATTGCTCCAGCACTGCCCCCCAGCCGATGAGGCTGGCATCTGTAGTGACCACCTTCCAAGAAACCGGACTGAAGGGTTTCCCTCTTTCCAGATTCTGGGGCACCAACCACCAATGGAGGCTCTTGCGAACGGAAGGGGACAGGGACATTGGTAAGTCTAAAGCCTGAACTTTTTTGTTCCAGGCTGACAGTATGGCCCTTTGCAAATTCCTTGAATGGAATTGACCGTAGGGTACCGCTTCGAATGAAGCCACCATCTTTCCCAGCAGCCTCATGCAGAGACGTATGGATGGTTTTCTTTTTGTACCCACTAAGTGGGTCAAATTTCTTAAAGACGACACCTTCTCTGGAGGTAAGAAAATCTTTCTCTGATTTGAATCCAGCCTTAGCCCTAAGTATTCCAGACTTTTGACTGGTCTTAGAGCTGACTTGTCCCGGTTGATAATCCAACCGTGATATTCCAGATACTCGATTGTCTTGTGAATAGCTACTTCCAGCTTTTCCACTGAGTGGTCTATTAGTAGCAGGTCGTCTAGATATGCCATTATCGTTACACCCTGTGTTCTTAGATTGGCCAATAATGGGGCCAGAATTTTTGTGAACACTCGTGGTGCTGTGGCCAGACCGAAAGGTAAGGCTCTGAACTGAAAATGGCGCCCTTCTACTGCAAAGCGTAGAAATTTCTAATGGGCCGGAAAGATGGGAATATGCAGATAAGCATCCCTTATGTCGATCGAGGCTAGCCATTCCTGCCCTTGTAGGGCGGTGGCCACTGATCGGATCGACTCCATCCGAAAGGTCCTGATATTTAGGAACTTGTTTAGCCCTTTTAGATTTAATATGGGCCTCACGTCCCCATTTGGTTTGGGGACTGTGAAAAGGTTCGAGTAAAACCCGAATCCGCTTTCTTCCAGGGGAACCTTCATGATTACCCCTTGGAGCAATAGTTGTTCTAGTGCCAGAAGGAGGGATCCTCTCTTTTGGGGATCTCTTGGCACGTTTGACCTCATAAATTGGGCAGGAGGAGTGCCTTTTAACTCCAGCTTGTATCCCAGACTTACTGCGGAGAGCACCCATCTGTCTCTGATGGTGTCCCGCCAGGTCTCTGTGAACAACTGAAGTCTTCCCCCCACCCGATTGAGCGGGGGCAATACTTCATGCCTTAGGGGGAGGTTTTGTACCTCTCTTGATCCAGGGCTTCTTGTTACCCTGTGATTGTCCCTGATTTCTGCCCCCTGAATTTGACCGCGGAGGCCGTCGGAACTGCTTCACAGCCGATGTGCCCGGGACTGGAGAGGTAGGCCTCTTAAAAGAAGGACTTCTACCCTTGTTCTTAACCGGTAAGAGTGAACTTTTACCGGCAGAAATTTTCTGGATATATTTGTCCAGATCTTCTCCAAATAAGCGTTCTCCATGAAATGGGAAGCTAACCAGCAGTCTTTTACAGGGAGCTTCAGCAGACCAGTTTTTGAGCCACAAAAGCCTACGCATATGTACTATAGACAGCGTAAAGCGGGAGGCCTGTTGGATTGTATCCTTTATGGCGTCCACCGCAAAACACAAGGCTCTAGGCAGGTCAGCTAGGGCATGAGCCTGCTGATCTGGTAAGTCCCTTAAGACTTGTTTCAACTGATCTTTCACTGCTTGGCAGACTCCAATCGCTGCTACCGCAGGTTGTGTCACCATACTTGCTGTAGAGAAAGCAGATTTTAGTAAAGACTCCAATTTTTTATCTATTGGGTCTTTGAACATTGGAACATTATCTACTGGACATGTCAGTGATTTGTTAACAGAAGAGATGGCTGCGTCCACTATAGGGACCCTCCATTTTCTTATGAACTTATCCTCCATGGGATAGATCACCGGAAATCTCTTGGGGGGAGCAAATATTTTATCAGGATGCTCCCAATCCTGGTAAATAAGCCCTTCTAATAAAGGGTGGATTGGGAAGGAACAGACCGCCTGGGGAGCTTTTAGCGACCCCAGCGAGGAAACCGTAGTGGATGGTGGTTCCGCCAGAGGCATTTTAAATGCTGATCGGACCATGTTAGTCAGAGACTGAACCCATAATCTTTCAGCCTGAGAAGCTGAGAAAGGTTCTTCCACTGTTGATTCCTCTATAAGTGAATCAACCTCATCCTGATCCCCTTCAGGTAGGTCGATCTCTGTGTGGGGCTGTTCCTCCACTAACAGGCACTCTGAAGGAGGAGACGGAGATCGGACGCGCTTTTCCTGTGACAGGGAAGCAGCGATCAATGCTGTTAATCTCTCTTCCAATCCTCCCAGAGTTGAGGATAAAACCTCCTCTGTTATATATACAGGAGCAGGTGGACTGGGGACAGCCGCAGCACCAGACATTCCTGCGGGGTTTCTACGGCTACTGACCTCTGCATTCTCAGGGGAGATTGGTGCAGTGCAAGCATGCCCAATATCCTCAGAGCCCGATGGAGACCCCTTTGGCTTCCTGGAAGATTTATTTCCGGAGCGTCTGGACGACATATCCTTTAAGCACAAAGCTGAGGTATTCCCGTCGTCATACACCAATTTTTGCTGGTAATAGTCTAACACAGGTGCTGCTATATACCAGCTGGTGTCCACTAAAGTGCCTTTCTATGGGGATGCCTGCATCAACCGCCTCTGTGTGCCACTGTTTGTTGCTAGCTCTGTTTGCATGCAGCTGACACTTGTACTGTGTCTTTTAACCATGCTGGGACGCCCGCACATGCGCAGAAGCGCCGCGGCGCGCATCGAGCGTCATCCACCCGCCCCGCCCCTTTTTTTTCATAGGAGGCGCGTGCACGCGCCCGCGCGCGCGCCCGTGCGCCAATGGCGCCCTTTTCGAAAACCAACAGAGGACTAGGAGCCAGGGCCCTTTTTGCCGGAGGGCCTGTGCGGTGGATGAACGCAGCAACAGGGCAGAGGAAGTGGATTCCCTCAGAGAAACTTACCAGCTGCCTGGATCTTTTGAGTTGAGAAAACCAAAGATCCACATTTACAAGAAAAATGGACTACAGCGGCCTCTAGTGGTTTAACACAGGTACCGCGGTCCCTGTTTTTTTTTTTTTTTTTTTCTTGACTACTATTAAAATTTTACATTTTCAGTAGTTATAGGCAAACACAGATATTTAGCGGGAATACCGTTAGGTAACAGACAGAAAGACAAATTAGGCTTGGGGGTCCCCCAATAGAACCAAGTTCCTGAGGGCCCCCACTTACCTGATCCCCGCCGCAGGACTTTGTTTGGTCCACAAAAGTCCAAACTTCACCTATCACGGCAGGCATTGTAATTAAACCTTCAGGGACCGGGTTCCCAAGGATTCCACTCCCCTGGACCTGTATAGCACCCTGCACAGACAGCGTCTTGGTCGTGGGTATGACCAGAGCTCTGGATCCCAGGGTCCAGCCCTCCTAAGAGAAGCATTACAGGCAAAACCTTGCTCTTCTGCTGCAAGGCCCGGGTACCGACCGTTTAGCTATGAAGCTTTTTTTTGGTGGGATCCGGAACAGCTTACTAAGGCCCAAAAGAACCTGTACGCAAGCCCAGTGAAAACACATGTTACTCTTTGGCCAACACCTTAGACACTGGCAAAAAACTGAGGTGCTCCCGGGTGGGAGGGGCTTATATAGGGGAGGGTACTTCCGGTTTGGAATTGGCCAGTGCCAACACCTGAAGGTAAACTATATAACCCATTAGTAATGACTAAGTCGCTCTGTGTCCCGTGATGTACGAAAAAGAAACACACTTTCTTGAATAAAAAAAAAAAAAAAAGAAAATTCGCCCAATTTCTTTGCATAATATGAAAGATGATGTCACGCCGAGTAACTAGATACCAAACATGTCACGCTTTAAAATTGCGCACGCTTCTATATATTGTATTTTTGTAAAAAAAAATCAAATAAATAAGTGTAGCGGGTACTTGAATTTAAGGGAGGCATCTGGGTGGTAGTGTAACCCAGATGCACATATTTCTAGGGTATCCAAGACCTTTTTCTGGTTCTTGGAGGACTCTGGTGGTGTGAGGTTCCTTGCGGCCCACAGGTGGCACTGTTGCCCTGGGCCGGGGCTGAACTCACACCGCAAGACTGTACCTTTTTGTCCTCCCCTGGAGCTGGTACAGCGGGGCTGGGAACCCGCTGTGGCGCAAAGGGAGAGGGGATAACGCCCTGACCACGGGGTTTAGAGGTTCAGAGTTCAGAGTTGGAGGACGCGGCCGCACCCAGGCACCTTCGGCCTGGGTGCTGGCGTTCCGGTGTTCCGGGCTAGGTGCCCTTGACCTGGCCGGAGCGAGGATGGAGTCCATCCCAGGCACCTTTAGCCTAGGGTGAGGTACTATGGCGGAGGCCTGGGGCTCAGTACCTTCGACTGAGTTCCGCGAGGGTGGAGGAATCCGAGGGGGGCCCTAATTCCTTGGGTGCCCGTGTCTGAGTTTGTGAGGACTGGTGTGCGGAACTTCTCTGGAGAGTCCGGCGCAGCATCGCTGGTGACAGAGAGGCCTCCTGTTTCTCCCTTGGACGGATCTCCTTCCCCTGACAGGGGCCGTGCTAGCCAAGGTAATTCACGTTCTACTCAACATAGTCAGTGGCAGTGACTATCCGCCACTGGTGATATCACAGTGGTTAGCATCAGAAGGGAAAGGTTATGCCTCGATCTATTCCCCATTATTACTCAGTAGGAGAAACTGTTTATTGTTTGGCAAGAAGAATAAAACTGAGTTGGACCTATTCACTGTGTGGAACTCTGGTTACTAGGAGCAAAGGAGTCAGGAACGAAGTACTGGACTTGACTCTAGGACACCTGCACAGGGCCACATTTTCTGGCCTTCACCTCTTAGCTATGGAGGACATGGGCCGTGGTGTATCTCATATTTCCCTCCCAGGGACCCCTAGACAACAGCCACATAACCGATAAAGCAAGAGAGAGTGAGAGAGGTCGCTACACGTGGGGGCATCGTATCCGGGATATGTGTATGGTGTCTGAATTTGAACTTTGCTGCCCGGAGGAGTTCCGAGTAGGTCGGCCATATTGGCCAACGCGCCACGAGGCAACCCATAGCTGCGTAGTTCCTGGACGGGGAAAGAGAAAAGCCTGCGAACAAGTGCAGAAGGTGGGAGGAGTCTGGCCATGTGGACGCACGCACGTGGAGATTCCGGCGCGAGTGGGTCAGTGCGCAATAGAGCAGCGAAGAGGGAAGATGACTTCAACCACTCCATGGATTTCAGCTTCTTCTTGCATGGACATGACTTCTCTGGCTGCTCCGCTTATGGATACGGGGATAAGACTAAGGCCCCGGGGGGCGATTGGCTCTGTACACCTGCAGAGACATGGAGGCCCTTGGTGTGATCTGTCCCGGCTGTTCGGGACTGGTGGTCCAGCTGAAGCCATTCGGGCGATGTGAGGTCTGCAAGGAGTTTCTCTTCGAGGTGGAACCATCCACAGAAAACCCTAGGGCTTTCCACCTCAACTACCTCACAGGGACTGCCACTCCGGAAGGAGAGATCGATGCTGGTGCGTTCCCCCTGCGCACTGATCCGGGCGAAGTGACTGCCCAAGCGGAGATGACAAGAGAAAAATCCGAGGATGCTACCTCGGTCACCAGCAGCTCCCTGCTCCGACCACCGAAGAGGAAAGTCGGCCTAGTGATGGCCTCGTGTGGTCTTGGAAGAGCTTCGCCCGCCGCTTGCCTGGCCTGGATGGATCCGGTAGGAAGAGTCCTGGACATCCCTGTTCTTCTGAAGGCCCAAGTGAGCCAGGGGTTGGGACTGTCTGTGTGGTTACAAGTGGCGGTAGCCCACAGTCGGTAGAGGTCGTCAAGGGGGATAGTTCCGTGACTGGGTACTATCTGCCCGCTGAATGCTACGACACCTCTGACCTGGATTCATTGTCTGACAATGGCGATGATGGGGAGATAGACGAAATCTTCCACCAGAAGGGATGGGACAAGATGAAGCTACCCTCGTCCCGTGTCATCAGGGACCTGCCCATGTCTACTGGAGATAGTACACCTCAGGTGGAGGCCTCGGCGCCTAGGGAAGAAACTGGTCCCCTGTCCAAAGTTCCTCTTCTGGACTCAACATCCATTTCACCTGTTCCTGTTGCGGGAGTGCAACGCCAGTCATTGCGGGCTCCTAGGCCCAGATCTACTGAGGTGGTGAACGCACCTCGCCACCCAGAAGCGATTGGCCTGGAGCAGGAGACTGGGCCACCATGCCACCTTTATCAAGGCTGCAGAGGCTCTTCGGCCAGAAGGTTGCCCAGGAGTATGGGTGGGAATACCCGTATCTGCCTCGAGAACTGCTTTATGAGGTGGAAGTTTTTCACCAAAGATGGTATAATACCTTTGTGTGGGACAAACTTAAAGTACCGCAAGCACGGCGGTACCTTTCTTGTTCACCAACGGTCACCAAGAAGTTCCAGGACTGTAAAGCTAAGTGGATGCTGGGAAGGCATATCCATGCAGACAGAGTGGTGATTTGCCGCAAGGAAGGAGGAAATGCTGAGTACCATGTGGAGGTTTTGGACAGACATTTGAAGCCTGTGTTCCTACCGCATCCAAGGTTTTACCTTTAGGAGAAAAGAAAGACTCCTGTGTGTACTGTTTGCTGTTCATTGCTGAACTTTCCGGAGTGTTTCACCGGAACACAGGGACTGTGCCCTAGTTTTTTTTTGTATTTGGGCAGTTCTACACTTCGGAGAAGTGGGAGCTGTTTTTGTTTTGTTCTCCCTCCTTCTCCTTGCACTTCAGAGAAAGCAGTGACTTTGGGGTTTTAGTCAGTGTAGAATCACAGAGAAATGATGAAGAGGAAAAGTTCATCTGGAAGTGATGAGTGTCTTGACCGCGGCATTGTCACTAGGTGGCAGTGTTGCGCAACGATTGTTTGTTTTTTTGACATTATGCAGCACTTATTGGAGTGAATGGGTTTCTTCTCGGATAGACTCATTCATTCCAAGCAAACACACATATGTTGGTAGGATGTATGTTTCTTTTCTTTCCCTCTGCAGGAGACTCGTCTATCAAGGCTGCTGAAAATGGGTGGTCCTTAGATAGCCAGGGGGAGGGAAGAATGTAAATGTGTGAGATATTTACAGTGTTTTATTGAAAAAAGTTTTAAAGTTATATTGTTTTAAGTTTTCCCTTTCCCATTCAGGTCTTGGCACAATTCAGGGCTAAATTGTGTAGTTTGGTTTCTGGGCTGAACTTATGTCACCACCCTTGTGGGATGTGAGTTTGTACCAGACACTGGGGACCAGTGTCAAATCACCAGGGGGAGAGTGTAGCAGGTACTTGAATTTAAGGGAGGCACCTGGGTGGTAGTGTAACCCAGATGCACAGATTTCTAGGGTATCCGAGACCTTTTTCTGGTTCTTGGAGGACTCTGGTGGTGTGAGGTTCCTTGCGGCCCACAGGTGGCACTGTTGCCCTGGGCCGGGGCTGAACACACACGGCAAGACTGTACCTTTTTGTCCTCCCCTGGAGCTGGTACAGCGGGGTGGGGAACCCGCTGTGGCACAAAGGGAGAGGGGATAAAAGGGGCGGACGCCCTGACCACGGGGTTCAGAGGTTCAGAGTTGGAGGACGCGGCCGTACCCAGGCACCTTCGGTCTGGGTGCTGGCGTTCCAGTGTTCCGGGCCTAGGTGCCCTTGACCTGGCCAGAGCGAGGATGGAGTCCATCCCAGGCACCTTTAGCCTGGGGTGAGGTACTATGATGGAGGCCTGGGGCTCAGTACCTTCAACTGAGTTCCGCGAGGGTGGAGGAATCCGAGGGGGGCCCTAATTCCTTGGGTACCCGTGTCTGAGTTCGTGAGGACTGGTGTGCGGAACTTCTCTGGAGAGTCCGGCGCAGCATCGCTGGTGACAGAGAGGCCTCCTGTTTCTCCCTTGGACGGATCTCCTTCCCCTGACAGGGGCCGTGCTAGCCAAGGTAATTCACGTTCTACTCAACATAGTCAGTGGCAGTGACTCTCCGCCACTGGTGATATCACAGTGGTTAGCATCAGAAGGGAAAGGATTGTGCCTCGATCTATTCCCCATTATTACTCAGTAGAAGAAACTGTTTATTGTTTGCCAAGAAAAATAAAACTGAGTTGGACCTATTCACTGTGTGGAACTCTGGTTACTAGGAGCAAAGGAGTCAGGAACGAAGTACTGGACTTGACTCTAGGACACCTGCACAGGGCCCAATTTTCTGGCCTTCACCTCTTAGCTATGGAGGACATGGGCTGTGGTGTATCTCATCTCTCCCTCCCAGGGACCCCTAGACAACAGCCACATAACCGATAAAGCAAGAGAGAGACAGAGGTCGCTACATATACAATTATAAAAGAAAAAAAAATTGCGCGCGCTCGTGGAAAGGCGACAAACGACGGTACTTAAAAATCTCCATAGGTGACGCTTTAAAAAAAATTAATGGTTACCAGTTTAGAGTTACAGAGGAGGTCTAGCACTAGAATTATTGCTGTTGCACTAACGATCGCGGCGATACCTCACATGTGTGATTTGAACACTGTTTACATTTGCGGGCGCGACTTACGTATGCGTTTGCTTCTGCGCGCGAGCTCGGAGGGACGGGGGGCGCTTACTTTTTTTATTTATTATTTCTTTATTTTATTTCTTTATTTTTATTTTTGCACTGTCCCTTTACTTTTTTTTTTTTCTTATTTATTTTATTTTAAAAAAATATATTTTTTACACTGTCCCTTTACTTTTTTTTTTCTTATTTATTTTATTTAAAAAATATATATTTTTTACACTGTTCCTTTCAATTTAAAAAAAAAAAATGTTTGATCACTTTTATTGATGTCATAAGTAGTGATGAGCCGAACACCCCCGGGTTCGGTTCGCACCAGAACCCGCGAACGGACCGAAAGTTCGCACGAACATTAGAACCCTATTAAATACAATGGATGCGAACGTTCGAATTCTAAAGTGCTAATTATAACGACTATTATCCATGTTATTGTCCTAAACAGAGTTTGGGAACCCGGGTTCTGCACCAGGGGACATGTATCAATGCAAAAAGAAGTTTTAAAAACGGCCGTTTTTCGGGAGCAGTCATTTTAATGATGCATACAGTGAAAAAAAAAAAGTCAAATATTCCTTTAAATATTGTACCTGGGGGGTGTCTAAAGTATGCCTGTGAAGTGCCACGTGTTTCCCGTGTTTAGAACTGTCCCTGCACAAAATAACATTTCTAAAGGAAAAAAAGCCATTTAAAACTGCTTGCGGCTTTAATGTAATGTCTGGTCCCGGTAATATGGATGAAAATCTTTAGGAAAAATGGCATAGCTACCCCATCACCCCCCCCCCCCCTACCCCAGCCCATTACCAGCCCCTTTGGGTCTTGTATGGCTATTAAGGGGAACCCCGCACACAAAATAAAAAAGGCCCTATATACTCTGAACAGCCGTATACAGGCGGTGCATACAAGACAGGGACTGTAGGTTTGTTCTTATGTAGAATCTGTTTGTAATTTTGAACAGGTACATTGTTTAAGTGTAGCTCCAGCCAAAAAATCTATTTTTAAGCTTTTTGGAAAACATAGGGAAGGGTTATCACCCCTGTAACATTTGTTTTGCTGTCTGTGCCCCTGTTCAGAACATTTCACCTCACTTTCCGTCCCAATGACAACTGTTTTTGAAATGTGGTGTTTTTATTGAAACAAGGATTGCTGATAAAGCATCAGTACAGAGGAGACACCTTTCTCCCATATTTATTCTTACAGGAGAGAATTTTCCTTTCTAGGGGTAGATTTCCTCTCACTTCCTGTTGTCTTCTTGCGTTTGCAAGTAGGAGTCGTTTGTAAGTTGGATGTTTGAAAGTAGGGACCTGCCGTATATACTCTGCAGAAATTGGCCCCTTAGGTGTTGGTGTTGGCACAACACTGTAAGCACTCACAGTTACTCTTGGTGGGTGCTGGAACGCCCTGCTGTCAACTATTATATCAGGAATTGTAATAACATATAATTGTTGAACAGTGGTAGTAAAAATTGTGCCTTTGATGGTGGTGCTGGTGCCACAACACTGTAAGGCCTGACAGTTACTCTTGGTGGGCGCAGCAATGGGCCCTGCTGTGAATTATTAGATCAATAATTATAATTGCATGCCCCTGTTGAACAGGGGCTGAAAAATTGGGCCTTTGGTGGTGGTGGTGGTGGTGGTGGTGTTGACACAACACTGTAAGGCCTGACAGTTACTCTTGCTGGGCGCAGCAATGGGCCCTGCTGTGAATTATTAGATCAATAATTATAATTGCATGCCCCTGTTGAACAGGGACTGAAAGATTGGGCCTTAGGCACTGGTGGCACAACACTGCAACCCCTCACAGATACTGTACTTGGAGCACAGCAATGAGGCCTGTTGCAAAGTATTGAATCAAAAATTGTAATTACACGCCCCTGTTAAACAGGGGCTGAAAAATTGGGCCTTAGCCACTGGTGGCGGCACCCATAAACCAAAATGATCTTCCAAGCTATCATCATTAATCGGATCATTGAGGAGGAGGAGGAGGATAGCCAGTCAACATAACAGCACAGGCACTCAGCATCAGCATCAGTCTTGAAGGGATGTGACATTTTAAAATCAATTAGTCTGTTATATCAGCATCAGGTGTGTGGTAGCTGGTGGTGATCCAAGACTAGTTCATCTTGATGAAAGTCAGTCGATCAACCGAGTCGGTGGACAGGCGCACCCTGTGATCCGTGACAAATCCTCCAGCAGCACTGAATGTGCGTTCTGAAAGAACGCTGGATGCAGGACAGGCCAGTAGCTCAATTGCATACTGTGCAAGCTCTGGCCAGTGATCCATCCTCAAGACCCAGTAAGCCAGAGGATTTTCGGTGGGGAAGGTGTCCAAGTCTGACCTTGCCCCTAGGTATTCCTGCACCATGTATATCAGACGCTGGCGATGGTTGCTGGAACCGATCATACTTTGGGGCTGCGGACTAAAGAATTGTCTGAACGCATCGGTCAGACGGCCACCTTCCCCACCGCTCCTTCTGTGACTGCCCGAAGCCTCAGCAACTCGTTGTCCAGGACCAGGAGTTTGTAACCTCCCAGTCTCTGGGAACGCGTTGCACAGACCTTTCTGCAAGGCCTCCCGGAGTTGTCTCATCCTCTGCTCCCTCTGCGATGGTAACATAAGGTCCGCAACCTTACCCTTGTACCGTGGATCAAGGAGAGTGGCCAGCCAGTAATGGTCCCTCTCCTTGATCCGAAGAATACGAGGATCCTTCCGCAGACTTTGCAGGATCAGGGAGGCCATGCAGCGTAGGTTAGCTGAGGCATTCAGTCCGGAGTCCTCTGGGTCACTAAGGACGACATGATCTGCAGCCACCTCCTCCCAGCCACGTACAAGTCCACTGGTTTCTTGGGACTGTAAATCATCCCTAAAAGACTGCTGCTGATGATGCTGAGTGCCAGCCTCCACCTCCATGCTGACACAATCCTCCTCCTCCTCCTCCTCCTCCTCCTCCTCCTCTTCCTGTGCGATGGGTGGGACAGAAGGAACACTGTCTGGGTAAAGGGGGCCTTGAGAGGCAAGGAAGTCCTCCTCTTCCTGCCTCTGTTCTGCCTCAAGTGCCCTGTCCATTATTCCACGCAGCGTGTGCTCCAACAGGTGGACAAGAGGTACAGTGTCACTGATGCATGCACTGTCACTGCTCACCATCCTCGTGGCCTCCTCAAATGGTGCCAGGACAGTGCATGCATCCCTGATCATGCCCCACTGGCGTGGTGAAAAAAACCTGAGCTCCCCTGACCCTGTCCTGGTGCCGTAGTCGCACAGGTACTCATTGATGGCCCTCTGCTGCGTGTGCAGCCGCTGCAGCATGGCCAACGTTGAGTTCCACCTGGTGGGCATGTCACATATAAGGCGGTTCTTGGGCAGGTTCAACTCCTTTTGCAGCTCAGCCAGGCGAGCACTGGCATTATAAGATCTGCGGAAATGCACACAGACTTTCCTGGCCTGCCTCAGGACATCCTGTAAGCCCGGGTACCTGCCCAAGAACCGCTGCACCACCAGGTTAAGGACGTGAGCCATACAGGGCACATGGGTCAGTTGTCCCTGTCGGAGGGCGGAGAGGAGGTTGGTGCCATTGTCGCAAACCACCATTCCTGGCTTAAGCTGGCGTGGCCTCAACCACCTCTCGGCCTGCCCCTGCAGAGCAGACAGGACCTCTGCCCCAGTGTGGCTCCTGTCTCCCAAACACACCAGCGCAAGCACGGCATGGCATCTTTTTGCCTGCGTACTTGCGTAGCCCCTTGAACGCCTACGGAGCACCGCTGGTTCCGAGGACAAACCACAGGAAGAGGCCATGGAGGAAGAAGAAGAGGAGGGGGTGGAGGAGAGAGGTGTGTCACAACCAGTAGTAGCATTTTGGAGGCGTGGCGGCGGAACAACCTCCAACACTACTGCACCTTGTCCTGCATCCTTCCCAGCTGCCAAAAGAGTGACCCAATGGGCCGTGAAAGAAAGGTAACGTCCCTGTCCATGCCTGCTGGACCATGAGTCAGCGGTAATATGCACCTTACCGCTGACCGCCCTGTCCAGCGAGGCCAAGATATTGCCTTCCACATGCCTGTAGAGAGCCGGAATCGCCTTCCGTGAGAAAAAGTGGCGTTTGGGAACCTGCCACTGAGGAACCGCACATTGCACAAACTCACGGAAGAGGGCAGAGTCTACCAACTGAAAAGGCAGCAGTTGAAGCGCTAGCAATTTAGCCAAGCTAGCATTCAACCGCTGGGCATGTGGATGGCTGGGAGTGAACTTCTTTCGACGGTCCAGCAGCTGGGGCAGGGAAATTTGCCTGCTAGAATCGGACGTCGGTGTACTGCTAGCAGAGTGGCCGCAAGTACTTGGCTGTGACACACCTAATTCTACACCTTCATTCCTCTCAGTGCAGGTTTCAGAGAGGACTGAAGGTATACTGGGGTTGGAGATCCCAGCTGATGCGGTGCAAGGAGAGGTCCGCTTTGTTCTTTGGTGTGGGTCTTTAAGGTAGGCTTGCCAACGAGCTGCATGGCAGGTCAACATATGTCTGATCAAGCATGTGGTGCCCAAGCGGCTGATGTTTTGGCCACGCGATATACGCTTGAGACATATGTTGCAAACAGCAGCTGTGCGATCTGATGCACTCGCCTCAAAAAAGGCCCACACCAAAGAACTTTTTGAATGACGGGCAGAGGCAGCGCCCTGCACAGGCGGAGCTCTGCGGTGTGATTCCGTCGGTGTGCTGCCCATACGCTGGCCACTCAAGGGCATCCTGCCTCATTGGAGATGTGCCTCCTCCTCATCCTCCTCCTCCTCCTCTCTCCTATTAGGCACCCACGTGGAGTCAGTAACCTCATCATACCCTCCCTCCTCATCACTGGAGCCAATCTGGCAGTATGCTGCAGCTGCTGGAGCATGACTGCCAGATTGGTGTCCTTCTTGAGCATCCCCTCTCTCAGCTCTCACGCTACTGCCTTCCTCTAGCTGGGTATCATCTTCAGATCCTTCGAAACGCTGGGCATCCTCCTGGAGCATGTACCCAACACTGTGCTCAAACAGTTCGGGGGACTCCTCAGGAGGAGGACATGGTGGGTCTAGGGAAGGAGTGACTAATGATGACATTGATACCAGAGAAGAGGACGCTTTGGCAGCTGCTTTGCCAGTACCCTGAGCCTGGGTGAGAGAGGATGAGGAGGATGAGGTGGGCTTGGTCATCCACTCTACCAAGTCTTCGGCATGATGTGGCTCAACATGTCCAGCTGCCAAAAAGAAGGACAAGCGTGTCCCATGGCCATGTGCTGATGACAATGCACCGCGTCCATGACCAGTACTGTTGCCCCCAGACACAGAGCCTGCTTGCCCTCTTTTTTTGCCTCCTGACTGTCTGCCTCTCCTTGTTTGCCTTCCAGACATTTTAATGGATGGCCTGCAGGGAGATGGGAAAAACAGCAATAAGGGCTACCTTCAGGTGTATACTGTGCAGGAGGCTTAGCAACAAAGACACTGACACTGTCCCCTGCCTATCCTTCTCTGTCCCTAAACACAAGGATTTGCAATATGGTTCAGCAAGATTGGTTTAGCACAGAATAGCACACTGATAATTTCCCTCACTGTCCTTCTCTGTCCCTACAAACAAGATTTAGCACAGAATAGCACACTGATAGTTTCCACGAGTGTCCTTCTCTGTCCCTAAACTCAAGGATTTCAAATATGGTTCAGCAAGATTGGTTTAGAACAGAATAGCACACTGACAGTTTCCCAGAGTGTCCTTCTCTGTCCCTAAACTCAAGGATTTCAAATATGGTTCAGCAAGATTGGTTTAGGACAGAATAGCACACTGACACTTTCCCTCACTGTCCTTCTCTGTCCCTACAAACAAGATTTAGCACAGAATAGCACACTGATAGTTTCCACGAGTGTCCTTCTCTGTCCCTAAACTCAAGGAGTTCAAATATGGTTCAGCAAGATTGGTTTAGAACAGAATAGCACACTGACAGTTTCCCTCACTGTCCTTCTCTGTCCCTACAAACAAGATTTAGCACAGAATAGCACACTGATAGTTTCCACGAGTGTCCTTCTCTGTCCCTAAACTCAAGGATTTCAAATATGGTTCAGCAAGATTGGTTTAGGACAGAATAGCACACTGACACTTTCCCTCACTGTCCTTCTCTGTCCCTACAAACAAGATTTAGCACAGAATAGCACACTGATAGTTTCTCCCAGGTGTCCTTCTCTGTACCTAAACTCAAGGATTTCAAATATGGTTCAGCAAGATTGGTTTAGCACAGAATAGCACACTGATAGTTTCCCTCACTGTCCTTCTCTGTCCCTACAAACAAGATTTAGCACAGAATAGCACACTGATAGTTTCCACAAGTGTCCTTCTCTGTCCCTAAACTCAAGGATTTCAAATATGGTTCAGCAAGATTGGTTTAGAACAGAATAGCACACTGACAGTTTCCCTCACTGTCCTTCTCTGTCCCTACAAACAAGATTTAGCACAGAATAGCACACTGATAGTTTCCACGAGTGTCCTTCTCTATCCCAAAACTCAAGGATTTCAAATATGGTTCAGCAAGATTGGTTTAGCACAGAATAGCACACTGATAGTTTCCCTCACTGTCCTTCTCTGTCCCTACAAACAAGGATTAGCACAGAATAGCACACTGATAGTTTCCACGAGTGTCCTTCTCTGTCCCTAAACTCATGGATTTCAAATATGGTTCAGCAAGATTGGTTTAGCACAGAATAGCACACTGATAGTTTCCCTCACTGTCCTTCTCTGTCCCTACAAACAAGATTTAGCACAGAATAGCACACTGATAGTTTCCACGAGTGTCCTTCTCTGTCCCTAAACTCAAGGATTTCAAATATGGTTCAGCAAGATTGGTTTAGAACAGAATAGCACACTGACAGTTTCCCTCACTGTCCTTCTCTGTCCCTACAAACAAGATTTAGCACAGAATAGCACACTGATAGTTTCCACGAGTGTCCTTCTCTGTCCCTAAACTCAAGGATTTCAAATATGGTTCAGCAAGATTGGTTTAGAACAGAATAGCACACTGACAGTTTCCCTCACTGTCCTTCTCTGTCCCTACAAACAAGATTTAGCACAGAATAGCACACTGATAGTTTCCACGAGTGTCCTTCTCTGTCCCTAAACTCAAGGATTTCAAATATGGTTCAGCAAGATTGGTTTAGCACAGAATAGCACACTGATAGTTTCCCTCACTGTCCTTCTCTGTCCCTACAAACAAGATTTAGCACAGAATAGCACACTGATAGTTTCCACGAGTGTCCTTCTCTGTCCCTAAACTCAAGGATTTCAAATACGGTTCAGCAAGATTGGTTTAGAACAGAATAGCACACTGACAGTTTCCCTCACTGTCCTTCTCTGTCCCTACAAACAAGATTTAGCACAGAATAGCACACTGACACTTTCCCTCACTGTCCTTCTCTGTCCCTACAAACAAGATTTAGCACAGAATAGCACACTGACACTTTCCCTCACTGTCCTTCTCTGTCCCTACAAACAAGGTTTAGCACAGAATGACACACTGACACTCTCCCTACCTATCCTTCTCTGTCCCTAAACACAATGAATCCAGGATTAGTAAAGGAAAAAAATGACACTGTCCCTGCCGATGCTTCTCTTTCCCTGCTCCGGAACACACTACACAAGGCCGCCGCGCTGGCGGCCTTTTATAGTGTGGGGCGTGTACTAAACCCCCTCAGCAATAATTGGCCACAGGCATCCTGCCTGTGGCCAATCATTGCTCTCCTCGCTGCCGGCGCTGTGATTGGCCAAGCATGCGGGGTCACAGTGCATGCTTGGCCAATCACAGCGCCTGGATGACACTGCGATGGCGTAGTGCATTGTGGGCCGTTCGCGTCACTCGAATTTGGCGCGAACGGCCCAAATCGTTCGATCTTCGTCGAACGATCGAACAGCCGATGTTCGAGTCGAACGTATGTTCGACTCGAACACGAAGCTCATCCCTAGTCATAAGGAATGTAAACCTCCCTTGTGACAGTAATCGGCAGTGACAGGTACTCTTTATTGAGGGATCTATAGGACCCCAAATCCCTCCTTTGCACTTAAAAGCATTTTAAAACGCCAAGTTTGGCTGTTTTGAATACTGCCATTTTTTTTTCTTTTTAATCGGGCACCGGAAGTGATGTCATGACGTCGCTTCCGGGTTGCTAGATCTGAGGCCCGATCGAAGCCGATTCCAGGTTTGTCCGGGTCTCCGGTAGGGTGACCACGTGTCCCGGATTGCCCGGGACAGTCCCTTTTTTCAGGTCTGTCCCGGGCACCTTCATTCCAGGACAATACAGTGTCCCGGAATGAAACTGACACAGCCACCCACCCCCCTGGGCCAATCTGATGCCCCCAAAAAAGGCTGCCACATCACCGCTTTACTCACTGACAGTACTTGCCCTGGCCGGGAATGCCTGGAGGAGCACAATCCCCACACCCTGCTTGTGATTGGAGAAATCATAAATCCCGCCTCTTGTGTCCGATCACTGTGCTGTAATTCGTTACAGCACAAGCTGATTTTTGGGAAGGGGGGGGGTGTCCCTGAATGGTAGTTTAGAAATTTGGTCACCCTAGTCTCCGGCCAGCCGGCGGATGTCTTCCCAGTAAGACGGGAAAGTCCGGGCTAGCCACGGAGGGCAGCGGGAGGGGGATGTCCCCTCCCGATGCTTGTACTAACGGCTGAGCGGCTGATTAGCCGCACCGGTTGTTATTACAAGAAAGCCAACCATAGGCTCTAAAAAAAAAACGATACCGGGGTGATGCCTGAAGCTGCATATCATCCCGCTACAACCACTTGAAGGCAAAGGCTGCATATTTGCGTTACGTCGGTGTGAAGGGGTTAAACAAAAAAAAACAAAAATAATAATAATAATGTATGGCCTGCCTTAGAGAGACCTGAAACCAGAGCATGTGTAGGCAGAACCTGTTGATTAAGCCCAGACTAAATGTCCAGCAGTCTACTTAAGAACTCCCGATTAGGGCAGATGTGAACACTACAGGGACCTGAGCTTCAGTGCTAAATATTTAAAAAAAAAAAAGTGATAAAGAATGCCCAGCAGGTGGCAAAGTCTCAATGGATGATTCTTCTACTAATAAGCAGCGTGGGTGTACTGTACTGACCTATTAGGTTGCCAGATTGTCCCATTATCCTGATCACCATTTCACCTTGAGGAGAGATAAAAGTAGACGTAGTAAGTGAGCCGCAGAACTTGAATCAAAGTGAAGCCTTTGGCTCTCATGCTTCAGGCGATCTGAAAACTGCCTTTAATCTTGGAGCATTTTCAAATTTAATAAACAAAAGCAGTGGAGACATAAATTGGGGAAAAAGAGAAGATGAGAACGTGGGATGGTGGAAAGGCAGAGAAAGGTCTATCATCATCATCTTCATCATCATCTTCATCATCATCATCTTCATCTTCATCATCATCATTTACTGTTTCATAGGGTTTTTAAAGAGAAGTATTATATTTACTATATACATACCGTATATACTCGAATATAAGCCGCCCCAAATATAAGCCGAGGCACCTAATTTTACCACAAAAAGCTGGGAAAACTTATTGACTCGAGTATAAGCCTAGGGTGTCCATCTGCATGCCTCACTGTGCCTCACTTTGTCCATGTGCATGCCTCACTGTGTCCATGCCTCACTGTACCCCACTGTGTCCATGCCTCACTGTGTCCATGCCTCACTGTACCCCACTGTGTCCATGCCTCACTGTGCCCATGCCTCACTGTGCCCCACTGTGTCCATGCCTCACTGTGCCCATGCCTCACTGTGCCTCACTGTGCCCATGCCTCACTGTGTCCATAACTCACTGTGCCTCACTGTGCCCATGCCTCACTGTGTCCATAACTCACTGTGCCTCACTGTGCCCATGCCTCACTGTGTCCATAACTCACTGTGCCTCACTGTGCCCATGCCTCACTGTGACTATGCCTCACTGTGTCCATGACTAGACTTATGTTTAACATTGGATTATATGCACACTTGTAGAGGAAGAGTGTGGCTACATGCCAAGTTTGGGGTCCAGGGGAACTACGGCCGGCCGGTACCGGAGAAATTACCGTTTAACATGGGAGTCTATGGAAGGGGTGCCCGGGATTAAAAAATCGGTGCTCCCTGACAGTAGGTTCCTCGGACAACAAACTTTGCACACTTGTAGAAGAAGAGTGAGGCTATATATGTGCCAAGGTTGGGGTCCAGAGGACCTACGACCGGGTCCTTAAAGTTACCGGAGAAATTACCATTTAACATGGGAGTCTATGGAAGGGGTGCCCGGCTTTGAAAAATCGGTGCTCCCCGGCTGTAGGTCCCCTGGACAACAAACTTTGCACACAAGGAAGAGGAAGAGTGGGGCTATATGTGTGCCAAGTTTAGGGTCCAGGGGACCCACAGCCAGCCAGTACCTCATCCCCAAGTTCCAGGAGATCAGGCGCAAAAAGGTGACTCGAGTATAAGCCGAGGGGGGCATTTTCAGCACAAAAAAATGTGCTGAAAAACTCGGCTTATACTCGAGTATATACTGTATGTTATCAATACCCTACATACATGGGATTTATTATCGGCGTGGCTTTCAGATTCTTAAAGTGGTGATCTCCATAATGTAGGACGCTACATTGAAAATATTGTATATTCCATTACACGACTGGCTTCACACTTGTCCACTCCGGTGGATGTACGTTGCTCTAATGCCTTGTACACACGATCGGATTTTCCAACTCCAACTGATTTTTCAGATGGAATTCCATTCAAGCTGTCTTTTTTTATAATTGTAATTTTTATTAGTTCAAAAGAAAAAAAGTTACAGTACGTAATAAACATAAACATCTCAAGGCAATTATCTGAGAGACATTAGTACATTTGAAAGGCAGTTGGTACATATTTAAGAGTACACTCAAGATAATATAAAAACCATACCAGTACGAATTGCATACATGTCATTAACAAATAGAAATTGCAGAGGACATTATGAACAATTACAGGTTACAGAGACAGTGTAAGGCAACTCGCAACGAAGGGATCTGTACAGAAAGTCTAATCTTAAATCTCCTGTTCCCCATAACTCGAGGAGTCCCAAAGTTCCCAAACCCTGTCAAATTGAATCACTGTGTCATGTACTCTAGCCGTAAGAGATTCCATTCTCCGAATCTCTGCAATTAATTGCAGAAACTGCAGGTGAGAGGGGGGGGGGGGGGTGGTGGACAACCAACACATCGGTATAGCCCTTTTAGCAGCCAAAAGTATATATGAGATTAAACGTTTAACAGATTTTGGGACCCCCGGAAAGGGAAGTCCAAGCAAATAGTGAATAGGGTCTAGAGGGAGAGATAGACTTGTTACAGACTAAAGAGTTTGCATAACCTCCGTCCAGAATGACCGTATAAGTGTACAGGACCAAAATATGTGAAAGTGTGAACCTATCTCAATTTTGCATCTCCAGCATGTAGGGGGGAGGGTAGGGTTAACTCGATGAAGTCTATCAGGGGTTTTATACCAAAACATCAGAACCTTCACTGCTGTTTCCCTCTGAGTTACACATTTAGAGGATTTAAAAGTTGAAGACCATATTGCGGTCCACATTTGCAAAGGGATAGGGCGTTCCATTAGCAGATTCCATTTGCGCATGTATAGGTGCGTGTCAGCCGTTAAATCTTTAGATTCGTGTAAAATGTGATATATGGATGATATAAGATGTAATTGATGAGGGCCTTCCGCACACACACGTTCAAAAGGAGTCGGCCTTTCTAGGGTAAGATTAGGGGACAGGGACTGAAAAAAGTGCCTAACCTGAAGATAGAAATAAAATAACTTTTGGGGGATATAGTATTTGTTTTGAAGGGTTGCGAAATCAAGAAATTTGCGAGTGACCGGGTTAACCAAATTTCGCAACTGAAACAATGGAGACTGCATCCATGGTAACAGACGGCCATAGACCAAACTATCAGGCAATACTGGATTCAGTAGTACGTTAGTAAGAGGAGGGCACAATGATGCAAGCGGAAATTTTGATTTGCATTTATTCCAAATGGAAATGGTGAATAGCATAGGTGCAAGACACATTCTCTTCAGTATGGGGTCGCCGTGTAAGGGTCTAGACCACACTAAAGAGCACAAATGTACCGGATAGATGGCACCTTTCTCTATCTCCGACCACCTATTAGGGCTGCTCTGACATGACCAGGATACAACCGGCCTTAAATGAGTGGCTAGGTAATATCTAATGATGTCAGGTGCTCCCATTCCCCCCTGTGACCGCAAGGAAAATACCACCATGCTGGCTATCCGATGTGTGCTATTATTCCATATGAACTTCAAAAACCCTCTCTGAAGAGCTTTAAGCTGACTGGTAGGAATGGCTACAGGGAGCGTATCAAAAAGATAGAGAAGTCTAGGCAATACAGACATATTTAGTACATTAATTCTGCCCAGCATAGTAATAGGGTATGCAGCCCACTGACGTAAATTTTTATAGATGTCCTGGAACAGAGGGGGAAAATTTGCAGCGTATATTGTACTGTACGAGGGGGTAATCTTCACGCCCAAATATGTCAAGGCATGAGAACACCACCTATAAGGGTATATGTTTTGTAATTGTAACAACAGATCTGGCGGGACATGTATGGGGAGTACTTCCGTTTTAGTCGTGTTTATTTTGTAGCCTGATATAGACCCAAAATTCTGAAGGAGTGCATGTAGAGAGGGGAGTGACGTAATAGGGCTCGTTATTGTCAAGAGGATGTCGTCCGCAAAAGGGGATAATTTATATTCTCTATGTCTCATCAGTACCCCCTTAATATCTAGGTGACATCTAATAGCCTCTGCCAATGGCTCCAAACAAATAATAAAAAGGAGGGGGGACAACGGGCACCCCTGTTTAGTACCATTGGACATAGGTATATATGGGGACAGAAAAGAGGCCATTTGTACCTGAGCAGACGTGCCTGTGTACAAGGCCTGTATAGCTTTAAAGAAAGGACCGTCAAACCCAAATCTCTGCAGTACAGAAAACATATAGGGCCAGCTTAAGCGATCGAACGCCTTTTGTGCATCCAAGCTCAGTATAAGCGTTGGGTGGGGAAATTTGTTTATCAGGTCAATCAAGTCCACAGTACGTCTTGTGTTGTCTCCAGCGTGTCGGGAAGGAACAAATCCTACTTGATCTTTGTTAATTAATTTGGGAATGAACTGGGACAATCTAGATGAGAGAAGTTTCGTGAAAATTTTATAGTCCGAATTTAATAGGGCTATAGGCCTATAGTTGTCCGGTAAGGAAGGATCCTTCCCCGGCTTTGGAATCACTGAAATATATGAATGTGTAAACTGGCTATGTGGAATTTCTCCTCGTAAAAGTGATGTATACAAATTTATCATATGTGGCAATAGGGTAGGTAAAAAGGTCTTGTAGTATAGGTAGGTGAGGCCGTCGGGTCCCGGAGATTTAAGCGTGGGTAGGTCTTTGATAATTTTTGTAAGCTCCTCAGGGGTGATGGGGGCATTAAGCTTTTCCAGATCTGAGGAGGACAACTTCGGCAAGGGGAGAGTCTGAACGAACTGGTCAAACCTATCCTGAGTAAAATGAAAATTATTTTCGGGGGTCATTCAAGCTGTCTTGCATACACACTGTCACACCAAATTCCAACCGTCAAGAACGCGGTGACGTACAACACTACAACGAGCCGAGAAAAATGAAGTTCAATGCTTCCGAGCATGCGTCGACTTGATTCTGAGCATGCGTGTTTTTTTTTTCTCCGTCGGAGTTCCACACAGACGGACGGTATTTCCGATAGAATTTTTTTTCGTCGCAAAAAAAAGAGAACATGTTCTCTTTATAACTCCGTCGGAATTTCCAAAGGAAAAAGGGCACACACACGATTGTATTATCCGATGAAAAAATTCTGTCTGACTTTTTCCATCGGAAATTACAATCGTGTGTACAAGGCATAAGGCAGCCCATTCATTCTTGGCCTTTTGTCTAAGATCAAGTGTAGTATTAGTTCTTATCAGTGTCCAGTAAGGGTGCTTCCCTTACTAGGCATTGGCTGTATACGATCCCTGCTGGTACGATCGGGGTCTTGAGGGATCTGCCAGTGGGAAAGAAAACCAAATGAAGCGTCAACTGGGTAAGGTTTGGGTCAAGAGTATTTCCTTGACGTGGACGGTTCTGAGGGGCCCAGTGCCTTCTGATGTTCTACCTGTGGTACCTGGTCTGGCTGAAGTTGGGAAGCAGAGGGCCCACGGTGTCAAGCGACTCCTGGGTGTGGGGTGCCGGAGTAGCACTATTAGTTTGGAACCCAACTGTGTGAAACTGCACTAGGCCTTGACACTAAAAGCTTTTTTTTTCTGTACCACACCTCATGGGCTGGGCCACTTTGGCTGAGACGGGGACAATTTTTGTTACTGGCCGCAAGGCACGATACTAGCAATGGCATCTTTTTTTACTTTATATTTACTTATTTTTCTCGCCTGCACTTATATATGTGTTTGTAAGCCCAGGATTGTAGGGTGTGGGTCTTCAGGCCTACCGTGAACTCTAGGGGGAGAATGTGTGGCCCTTAGGTCCCTTCCTCCCTTGCCTTGGGGCAGGCCCAGACTGGGACAAAAAATAGGCCTGGGCATTTTAAAATAAGCAGACAATTTTTCCAGGGACTTGGAGGGGGTGTGGGGGGGGGGTGAGTCATTGGCTTTCTCAGGGCTAGTTGGTGACCCTCTACATTGTAATGTAAAGGGGCATTGTGATATGAAGGGGACTGAACTGTATGTAATGATTACAGTACTCCTTTACATTACAGTGCCCCAAGCAATCACAGCCCCTCATCACAATGCCCCTTACAGTCTTATACCCCTTTTCTCTCTAATCACAGTCCCCCCTATTACGCTCTGCCTTGGTGGGGCGGGAGAGCTGGGAGAGGAGACTCAGGCATGGCCACATAGCGGGAGGTGAGCGGCGAACCACAGTCTTTGTTAGCCGTATCCGGACCATGGTCGCCGCTTACCTCCTACTGTGCGGTCCGTTCATAAACAGGCCAATGAGCAGTGCATTTGCCAGCTCTTGTTATGTGGCCCGGCGGCCCTATGGCCAGTCTGGTCCTGGTCACTACTCCCTCTGCACCGGTGCGACCACTACAACTGTCTGCTGCATCCCTCCAACTGCCGCTGCACTCTCCTCTCGAGGTGCGGCCTTCTCCACCACCTCCTCTATTCCAATGCAATGGAGAGATGTCCACCAGGCTCCCGCTGCAATCCCCACTCACTCTCCTGCAACTTTGATCTCCCCTCTCCTCCAGCCATGATCTCCTCCCTTCAGATGTGATTCCCCCTACTCTCCTCCAGCACTCACAGCCAAGATGTCCACTAAACACCTGCTGCAATCCCCGCTCTCCTCATGCTCTGGTCAAATCTGGCCTCACCGTTTCACTGCCCCTGCCCCACCGCTTACCAGCACCTCGGCACTCACAGCTTACCAGTACAGCACATCACCCTGCATTAAACATGGCCCTGGGAAATGCAACTTTTGGATTGCGTTTTTCATTCAATTCAATCCTTTTTTGTCACATCGAATGATCGGTTGTATGATCATGTGTAATGCCATCATTTAGACTTCAGCTTAAAATGCCAAATCAATCACTGGACACCATCCAGACTTCACCCTACAATGCCATGTTCATCACTGGCCACCATCTAGACTTCAGCTTAAAATGCCATATCCATCATTGGCCACCATTTAGACCTCAGCCTAAAATTCTGAATCCATTTCTGGACACCATCTAGACTTTAACCTACAATGCCGTATCCACCACTGGCCACCATCTAGACTTCAGCTTTCAATACCGAATCCATCATTGGCCACTATCTAGACTTCAGCTTACAATGCCAAATCCATCACTGGCCACTATCTAGACTTCACCTTAAAATACCATATCCATCACTTGCCACTATCTAGACTTCACCTTAAAATACCATATCCATCACTGGCCACTATCTGGACTTCACCTTAAAATACCATATCCATCATTGGCCACCATTTAGACCTCAGCTTAAAATGCTGAATCCATCACTGGCTGCCATTTAGACCTCAGCCTAAAATGCTGAATCCATCTCTGGACACCATCTAGACTTTAACCTACAATGCCATATCCACCACTGGCCACCATCTAGACTTCCGCTTACAATACCGAATTCATCACTGGCCACCATCTAGACTTCAGCTTACAATGCCAAATCCATCACGGGCCACTATCTAGACTTCACCTTAAAATGCCATATCCATCACTGGACACCATCTAGACTTTACCTTACAATGCTATATCCATCATTGACCACCATCTTCACCTCAGCTTAAAATGGCAAATCCATCACTGGACACCATCTAGACTTCACCCTACAATGCCGTATCCATCACTGGCTACCATTTAAACCTCATCTTACATTGCTGCGGCCATCGCTGGCCACCATTTAGACCTCAGCTTACAATGCTGTATCCATCGCCGACCAACTTGGAAGAGAAGCGGTTAACGATTTTCTCAATTTACCATCGCTGGACCTGTCACTCTTCATAACTCTTCTCCTAGACGTCCAACATCAGCTTTACATTTCAATTTTCCCAAGCTGAGGTTGCAAATCAAAATATAATTTCGTCTCCCCAGTACTCTGGTTTTCGGCAGCAGATAAAGATGTCTCCTTGTTCGTAGTTTGGGTCTTCAAACCTCTTGGGCTTTGTCCCTGAAGAATTCATCCACCAGCAATCATCTCAATCAGCCTTTGAAACTCTTTAAAAAACAAGAGATAGAAAGTGAAGAGAAGGGTAAATTCGAGGAACAGGGACAATATCTTAATGAAAGTTCTTTTTTTTTTTTTTCTTGATGTTCTGCTGCTAGAATCTGCTCCAGGGCATTTTCTTAGAAGATACGGAACACGCGTGAAAATAAATAACTGAAAGATTTTAATTGAAGAGAAGCAGCTTCTGTTTAGGGATACATTTGTAATATTCTAGTCAACTTTTTGCATATTTACATTTGCAGCATCTACGAGCCTTGTATGATTTGAAGGAAAATCATTGCCCGTAGGTTACTACTAGGCCAGTGTTGATAGAAAGACATTGGTAGCCGACACTGCAGCTTGATTTATTAATTCTGCTATATTTCACGCACATAGGGAGAATTTTTTATTTTTTTTAATCTTCAGGATTTTGTAATAAAACCTTCCCGGTGCAATTAATGTCTGCGCCAATTATAAACGGATATTAAGATGTACGACTGTACTGAATAGTAATGATGGCACTTATGTAAACTGTCTTTAATTTGTGCAATAGCTTCAGCAATGAAAGTAATTGGCATATAGAATATTCTTTGTGTGCTTTTTCACCGCAATTTTACTGAAGACCCGGTGGAAGGGCTGCATCTCAAGCGGCCGGAGGAGATTACAAATGCTCAATTTAAGCTTAGGACTTCAACCTTAACAGCTGAGAAACAATCCATTGCAGAAGCATGGAGGATCCCATTTTAGATGTTAAGGTCCAAGTAGACATTGTTTAGTTACAAATTCGTTATTCGTCAAAATTCATTATGTAGCGACCTCACCCCATCTCTTTCGTCTAGGGGTATCACACATGACAGGGTGAGATGCGCTACGGCCCATGTCCTCCCCATAACTGTGGGTGAGGTGAAGGCCAGTACCATATATTTCCTCGGGCCTATATGCTTCTGTAAAGGATTAAGTCCTGTTGTGCCAACACTTCCCTTTGCTCCCATTAACCAGAGTTCCACACACCGATCACAGTCCAACTCTTGTTTTATTGGATTTTCCACAATAAACAGTGCTTCAGTAGCCAACTGGTTGCGACTTGTTAACATATTGATACAGCTGATGGGCAGGCCGAGGCATTATCCTAATTCTCAGCTAAACCACTGCGATCTTCGCCAGCGGTTACTATAGCCATATCTTGAAAGGACTTAGAGCTTGAGAGTCTCTACCAGCGACTCAAGAGAACATAGATAGGAGTACCTTCGCTGTGTTGTGGCCCCTATCAGGGGAAGATGTCCCTCCAAGGGAGTTACCAGAGGCCCATCCGTCACTGGGTTGATGCTGCTCCAGACTCTCCGAATGGGTAACCTCCCCGGCCTCCTCACCTCAGACATGGGCCCCATCCACTTCAGGGACCCTCGGACTTCTCCACCCTCGCGGGACCCAGTTGAAGTCACTGGGCCCCAGGCCTCCTGGTTTAGTACCTCACCCCAGGCTGAAGGTGCCTGGGATGGACTCCAACTCAATTCCGGTCAGGCCTAGGGCACCTGAGCCGGAATCCAGAACCGCCTGCACCCAGGCCTAAGGT
This sequence comes from Rana muscosa, assembly GCA_029206835.1. Lineage (NCBI taxonomy): Eukaryota > Metazoa > Chordata > Amphibia > Anura > Ranidae > Rana > Rana muscosa. Next base: position 309,025,979 of record CM055125.1, on the reverse strand, counting down.
GCCTGGGCGCGTGATGATCAACCTCCAGAAGAGCAAGACCTCGTGACCAGTGCGTCTCCCCCTTTTATATCCTTCCCTGACGCCACAGCAGGTTCCCCGCCCTCGCCGTACCATCTCCGAGAAGGGACAAAAAGGACAGCACTATGGCAGTGAATCTACCTTGAGCCTGCGGGCACTCACCACCCACTGGCCAAGAAGATTATTACACCGCCCAATCCTCCACGAATACAAATAGTCATTACTCCCATACCTACACACCTGAACTTCCACCCAGGTGTACCCCACCTAAATTTAAAGACCCCGCTACATACTCCCCCCTGTGATTTGACGCTGGTCCCCAGCGTCTGGTGCGAACCCATGTCTCCCAAAGGTGGCGACATAAGTCTGACCCCAGAGGTATCCCTAAGAATTTGAACCTCAACCATACCAAGACCTGCTCAAAGGGAAGGGGAACATAAAATAATAAACTTATTTTTTTTTTTTTTTAAAACCCTCTAAACATGTACACATATACAATCCCTCCCTTTACTGCCTAAGAACCAGCCCATACTCAGTAGTCTTGACAGGCGAATCTCCTGCAGAGGGAAAGAAAAAAAAAAAACAACACGCAAGGAAAACCACATCCTGACATTCTGTGTTAACTTGGAATGAATGGGTCCATCAGCCGAGAGACCCATTCGCTCCAATAAGTAAAATGATGCAAATGTACAGGCAACAGCCGTTGCGCAACACCGCCACCTGGTGACAATGCCACGGTAATGACACTTGGTGAAATCTTCAATCTTCCTGCTTTCCTACTCTGATTCTACCCCCAAAGTCTCTGTCTTTGAACTGTGAAGAAGAGAGAACAAACAAACAGCTCGCATTCCTCCAAAGAGTAGAAAAAAACAAAAACCCAAATAAAAAACTAGGGTACAGTTCGATGCTCCGGCAAGAATACCTTCGGAAACTTTTCACTGGAAACAAGTGAGTCTCTTCTCACAAATAGAACCTCGGGTCAGGCAAAAACAAAGGCTTCAGATGCTTATCGAAAACCTCAATTGAATAGTCTGCGTCCTCTCCATCTTTCCTGCAGATGCGCACCTAGTCTGCGTGGATATGGCGGCCCCACATCCAGTCCGCTCTGCAGTCTCTAAACTTTTTCGACACTGGTGGCGAACAGGATAGGTATCGCCGGACATGAGGCACTTTAAGCTTCTCCCAAACGAACTCATTGTACCATCGCTGTCGCAGAACCTCAACCTCAAACAACAAGTCTCTGGGCAAGTACGGATATTCCCACCCATACTCATGAGCGACCCTCTGGGAAAAGAGTCGTTGCAATCAGGCTAAAGGAGGCATTGTGGCCCGCTCACCTTCTCCTGGTTGAACGATGGCCTCCGGGTGCCGAGGTACTTTCACTACCTCTAATGGCTTCTCTTTTGGTGCCCGTAATGATGCTCGCTGTTTCCCCGCCAACAAAACGGGTGATACTGTGAACTGTGGAAGAGCAACCAGAGGACTAGGCTTCCTCGTAGACTCCGGGGCTTCCGCCCGGGATGTGCTGTCTCCTATGGACATAGGCGAATCCTGGGGTGCACGTAGCATAGGCAATGGGCGTTTGTCCCAGCCCTTTTGGTGAAACAGTTCATCAATCTCACCGTCATCTCCACAATCCGACAGTGACTCTAGGTCGGAGGTGTCATAAATCTCCGCGGGAAGGTAGTCTCTGGTAGACGTGGTACTACCCTCCCTAGCGGGCTCCACCGACTGTGGACCCCCAACACCTCCAACCACCACCACAGTCCCAGCCCCTGGCTCACCTTGACCTTTTATAGAACTGGGATGTCCAGGACTCTTCCAACCGGATCCATCCAGGTCAGGCAAGCGACGGGGTGAAGCTCTTCCACGACCATAGGAGGCCTGCACCAGGCCGACTTTCCTCTTCGGAGGTGGGAGCAGAGAATCTGTGGTGACCGAAGCAGCATCCTCTGATTTTTCCTTCTCAGTCTCTGATTGGGCAGTCACATCGCCCTAGTCAGTGCATACGGGAACCTCCGCAAAGGCCTGGATCTCCCCTTCCAGAGTAGCGGTACCTGTGAGGCTGTTGAGGCAAAGGGCCCGGGGCCTTACTGTGGATGGCTCCACCTCGAACAAGAACTCTTTGCATGCTTCGCAACGCCCGAATGGCTTCAGGTGAACCACCAGTCCCGAGCATCCGGGACAGATCACACCGAGGGCCTCCGTGTCTCTGCAGGTGTACAGAGCCAACTGTCCTCGGGGCCTGAGTCTTATCCCCGTGTCTGTAAGGGGAGCAGCGAACGTAGTCATCTTCGTGGGGTAGGGAATCCACGGGGAGCTTGAGGCCATCCCAACTGTCTGCTGCTCCATCACGCACTGACCACGCGCCGAAGTCTCCATGTGAGTTCCTCCACATGGCCAGACTCCTCCCACGACTTGCACGTTTTCGCGGGCTTCCATCAAGCTCCGCCCATGAACTGTGTAGTCACGGGGTGCCTCATGGCGCAGTGCAGTAAAAGCCCCCATATGTAGTACGTCACACGGCTGGACTTCTCCCTCTTCTCGCTCCTCCGCATGGGCCTTTCCCGTCTTAGGGTCATTTCCACGACTTTGAGCAGGGATGCACTTTGGCCGATCACCTGGCCGACCTGCTCGGAACTCCTCTGGGCAGCAAAGTCTAGACACAGCCATTCTTACTTCCAAAGTCAAAACACATATCATCCCGGACTCACGAGCCCCCATGTGTAGCGACCTCACCCCATCTCTTTCGTCTAGGGGTATCACACACGACAGAGTGAGATGCACTATGGCCCATGTCCTCCCCATAACTGTGGGTGAGGTTAAGGCCAGTACCAGATATTTCCTCGGGCCTATGTGCTTCTGTAAAGGATTAAGTCCTGTTGTGCCAACACTTCCCTTTGCTCCCATTAACCAGAGTTCCACACACCGATCACAGTCCAACTCTTGTTTTATTGGATTTTCCACAATAAACAGTGCTTCAGTAGCCAACTGGTTGCGACTTGTTAACATATTGATACAGGGGATGAGCAGGCCGAGGCATTATCCTAATTCTCAGCTAAACCACTGCGATCTTCGCCAGCGGTTACTATAGCCATATCTTGAAAGGACTTAGAGCTTGAGAGTCTCTACCAGCGACTCAAGAGAACATAGGTAGGAGTACCTTCGCTGCGTTGTGGCCCCTATCAGGGGAAGATGTCTCTCCAAGGGAGTTACCAGAGGCCCATCCGTCACTGGGTTGATGCTGCTCCAGACTCTCCGAATGGGTAACCTCCCCGGCCTCCTCACCTCAGACATGGGCCCCATCCACTTCAGGGACCCTCGGACTTCTCCACCCTCGCGGGACCCAGTCAAAGTCACTGGGCCCCCGGCCTCCTGGTTTAGTACCTCACCCCAGGCTGAAGGTGCCTGGGATGGACTCCAACTCCATTCCGGTCAGGCCTAGGGCACCTGAGCCGGAATCCGGAACCACCCGCACCCAGGCCTAAGGTGCCTGGGCGCGTGATGATCAACCTCCAGAAGAGCAAGACCTCGTGACCAGGGCGTCTCCCCCTTTTATATCCTCCCCTGACGCCACGGCAGGTTCCCCGCCCTCGCCGTACCATCTCAGAGAAGGGACAAAAAGGACAGCACTATGGCAGTGAATCTAACTTGAGCCTGCGGGCAATCACCACCCACTGGCCAAGGAGATTATTACACCGCCCAATCCTCCACGAATACAAATAGTCATTACTCCCATACCTACACACCTGAACTTCGTCCCAGGTGTACCCCACCTAAATTTAAAGACCCCGCTACAATTATATTCGTTAATTCGTAAACATACGAATAAACGAATGGTTTACTACAATTACCAACGAACAACGAATTATCGAAAAGAACGAATATGGAAAACAACGAAAATACGAAATTATTAAATTAGAAACAGCGAAAATACGAAATTATTAAATTAGAAACAGCGAAAGAGGGAAAAAAACGAAAACATAGAAACAACGAAAATACCGAACAAAGATTCAAAATAACGAAAATCAAAATGAACGAAAACTCGAAGTTACGAATATTCGTAAAACGAGAATCAAAACAATGAAAATATCGAACAAAGATTCAAAATAACGAAAATCAAAATGAAAGAAAAAAATTAAAATAAATAAATTACGAATATTCGGAAAACGGAAATCAAAACAACGAATTCGTTAGTTCTGAAATATTTCTGGACGTTGGCCAATAAGCTTGTCCCTTCCCCTGAAGAGGTTGTCCCTTCCCCTGAAGAGGTTGTCCCTTCCCCCAATGAGCTTGTTTCTTATTCCCTTGTGTGTTTTTCTGTGTTAGACTGCAGTGCATTCCATCCACAGTCCAGATAGGATGTGGTTGGGTAGGTGGCACTGTTTTGGTGGATTTGTGAGTTAAGTTGTGACTTGTGAGATAGAAATTCTTTGTTTCTTAAGCATACTCTGTCTAGAATCTAGTTTCTATATTACGAATTATGCCCCAAATCTATGAAACCAATGATACGAAAGTGCGAATAAATGAGCCGGTCAATCTCACGAAAGTACGAATTACAAAATTACGACAAGTAGTGTTTTTGAATAAACGGAAAATGTATTCTAACGAAAGTACGAATGTAATTAAATCTACAAAAGTACAATTTTCCAATCAACGGAAATTAGACACGGAAATACGAATCATTGCAAATCAACGAAAATATAGTTCTTACGAAAATACGAACGCGGCCGAATATAAAATATAACGAAAAATATGAATTTCGAATCAACAAAAATTAGACGGAAAAACGAATCAACGGAAAAATAACCCTTACGGAAATACGAAAGAGTCCGAATACGATAACCCACGAAATTACGAATCGTTACGAATCAACGGAAACTAACAGAAACGAAACCAAACTAAACAAATTTTTATGTTGTGCACATGTCTAGGTCCAAGTATCTTGGATGACGAATGATAAAAATATAGATGACCTAAATTAGCTGTTCTCAACCTTTTGATCTCTGAGGAACCCTTAAAATGACGTTCGGGTCTTAGGCAACCCTTGTGTAGCACCCTCCTAGTGTAGAGGTGGCTGCTAGGAAAATTTTGTTGGCTCCACTGTAATAAGAGGAGCTGGGGGTTGATTATTTGGGGCTGTACAGTGTTTCGCAGGCTGATGCTCTGTTACTTCCCCCTGTCTTTTAGAAGGCTCTAGAATCATAGTGGGTGGAAGAACAGAGCAGGCAGCCTGAATATTTATGGGGCTCCAGTCAATCCTTGGGGAGGTGTGCTCAGTAGGTGGTGAGAGAGCCCAGAAATAGTCTAAGGCCTGAGCACCAGGCTGCAGTGTTCCTGGGTCCAGTCCTGCAGGAGGAGACCCTTGTGCAGGGGTTCTGACAACACACGCCATCACATAGGGGGCATACCCAGCAAGGAATTAAATACCTATGTGCCAGATGCAGCGGCACTCTCCCGATGCTTGTGCAGAGCAAGGGGCGGGTGTATTACTGTTATCTCGTGCAAGGGGTAGATCTGCAAGGGGCGGGTGTATTACTGTTTTATCGTGAAAGGGGCAGGTGGCTACAGAAGAGGGCAAATTTTAATTGATGGGCAGAGGCATCCCCTGTAGCCATTCTATAAACATAATAACAATATACTGTGACAAGTATTGAAAACGCCCATCATTGTTTTTATTATCTCTGTCCATCATTTTAAAATTTGCCCTCTTCTGTAGCCATCCACCCCTTACACGATATAACAGTAATAAAGCACTCCCTTGCAGATCCGCCCCTTGGACAAGATAACATTAATACACCCGCCCCTTGCAGATCCGCCCCTTGCAGATCCGCCCCTTGGACGAGATAACAGTAATACACCCGCCCCTTGCAGATCCGCCCCTTGCACGAGATAACAGTAATACACCCGCCCCTTACAGATCCACCCCTTGGACGAGATAACAGTAATACACCTGCCCCTTGCAGATCCGCCCCTTGGATGAGATAACATTAATACACCCGCCCCTTGCAGATCCGCCCCTTGCACGAGATAACATTAATACACCCGCCCCTTGCAGATCCGCCCCTTGCACGAGATAACATTAATACATCCGCCCCTTGCAGATCCGCCCCTTGCACGAGATAACAGTAATACACCCGCCCCTTGCAGATCCACCCCTTGCACGATATAACAGTAATAAACCACCCCCTTGCAGATCCGCCCCTTGGACAAGATAACATTAATACACCCGCCCTTTGCAGATCCGCCCCTTGCACGAGATAACAGTAATACACCCGCCCCTTGCAGATCCACCCCTTGCACGATATAACAGTAATAAACCACCCCCTTGCAGATCCGCCCCTTGGACAAGATAACATTAATACACCTGCCCCTTGCAGATCCGCCCCTTGGACGAGATAACAGTAATACACCAGCCCCTTGCAGATCCGCCCCTTCCAGATCCGCCCCTTGGACGAGATAACAGTAATACACCCGCCCCTTGCAGATCCACCCCTTGCACGATATAACAGTAATAAACCACCCCCTTGCAGATCCGCCCCTTGGACAAGATAACATTAATACACCTGCCCCTTGCAGATCCGCCCCTTCCAGATCCGCCCCTTGGACGAGATAACAGTAATACACCAGCCCCTTGCAGATCCGCCCCTTCCAGATCCGCCCCTTGGACGAGATAACAGTAATACACCAGCCCCTTGCAGATCCGCCCCTTGCACGAGATAACAGTAATACACCCGCCCCTTGGACGAGATAACATTAATACACCCGCCCCTTACAGATCCACCCCTTGGACGAGATAACAGTAATACACCTGCCCCTTGCAGATCCGCCCCTTGGATGAGATAACATTAATACACCCGCCCCTTGCAGATCCGCCCCTTGGATGAGATAACATTAATACACCCGCCCCTTGCAGATCCGCCCCTTGCACGAGATAACATTAATACACCCGCCCCTTGCAGATCCGCCCCTTGCACGAGATAACATTAATACATCCGCCCCTTGCAGATCCGCCCCTTGCACGAGATAACAGTAATACACCCGCCCCTTGCAGATCCACCCCTTGCACGATATAACAGTAATAAACCACCCCCTTGCAGATCCGCCCCTTGGACAAGATAACATTAATACACCCGCCCTTTGCAGATCCGCCCCTTGCACGAGATAACAGTAATACACCCGCCCCTTGCAGATCCACCCCTTGCACGATATAACAGTAATAAACCACCCCCTTGCAGATCCGCCCCTTGGACAAGATAACATTAATACACCTGCCCCTTGCAGATCCGCCCCTTGGACGAGATAACAGTAATACACCAGCCCCTTGCAGATCCGCCCCTTCCAGATCCGCCCCTTGGACGAGATAACAGTAATACACCCGCCCCTTGCAGATCCACCCCTTGCACGATATAACAGTAATAAACCACCCCCTTGCAGATCCGCCCCTTGGACAAGATAACATTAATACACCTGCCCCTTGCAGATCCGCCCCTTCCAGATCCGCCCCTTGGACGAGATAACAGTAATACACCAGCCCCTTGCAGATCCGCCCCTTCCAGATCCGCCCCTTGGACGAGATAACAGTAATACACCAGCCCCTTGCAGATCCGCCCCTTGCACGAGATAACAGTAATACACCCGCCCCTTGCAGATCCGCCCCTTGGACGAGATAACATTAATACACCCGCCCCTTACAGATCCACCCCTTGGACGAGATAACAGTAATACACCTGCCCCTTGCAGATCCGCCCCTTGGATGAGATAACATTAATACACCCGCCCCTTGCAGATCCGCCCCTTGCACGAGATAACATTAATACATCCGCCCCTTGCAGATCCGCCCCTTGCACGAGATAACAGTAATACACCCGCCCCTTGCAGATCCACCCCTTGCACGATATAACAGTAATAAACCACCCCATTGCAGATCCGCCCCTTGGACGAGATAACATTAATACACCCGCCCCTTGCAGATCCGCCCCTTGGGCGAGATAACATTAATACACCCGCCCCTTGCAGATCCGCCCCTTGCACGAGATAACATTAATACACCCGCCCCTTGCTCTGCACGAGCATTGGGAGCGTGCCACTGCATCGTGGTCATTGCGCAGACGCCCTGTAACAGCTGACTCACAGTTATTCATCTTCGGCTATTTTCGGAGGCTCCGTTGTGTTTCGTACTGCGCAAGCGCTGCGCCTGCGCAGTACAGCGGGTTATTATCCGCCGGGGGGATCTTTTTCGGCAGGACACCGGGACGACAGGATTTTTTCTCCCCGCTGTTGCCGCAGCGCCGCCCCTGCACCCACTGCCGCCCCGAGGCTTGGCCTCGGTGGCCTTGTCTGGAATCCGGCCCTGCCTCTAAGGCACCTCTTCTGTTTTTGGGGACCGGTAAACTAGAACTGCAGTCCAGACCCACAAGTCGCGACATCCCTATGCTGTGAGGACCCAGATGATTGACAGCAAATGGGATGTGTCCAAATCACTAGGAAGCGATGTTAACGCCTCAAGCAGGACCTTCCCACTCTCCAGAACAGAATACAGAAGACTCTAGACCAGGGGTGTCCAAACTTTTTTCAAAGAGGGCCAGATTTGATGAAGTGAACATGTGTGAGGGCCGACTATTTTTCCTGGCATTCGTTAAACCATTAAAATTCGGTCTAAGTGTGTTCCTCTGAGCACTAATACACTGCCCAACAAGAATTCTCTTGCCTTTGTGGCCGTGTGTGGTAAAGAGATGAGCTTGGGCGTATTATTTGGTTATACCGTATTTATTGGTGTATAACACGCACCTTCACTTTAAAAAAGGAAGTTTCAGGGAAAAAAAATCTCAAATTTTGAATAAAGAACTGTGAAGCAAAATAAGGGTCAGTGCCCATCAATGCAGCCTAATCAGTGCCCATCTGCAGCCTCACCGTATTGCCATGAATGCAGCACCCTCCATATTGCCATGAATGCAGCACCCACCGTATTACCATGAATGCAGCACCCACCATATTGCCATGAATGCAGCACCCACCGTATTGCCATGAATGCAGCACCCACCGTATTACCATGAATGCAGCACCCACCGTATTGCCATGAATGCAGCACCCACCGTATTGCCATGAATGCAGCACCCACCGTATTGCCATGAATGCAGCACCCACCGTATTGCCATGAATGCAGCACCCACTGTATTGCCATGAATGCAGCACCCACCGTATTACCATGAATGCAGCACCCACCGTATTGCCATGAATGCAGCACCCTCCATATTGCCATGAATGCAGCACCCACCGTATTACCATGAATGCAGCACCCACCGTATTACCATGAATGCAGCACCCACCGTATTGCCATGAATGCAGCACCCACCGTATTACCATGAATGCAGCACCCACCGTATTACCATGAATGCAGCACCCACCGTATTGCCATGAATGCAGCACCCACCGTATTGCCATGAATGCAGCACCCATCGTATTGCCATGAATGCAGCACCCTCCGTATTGCCATGAATGCAGCACCCACTAAATTGCCATGAATGCAGCACCCACCATATTGCTATGAATGCAGCACCCTCCGTATTGCCATGAATGCAGCACCCACCGTATTGCCATGAATGCAGCACCCACCGTATTGCCATGAATGCAGCACCCACTGTATTGCCATGAATGCAGCACCCACCGTATTGCCATGAATGCAGCACCCACCGTATTGCCATGAATGCAGCACCCACCGTATTACCATGAATGCAGCACCCACTGTATTGCCATGAATGCAGCACCCATCGTATTACCATGAATGCAGCACCCACCGTATTGCCATGAATGCAGCACCCTCCATATTGCCATGAATGCAGCACCCACCGTATTGCCATGAATGCAGCACCCACCATATTACCATGAATGCAGCACCCACCGTATTGCCATGAATGCAGCACCCACCGTATTGCCATGAATGAAGCACCCACTAAATTGCCATGAATGCAGCACCCACCATATTGCCATGAATGCAGCACCCTCCGTATTGCCATGAATGCAGCACCCACTAAATTGCCATGAATGCAGCACCCACCGTATTACCATGAATGCAGCACCCACCGTATTGCCATGAATGCAGCACCCACCGTATTGCCATGAATGCAGCACCCACTAAATTACCATGAATGCAGCACCCACCATATTGCCATGAATGCAGCACCCACTGTATTGCCATGAATGCAGCACCCACCGTATTGCCATGAATGCAGCACCCACCGTATTGCCATGAATGCAGCACCCACCGTATTGCCATGAATGCAGCACCCACTGTATTGCCATGAATGCAGCACCCATCGTATTGCCATGAATGCAGCACCCTCCGTATTGCCATGAATGCAGCACCCACTAAATTGCCATGAATGCAGCACCCACCATATTGTCATGAATGCAGCACCCTCCTTATTGCCATGAATGCAGCACCCACTAAATTGCCATAATTGCAGCACCTATTGTATTGCCATGAATGCAGACTCACCATTATCGTCAGTGCAGCCTGGAGGAGACAGGGAGGGGGCAGGACGAGCGCCAACAGGCAAACAGGAGAAACTCCTGTTTTCTCGACGGGCCTCTTTAATTGAAAGTCCCGCCTCCTGTGATGGACAGAACAGTTTTCCAATGGCAGCGCAGGAGACGGGACTTCCTTTTACACAGGACGCCGTGTAAACAGGAAATACTCTCATGTATGCACAGCACTCGTCCACAGGGGAGGGCTGGGCCAGGGGGCAGGGTGGCAATTGCCTCCCAGGCCGCCCTAACTTATGTTCAAAATGGCCGGCAGCCACTGCCCGCTACCATTTTCTTTTTTATTCTGGTCTAGGAAGTCGGGCCGGGGGCACAGCCATGGCGGCCGACCACTAGCTGTTGCATTCCGGGAGTTGTAGTCCGCGCTCAAGCTTCTGGTGGGTGGAAAACACAGCAGCGCAGAGGAAACAACAACTCCCTGGAACCGGATTCTTGGAAGCAGACAGAGGCAGGGCGTGCCAGGGAGTCGGGATGCAGGGCTGCAGGGCTGGGCGCTGGCTGCAACTTGACCACAGGATCAGGAGCATTACCCCCCCCAGGAAACCGTGGCATGCAAGGACCTGCTGAGCTGAGATCGCTG